>BSAI01000101.1:8202838-8247894 GCA_036245035.1 Adrianichthys oophorus
TCCAAAAAAAAAAAAAAGCAGTATGTAAGAAATGGATGTAAAAAGCACTTTTTTCAAAATGGCAGCTTTTCTGTTGGTTTTATCACCATAGCAACTATTTTATGTTTTGGTTGCCTCAATGCCAATCAAATTGACGTTTCAGAAGAATCTGCAAAAGTAAACTTTGAATTTCCTTAGCAGCGAAGGTTATTTGCTAGCCACACCCACGTTCAATAACAATATGATAATTTCCGGATCCAGTCTTATAATATTCCATCCAGCTCTAGCCAGAACTCAACATATTACATTTTCACATTATTCTTTTAAAGAAAATTGTGAGTATTAAGAGTACGCAACTTTTGAGAGCTTGCTACACGCACACCGTTCAAAATCTACAAGTTCTAATTTCAATTTTTTTTTCACAATTGCTTCCCAATGATGCCGTTGTCAGGCCTCAGACAGCCGGCTCCACCTCTGACCACCAGAGGGAGCTCTCACCTGACTATTGATCCAGCTGTATCCCATCTACTCATGAGCCTCAGCAATTTTTGTGTCCATCATCCCTTTGCCCTGTGCGAAGTATTGTTTTACCCTGAATTCCGTTCTGAGCATTCTATGTCTACAGTCTTTTCTGGTTAGCCTTTTTCTTCGCTGCCATGTCTTGCGCCTCGTTCCTAACCCCTGCCTGGCCTCAGACTCGTTCCTGTCTTTGCCCTAGTCTGATTCTATTGCTAATAAACTTCTGCCTGCATATAGATCCAACCGCCTCTGCGTTTTCATCACAGCCGTAGAAGTTACAAGACGATCGGCAAAAACTCTAGGACAAGTTTTTGTTTGTAACTGGTACAAACAGTGGCTTTTTTTTTAGAAAATTCAAGATGGCAGCCTCTTTCCAAGGTCAAAGGTGAACAAAATTCCAGGGGTTGTTGTAGACTTAAGCTAGCAGCATGTGTGTGAAATTTCATTAAAATCGCAAAAAAACAAAAGGTCCATTTTCACTTACTTGAAAATTGCCAAATGTCAGATTTTGACACAAAATGACAGCCAAGCAGTAGGTTGTGTAGCCATCCCATAATAATTTCAAAACTTCGTTTGAATATCCCCGACAAATGTATCAGGTTTTCTTAGTGGATTCCAACATTTTTTTTTTCTAGCTGAGTCAGCAGTTTTTTTGCGAAGTTTTTTGTTTACTGCGGCCAGAATTTTAACATTGTCATATTGTATGTTATATTGTTAGGTTCAGCTTGAGCCACTGAACACATGGATACCCATTTTACGACATTCCAATAAAAGATCTAAGCTAGTTTAGATCGTAGCAGTTGCGAGCTTGCCACATTCACGCCATTCAAAATCTACAACTTTTTCACATTACCTTGCCAATGATGCTCGAGAAGTTACAAGACAATCAATGAAAATCCCTAGGACGAGTTTTAATTTGAAGCTTGTACTAAAGGTACTTTTAAAAAAAAATTAAAGATGGTGGCCTCTTCCCAAGGTCAAGGTCAATGAAAATTCTGTGGTGGTTGTAGACTCCGGCAGGCAGTATGTTTGTAAAGTTTTGTGAAAATCTGAAGAACCAAAGTGTTGTTTTCCCATATTGTGGAAAAATGTGAAATTTGGCAAATCTCACACTTTGCTACAACATGGCTGCCAAGCTGTGGGTCATGTGGCTATCCCAAAATAATTTCAAAGTTTTCCTCGATATTCCCAACACGTGTGTTTTGGTTTTGTTAGTGTAAATCATCTTGGGGGGGTCGTTCACTCTGCCGAAAGTTCCTTTCAATTCTTCCTAGGTGTGTGCACATTTTGGTGACTTTTCGTGCGTGTGGCAGGGGTCAAATTTTCACTTAAAGCCGCAGAAATTTTTACAACTTCTAAACAATATGGTCCTTGCAGTCAGGGACTGCTGCTCAGGCAATAACAATTAAAGATTGTTCTACGCCAACTCACTAACAGCATCAGGCATCAATTGTCGACATATCCAGTGGGGACATTAGTTACAATGTGCATTGGCTTTATCTTTAAATAAGCTGAAATACACTCAAAAATATTAAATACTGTCAATTACACAAGGAGGTCATCGTCCTCTACCTCCCTGTCACTCATGGTGCAGAAAGAAATAGACATAACATGATAAAATAACTAATGGCAAAACAGAGTAAAACAGCCAGACAACAAAACACAGACAAAAACCCACACTTAAATCCCAACCTGCCCAGATAAACAAAAGGAATGTTATCCTACAATTCCTTGCCCTGACAGGTCTGACAGCAGGCCAATGTGTGTGTGACCATCACTACAATACATTAGACGTGATTGAGATGACCCAGGCGGACACAGCTCTGTGCAGATCAACTGGTGCGTTGTTTATGCTAGTTAGTTTTCCGCTCCAATGTCACAGGTCAATCATCATAAAAATGTCACGAGAAAGAGGTGGGTGCTAAGAACCTACTTAGGCAGTACAGCTGGATGACTACAAAAGAATGCATTGTGGGAAACAGTGCCCTGGAAGTTCTTTTGAAGCGATGCTGATCAGAAATGGCTGGAGCTCAATAAAGGAAATCTGTGTATTTTGTAACTCTTTCTGCAAATAGTGAATCACTGATGAAAAATAAACAATATTTTAAATAAGCATCACTCAGATAACTTTATCATCACAAATTATTTTACATGAAACATTTCATTCTTTTTTTTTGCACTGATAATCGTTTAGATTTGAATACTAAACATCACACAGACATTTGCATTTATGCAATAAAAAGAACTCATAAGTACAGGCATCATCTGTGGTTATGTGGTTATTGTTGACTTTAAAAGTTAACTTGTGAAACCCCAAGTGCAAGAAAAGTGAACCCTAAGATCTGTTAAAGCCTTTCCAAAAAAGAACAACCGAGGACAATGTTTGAAAACTAATATTGTAATTGTTCACCCATTAAAAAACATGTACACAGTTACTACATTAATTTATAGACTTGACCTGAGCTCACTCTTTTTCATTTCATATTGTGGCGCACAGAAAAAGGACTTCTTTTTACTTGTCAATATTTACATTCAAGATTCTCTGCATTTTATGCTTCAACTCCAATAAAAGAGTATTGCCACGTCTTGTTGTCCACTTAAAGCACTAGGTCTATCCATAGATTTTCAATGATGCTGAGGTCAGGTGATTGGGAAGGTCACTGCAAAACCTTCAGTTTATGCCTCTTAATGTAAGACAGCGTGGATTTTGAGGTGTGTTTAGGATCATTATCCATTTGTAGAAGCCATCCTCTCTTCAACTTCAACTTTTTTCAGATGGCATCAAGTCAGTATCCAAAATTTGCTGAAATTTTGTGGAATCCGTTCTTCCTTCTACTCGAGAAATGTTTCTTGTGCCGCTGGCTGCAATATAAGCCCAAAGCATGATTGATCCACCCCCATGCTTAACAGTTTGGCGGAAGTTCTTTTCATGAAACTCTGGACCCTTCCTTCTCCAAACGTGCCTTTGCTCATGGGAGCCATAAAGTTCTATTTTAACCTGGTTGGTCCACAGAACTTGTTTCCACAACACATCAGGCTTGTTTATATGTTCATTTGCCAACTTCAGACGTTGAATTTTGTGGCGAGGACGTCAAAGAGATTTTCTTCAGATCACTCTTTCATGAAGACCATATTTGTACAAGTGGGTTTGACTTGCTTTTCTCACAATCCTGTGAGCTGCTCTGTCTTAGATTTTTCTTGGTCTTCCAGATCTTGCTTTAACCTCCACTGTTCCTGTTGACATTTCTTAATGCCATTCTGAACAGAGGATATTCATTCATTCATTCATTCATTTTCCAATCCGCTTTATCCCTTTCGGGGTCACGGGGTTGCCGGAGCCTAACCCGGCTACTCATGGGCGAAGGCAGGGTACACCCCTGGACTGGTCGCCAGTCTGTCGCAGGGGCACAGAGGATATTTGCATCTGAAAACGCTTTGCTATCTTCTTAAAACCTTCTCCTGCTTTGTGAGCATCAACTATTTACAGTTTCATTGTTATGGAAACTGCTTGGAAGAACCCATGATGCTGATTGTTGGGACAAGGTCAAATCACTCAGATTATTTAAAATCTTTGAGATTGAAATCATCTGGAGTTTGCAAACGATGATTGTGAATAATCCATGACACTGTCTCGTCTCAGCTTTTCTAAAGGGGGCGGTGCATACTATAAGTTATGCAAAGTGCTATCGACCAGGTTCTAAGAATGTAAAGCCGGATGCCCTCTCCCGACAACAGGAATCGGCTGTGCAAGACGGCCAACCAGCCTCTATTCTTCCTCCCTCCTGTGTGCTGGGCGCCCTCTCCTGGCAGCTGGAGAGGGACATTAAGGCTGCCCAGGTTCAGGAGCCGGACCCGGGAGGAGGTCCTCCTAATAAACTGTTCGTCCCCAGCTCACTCAGGTCCCAGGTTCTCCAGTGGGCTCATGCTACGCGACTCACCTGCCACCCAGGAATCCGCAGGACTGGCTCTTTTCTGCGTCGCCGTTTCTGGTGGCCCAGTATGACCAAGGACGTCCGGGACTATGTTTCAGGTTGTCTGGTTTGTGCCCAGAACAAGGTCAGCACACACCCGCCTGCTGGACTATTACACCCACTGTCCATTCCGGGTCGGCCTTGGTCACACATTGCTCTGGACTTTGTTACCGGCCTACCTCCTTCTGCCGGGAGAACCGTTATTCTGACTATTGTGGACCGTTTCTCTAAGGCCGCTCATTTTGTGGCTCTGACCAAACTCCCCTCTGCTGCAGAGACGGCTAGATTGATCATAAAACATGTCTTCAGGCTGCATGGCATCCCCACGGACATGGTGTCGGATCGTGGTCCTCAGTTCATCTCACAAGTCTGGAAGGCGTTCTGTGGGGCTTTCGGGACTACTGCCAGCCTGTCTTCTGGTTTTCACCCACAGACTAATGGTCAGGCGGAACGGACTAATCAAGACTTGGAGGCCGCTCTCCGGTGTATCTGTTCCCAACGCCAGACCTCCTGGAGCTCCTTGTTGCCATGGGTGGAATATGCGGACAACTCCCTCACCTCGTCTGCTTCTGGTATGTCCCCATTTGAGTGCTCTCTGGGGTACCAACCCCCCCTGTTTCCCGAGCAGGAGACGGCAGTGGCCGTTCCGTCGGTTCAGCATCTATACCGCCGCTGTCGGCGTGTTTGGCGGGAGGCTCGGGCGGCCCTGTTGCGTTCGGGGGCTGCCAACAAGAGGCTGGCTGATCGTCGACGCACTCCGGCACCTACTTACCTACCTGGCCAATCCGTCATGCTGTTCACCTCACACATCAAGCTTCGGACAGAATCCAAGAAGCTGTCCCCCAGGTACATCGGTCCTTTCGAGATCCTGAAGGTCATCAATCCTGTGGCGGTCAGGCTGCGTTTGCCCAGGTCCTTGCGCATCCACCCGGTCTTCCATGTATCTCAGCTGAAGCCGCATGTTACGAGTCCCCTGCAGCGGCCTTCCTCTCCGCCACCCCCTCCCCGCATCATTGATGGCCAGCCGGCCTACACTGTACGTCGCCTGCTGGACGTTCGGCGACGGGGATGTGGCCTCCAGTATCTGGTGGACTGGCAGGGGTACGGGCCTGAGGAGAGGTCCTGGGAGCCTGCTTCGCGGATTCTGGATCCTGAGCTCATCAGGGACTTCAATCGGCGGCACCGGGACAGGCTTCCCCCTGCGCCAGGCAGCGCGCCTTGAGGGGGGGGTACTGTAGGGTTATGGACCCAGGACATTTGTAGGTTTTGTGTTTGGTGTCCACTTCCTGTTGAATTTTGTTGTTGGTTGTACTTCCTGTGTTTCTCCTCTGTTTTGTCAGGTCTCTTGAGACTGCCCTCCTAGTGTGTGTTCTCTCCCTCCTTAATTGGCACACCTGTTTTCACTTACCTCATTCCCTCCTCCTGGTTATAAGTCTTCGTCTCCCCTGCACTGGTTGTCGGGTGTTTTTTTTGTACCTTCATGGTTTTGTGTTCTGATTTCGAGTACTGATTCAAATAAATGAAAGACTTTTCATTTATTAATACCGTCTGCTTCTGTGTTCGCACGTCAACCCTGACACCTATTATTTTGTTTTATTCTAACAAAGACCAGGATTTGCATATAGCATGAAAATAAAAAGATGTAAGCATTGATCCTCTATATTCTTTTAGCAAAACAGTGACTAACAAAACTACCACAAAAAAGTCTGGGTTTTAATAGTGTCAACTTTACAACAACATACATTGAAGCAGTAAAAAATTAAGGTCCAACATGAAGTTAGCTTCAGACTTTATTTTAGTCTTTTTATCAAAGCAAGCAATCTGCATTCTGCTATGGGTGTATGGGTAATAATGTATGTTTGATGGCCAAACCAAAATATGAATGCAGTCAATAGAGATATTAAATAGAAAAATTTGTGTTCAAACTAACTGACAGCAAGCAAAACTATAACTATAAAAACTGTCATTTTATTTTTCTTGGAGAAGCTCCGTGTTCTTCCCTGGGAGCTCACAGTGAATCTGCCAATCAGTCCTCAAAAATGGCAAGCTCAGAGACGAGCTCCTGTACTCCAGTAAACATAAATGGTTACAGTTAGCTGCTCCTGTAGCAGAAGAAGTTTCTTCTTTCACTGCAGTCTCGAATCTCAAAGGAGGCACTGCCGCTCTTTTTCAAGACCCCACACCTGAAGCCTGGGCAGCTGGGAAAATCCTGGTTCTCCACCTGTTCTCCACCTGCCCAGAACCAGGCATGACCCAGAAAACGCAGACCTATCCAGACCTGCCAACATTTAACATAGACAGGATACAATTAGACACTGGAGGAGCTGCCAGCAGCAGCAGTGCAGGAAAAAGCTCACCTCATTAGAAGAGGCCAGTTGAGCTTTCTGACGAGCATACGTGATGTCATCTTCAGTCATCAGGGTGGCGAGATCGTAGCTGTGGTTCCAGCCAGTAGGTTCTTTATCCCCCAGAGACCTGCAGTGCTCTAAGGCCTCCTCCCATGTCTTGTTTTCATTTACTAAAAGCAACCTCTCGTAACACATGAACAGATTTTTATTGTTACAGTTATCAGTTCTCCAGCTGGATTCCCTGCGATACTTTAATGCACAGTCATGGTCAGGTTCTGAGGAAAGAGGAAACAGATGGGGATGTTTTTCACATACCATAAAATCATTTCACATAAAGTATTCTAAATATGTATGACACTGTGAAAATGTTTTTGCTAAATAATCACAAATCCAGGCTAAAAGCCTGTTTATATACAAAATTAGATACAAACTCTTTTTCATAGCAGGTCCTGCATCTCAGAGGATTTTCAGAGCATGGATGCAGCAGATATTTGTAGCTTATTTAGGGACATATGTAAACTATTCCTAATGAAGATGTAGGCTGAGTGGTGCCAAAAGTATAAACGTTCTGGTTTGTTGTGCTCCTTCACTCTGAAGTACCACAACGCCTGTGGAATTCCCAACATGAGCAGCTTTTATACTGTTGCTCCTTGAAACAACCAACCTTCTGTGTTTGTAACGGTGAAAATCAGTAAAGTATTGAATGCAGGATCGTTTTTGCAAAATTATGTTGAACTGCAAAGGTTTTCATTTTTTCACAGCTGTTTTAAGAAAATGTCTGAGAGAAATCCTTAATCACACTAATCACTTGTGCACAGGTGTGTTTGTGTGCTTAGTTATGTCATTCTCTACACAGGACTATTCAGTCTAACACAAGTTTTTTTTTTTTCCTTCAATTGACCTCGCGTGACCGCTGTTGCTCGGGGCATGCACCAGGAGTAGAGAAAAACAGCAAGACGAGCTCTTTGGTTTAGATTCATTTCTTTTACAGAAAGATGTTTGTGTCTTTATTCCTGTAAAAGTTTTAAGCTGAATAACACTTCTAGAGTTTTTTTCAAAAAATTGACAGCAATCAAATTCTGGCTCTGCTTCATCACCACACAGCTTGTGGAAAAAATTACAGGGGATTTGAGATGTGTTTGTGTCAGGGGGGGTCGCTGAGTGAAAGTGAATGATGGATGTTAGTTCAGTTTACCATTGCTCTTCCATATCTTGTAGTTTGCCATCTGGTTGTCTTCAGACCATTTCCAAACATGTGACCCATGCTCTTTGTGAAGTCCAATCCAGCCTCCACCTCTTTCAAAGAAGTCATTATCTTTTTCATCATAAATAGTGACCAGCTCAGTGTTATATCCTCGGCAAATAGCCTGTGCATCTGCCCATGTCACCCAAAAATTGTACTGTGTGAAGTTTGCTGGTTTGAGGCCCAAATGTTGCCCATAGATTGCAGGAAGGATGTGCAGAAGAAAGGAAAAGATGCAGATTTTCCTCATCTTCTTTACTTGGTTGTTTATCTGCAGTCACAATAAACATGTTAGTTTACAAGAACAACATTATATTTATGTTCGTAAGTTCAGTTACTTGCAAAAGTATTTATACCTCTTGAATTTCTCCACATTTTCTCACATTATGACCACAAACATAAATATATTTTTAATGGAATTTTATGTGAAAGACCAACACAAAGTGGCACACATTTGTGAAGTGAAAAGAAAATTATTCAAGAGTTCAATTTTTTTTTACAAATAAAAACTGAGAAGTGCAGTGTGCAAAAGTATTCAGCCCCTTTTCTCTGAGTGCATAAAATCACCTTCACCAAGTTGCTTGATGATTGATGACTGATCAAATGTTGACTTAATGTCTTAATAGAGTCCACCTGTGTGTAATTTAATCTCAGTTTACAAATACAGCTGTTTTCAGTTTTTATTTATTATAAAAAATTGGACTGATTTTCTTTCTACTTCACATTTGTGTACCAGTGTGTGTTGATCTTTCACATAAAATTCTAATAAAATACATTTATGCTTGTTGTCATAATGTGAGAAAATGTGGAGAAGTTCAAGGGGTATGAATACTTTTGCAAGCCACTGTGGGTATCACGGTTTGTTAAAATCTATGTGGATACTTCTAAAAGCTTGGGGGAGGTTTGAACATCAGTAGTTGTTCCTGAGTTCAAAGTATTTATTCGGAAGAGACTTACAGATGGTTTATCGGTTTATACAGCAGAAATGTCAGCGGTATTATTAGCATTACAACAGATAGAAGAAGTCTAGCAAATTAATTGACTAGTATGTTCAGACTCCAGGTCTTCTTTAGAGAGCATTCAAAATAATCATTCTGACAGCAGACCAGAAATAATAATTCACATACAATGTAGTTTACATAAATTGCAAGCTACAGAAGTAAGTGTGACATTCCTCTGGATACCGGCTCATATGTTGCTGTAAAATTAAACAAATTGGCAGACAAGCATGCAAAACTGGCATCAAAAAAGCAAAATATTGATTTAGGATTATCTCTCTGTAAGACAAAATTCAAAGTATAACAAAAGACAGAGTTAGGATTTTATGGTAGAAACGGTGGGAAGAGGAAAGAAAGAGACAATGGCTCTATTGAACATATATTGTAGGGCAGTGGGACAAATGGGGTTTGCGGGAGGTACTAGATTGGAAAATAAATTAATAACCAGAATTAGACACTCATACACAACTGAACTATAACCTGTTTATCATTAGGAAACAACAATAATCGCTGTGGAATGTGGAATGACAAGGAAACAATTGAACACATGCAGGAAATACCAAACACAAAGAGTAGTATTTCAGATAAAACTTAAAACATAACCCAGAAAACATTACAAAACATAAGCCCAGGAAGCCGTTGGGGTTCATTACACACCCATATCTTGGTTTTTAACACTCTGAGCTCTCTGGTAAGTTGTGTGATGCTGTCTCCATTATGTTTTAACTATAGCTGAGAACAAGAGAACTCTGGCACCTGGAGCCTTCCATTTTCGTTCTAAAAGCAATTTTATTGTATGTATGGTAACATGAGAGGCTCAGGGACACACCAAGATGGGGAACTCAAACCAAGTAGAGATGTGGTTCCAAATTTTAAAAAGATGTTTATAAATATTTTTTTAAATATTGAATCATTAAAACACCTGGTATAAAACCACTAGGGGCCTAGAGCTCACCTGCAAACAGAGATCTGGTCACTCAAGAAAAATCTAAATAAACCAAGAACAACCCACTCATATGCATGTGTAAAAAGTGAACAAAATCCAGCCCAGGGGGAAAACACAGAACAAAAAAAAAGACAAGAGGAAACCTCCACTTGAGTACCAGGCAGCTCTAAAGTGATAAAAATGAAAAAAAAAACAGCATACAAAAGCCCCTTATTGGGCACGCCAACTCATTAAAAAACAATTTAAAAACAGTCCATCAGTTTCTCCAGAAGAACTCCAGCAGAGAAATGTGGAAGCACGAGTCCCAGAGCCACCAAGTCCCAGAAGTGCCTGGGCAGCAATGTGATCAGTTGCATGGAAGGGAGGGGAGATGCCGCTGCTCAGCGGCTGACATTATTCACCTTCATTTCATGTTTTGGAGTTAGAAAGTGTTCAATAAAACTCATCCTCGTGGAAAGTTTGTAAATTTTCCTCTTGTTCATCATGCTGCTGATTAATTTAGTACTTTTTTAGAGAGGGTGTACTCATTTATGCTGAGCACTGTACACCACGTCATAGCATACATTAATGACATTCTCATTTATTCCGCCACTTTGGAGGAACATGTCTCCCACGTCCGCCAGGTTCCCCAAAGCCTCATTGACTTTAACCTGTGTGCCAAGAGTGAGAAATGTGAGTTTCACCAAACTTCAATTTCATTCCTAGCTACATCATCAGCACACAGCAAGTAGCTATGGACCTGGGCAATGTTAATGCAGTGCTCTCAACCAAGTACTGTAAAGGAGCTGTAGCGGTTCTTTGGCTTTGCCAATTTCTATCAGCGCTTCATCCGGAGCTTCAGCACGGTGGCAGCTCCCCTCACCTCCCTCCTTGAAAGAAGCTCCCAAGAGACTCCTTTGGACTCTGGAGGCCACCTCAGCATTCCGGTCTCTCAAGCAACGCTTCTCTCAGGCGCCCATCATCCGGATCCCTCTGTTCAGTTTACTGTGGTGATGGATGCTTTCAGCACAGGGGTTGGGGCCGTATTTTCACAATGCCACGGTCAACCACCCAATATGTTCCCATGTGATTATTATTCAAGAAGATAAATGACAGAAAGAAACTATGACGTACCCAAGAGCTGCTCGCCACGAAGGATGCATTTTCCGAGTGGAGGCACTGGCTGAAGGGTGTCTCAACCATTCCTGGCTGTAACAGATTATAAGAACTTGGAATACATAAAGTCACCCGAAAGGTTGAATCCATGTCAAGCATGATGGTCCCTATTTTTCTCTCTGTTCCAAATCCAGATCCCATATCGGCTGGGCTCCAAGGACGGGAAGACTGATGCCCTATCCGCCTTCACGAAACCTCCAAAGACCAGCCGGTTGCTTATGAGTCTGTGGTCTGTGAGCTCATGACCGAGCTGGCTGAATGCAATGTCGCTGACCCACCTCCACCATCCTGTCCAGCAAATCGAGTTAATGTCCTGCCTTCTCATCTGTATCGGGTTCTCCATTTTGTCCACGACACATCCAGGTATGGCCGGCACACAGACTTTAATAAACAACTCATTTCTGGTGGTCGTCCATCATGTTTTTTTACTCGTGCCTCCTGTCAAATGTCTCAAGTCTCCTCGTCATATTCTGGCCAGTCTCCTGCAACCTCTGCCCATACCGCAACGTCCCTGGTCCCATATTGCAGCGGATTTCATCACAGACCTGCCTTGTCCACAAGGTAACACCACAGTCCTGTCAGTCATTGATCGGTTCTTCAAGACTAGTCGTCTCATTCCCCCGTCAATTTGCCCACAGCTCTGGAGACAGCTGAACAACAGGTTATGCATAGTTTTGGGACTATGGCCTCCCTGAAAATGTTGTATTGGATTGTGGGCCCCAGTTTACCTCACTAGTGTGGTGGAAGGTGTGCAAGGGGCTGGGCATCAACATTATTCTCACCTCTGGCTATCATCCCCAGTCCAATGGTCAAGCACCTCAATCAGGACATCATGCAGTTCCTTAGAACCTACTGCAGCCAACTTCAGGGGGATGGAGCTGGTTCCTAGTCTGGGTGGAATACGCCTAGAACTCCTTAAAAAACGCTGCTACGAGGCTCTTGCCCATCCATTAGGTATTGGGAGTACAACCACTGTTCTTCCCCTGGTTGGGGGAGTCCTCAGCATTGTCCGCAGTGGATAACTGGTTCCGCTGCTGTGAGGAAATGCGAGAGGTGGCCCGTGGTCAGCGAAGGCATGCCGTCCGCAGATCACAAGAACAAGCCGACTAGTGCCGCCTCAAAGATCCCAGCCTGACACCTGGTCAGTGGACCAGGACCTACGGGTGAGAATCCCATACAAAAAACAAAAACAGCCCCAGGTTTGCGGGTCCCTTCCAGTGTCAAGCAGGTCACTCCCATCTCATACCAGCTTCTGTTGTTTCCCCAAGTACCGCATCTTACCTACATTTCACGCCTCTCTATTGAAGCCCACTGCTGGAACCCTAGATGAGGGGCCACGACCAGAGCCCCTTTGGTCGGCATGCCCTCTCTGATGGTGGATGGCGAGGAGGCCTATCTTGTCAAGAAGATCCTAGATTCCTGCCACCGGGAAGGTCGGCTTCAGTGTCTGATGGATTGAGAGGGGTATGGCATAGAGGAATGCACCACGGTCGCCAAAGATGGCATCCTTGACCCTTCCTTGATCAGTGACTTTCACCTCAGTCACCCGGGCAGGCCAGCTCCCTGACCTCGTGGCCGACCCTAGCGTCGGAGGGCTTCTTGCTTCTGGAGCCGTGCGCGGGGTGGGGTGTGTGTTTGTCTTCCATCTCCCCCTCAGACCACCAGAGGGAGCCATCTCAGAGTATTGACATTCTCCTGAGCACCTTCGTCACTATTTCTCACATCAGCCTTTGCCCCTTGCTCCCATGTCTCACCAGCTGTTCTGCATCATACACTTAGCACAAACAGTATTTAGTCTGAAGTCTTGTTTTTGCTTTTGCATATATTCTGAGTGTTTTTTCTGCTGTCTTACGTGTTGCTTGATTCTTGCCTTGTTTTGACTCCATCCTGTCTATCTTTGTGTATTTTGATTCCTGCCTGGCTTTTATTTCATCCTGCCTTGTCCATTTCTGATTACTCTTGCTAAGAAAAAACAGTTGCACATGGATTCAAACGCTTCTGCCTCTTTTTCATACCCATACTGTTTTGTTCAGAAGCATTGCAATGATGAAATATATCACATAAAACTAGCATTTGAGAAATAGTTTAAAGGAAACTCTTGATTGTTGAAATTGTGTGGCTTCAAAACAAACTATTTCAGCCAAACAAAAAAAAACCCAGCAGTTTTCCAAGTCAAAATTCTGCTGCATTATTACACAGTTTCTGTCAAAGCTTTGGAATGCTTTGACAGAAACTGTGTTTTTGCGACAGCAATGATTAACTGTTCTTTTTGCCCTTACTATCAGTTCTGAACACAGTTACTTACCTTAGGTTTCAGGAGCACGAAGACAGCCTTGGTGTTGTAGTTCAAAGTAATGGATCTTCTTTCTCATTGCCGGCAGTAAAAAGACTCCAATGACCAATCACAGCATTGCACTGAGTCACTCTGAATATGAGGAGCATCCTTGCGTCATTCCCCAAGCTCCAACCATGTGTCTCTCCTGTTTACTGTGTAGTAAAAGTTCTGTTTTGCATCTCATCTTCAACCCTGTAGAAACGGTTAAAGGATTCTGTCTGTCCCATTGTTTGTAACAAAATATGCTCCTTTGTTACTCAAAACTAGACAATTAAGAATTAGGTAGAAGGAATGGATGTTTCTTTTATGTATTACCCACCAAAACTTCTGAAATATGTGGAATATTTTTTATGTAATTTAGGATTTTTTTTGGCAAGGTATTTATTGAAAGACCATCGTAAAAGAAAGAAAGTTTGTTAAGTTCGTTAAGTTAGTCAGAAAAACTGTTGGTTGATTCTTATATCTAACAAGACTTTCCAAGCAACAAAAAACTGCACTATCACTTTGGAACTGAATTTTGTGGAGTCAACTTTGTAATTCAGACCTCGAAGAACACACCATCTCTGTCTTTAGACAACACTTAAAACCTTCTGTTCTGATTAATCTTATAGTTAAGCATGGCATTGTTGACCTTGAGTCATGCCGTTTATTTAACATTTGAAGGGCCTATATCATGCTATTCTTAAGACTTTCAGCGTTTTTTTTTTCTTTTGGCACACTAAAGAACAAATTATTTCTCAAATATGAGTTATTTTCATCAGCTCTTTTCCTACCCAGAAGTAAGATGCCTTGATTTTTCACTCCTTCTGGGTGCCACCCAATTCACTAAATCATCCTAGAGCCAGCCTCTATAGTTTGTCTGCGTTTTGCCCACGAAAACAAACAACATTCAAACTTTTGCAAAGATGGATGTGCATAATGTGCATATAAAATGAAAGGGTCTTTGTGAACACAGCTAGCTCCACGGTGAAAGTGTATGTGTGGCACCCACACCCACCTGGGGGTGGTGCTGACAATGCAGACACTTCATGGAGTCTTCATGTACTCCACTTTGTGATGTCACAATGTAAGGACATGCTCATTTTTGGGAATTGGGAGGGGCTGTTGCTCAGAGAACATGGTTTTAGAGGAATACTCAGAGATGTGTGAATGGATCAAATGGGGTTGTTTTTCATGAGGAATTAACATTATAATACACTTAAAAGCTCAGAAAAGTTGATTATGCATGAAATAAGGCCATTAAAAGCTTAGACTGCTGGGGCTTGTTTTTGCATTCACTGGGTGTTTCTCCACACCTTCGTCACTGTAGACCAGTGGTCCCCAACTTTTTTGTGGCTGTGGACCAATCAACCCATGAGGATTTTCCCTGCCACCCGGGTGTGAGTGTGTAATGACAAAGAAACAGTATACTTGAATAAGAACATGTGCTATAAACTTACAATAAACAGTTGTGACAATAGATTTGATCATTATTTTACTCAGTCATCTGACGTATGCATTTTAGAGGATTGATAAAAGACATAAACATACAAACAAAAACCTAAATAAAATTGAGGTCTCCTAATTTTGTGTTGTGATAGAAATGGTTAAAAACAAGTTTATTCTACTATTATTAGATCATCTCATTAAAAAAAAAAACTTAAATACAGTAACAAAATGTAACCAATAAATCAATTGATATTCAATAAGAAACAAATCAGATGACCAATTCGCGCAGCTACGGAACCCCCCCGCTCGCTGCCCAAGCTGCCCTTCCATGTAGCCTGTTGTTTACTTATCTAGGCTGTTAATCTAATTATAATCTCTGGAATGATCGGAACTTTATTGGATAAAAGTTATCTTTAATATTTGGAATTAATCAATTTCTCAGTTGATGTTCTCTTAGAAAACCTTGATTGGGAAGTGAATTGAAATTGCCTTTATTACAATAAGTTTGTGTTATTGTTACCTACATAATGATAATGAGCTTTGACCAGACTCGTAACTGGAAGATGCTGGTGGATTGTTTCTATGCCAAATCCTAACAGAGACTTGAGAATTAGCAACGTCTTTTCCTTCCTGTCTTAGCATAATTGACAGGAGATTCACTCTATTGAAACTTGATAGACTCCCCTTTTTTCTCTTTGATGCTTTGTTAGGATGTTGTTGTTGCTGTTCACCTATTGGATTATCACCTCAGGGGTTACAGTAAATCAGCTTTCACTGATCCGCACGGGTGGTCTGGCAGAGAGTTTGGATTCCCTTCCTGATACAACCCTGTATTTTATCTGGCCTTCATGCTTAAACCTTAAAAATAATTACATTTTTCTATTGTGTCTCAGAGAACAGAGAGGAATTTAATAATAAATAAAAAAAATAAATATAATAATAAAAAATATATTTTTTAGTCTAGATTGTGAAGGACAATGAATCCTAATGTGCTGATTATTTGGTTTTTAATAGATCAAGAAGACTGCCATGCTGTGACAGCTTGCTTCTTGGTATCTTGTTGATGTCTGTTTAAAGTCTGACCTTTAGCTGCCTTTTTATTGCTTTTTTTTTTACTTTTAATGTTTGTTGTTGCCTTGCTATATTTGTTTACACAAGACTTTGGATGGGTGCCTTTAAGTTCACATTTAAATTTTGGTTTTCAAAACACAAACATTCAAATGCCTCCATGCCTCAATGGCAGCCAAGACAGCTTGATTTGATAAACAGATTAGTGTAGTTACTCATTCCTTTGGCACAAACTCTTGTGTTCTTGCTTTGTGGGGCAGTATTTGAAATCTTAATTTCTTCATACAGTATAGTATTAAGTATATTTTATATAAGATTGTGGCTCAGTGCAATATGTGTTAGAAGTGCACATTGTTAACTTATTTGCCACATTGAACAATGCCTTTCTGGGTCCTGTGTTAAGGAACAATTTAGTTGACACTCTGATGTTAAATGTTAAGAAGAGAGGGACTGGATTTCACCAAACAGGATTTGAACCCTACTCTTCATGTGGTCACTTCAACATTAGGCCATCATAGTCTTACAAACAGTGATAAGTTACATTTCCTGCTTTGTTGCATGAAGTAGCATTTTGAACAGTGCATGCAACATTTTTTTTCCTCATCTTTTAGTTTCCTATTTCACATTGTGTTTTATCAAACTGGCTTGAATATATCAGATTATACATTTTCACATATCAAGGTTTGTGCATCTGCACCTGAATACATCCAAAATACTAACCAAGAAGCCCTGTGCCCGTTTAGTTTAACATGGGAACTTAAAGAATGTGACAAGTATCATCAAACTCTAAAGTCTAATCTAAAGCATCACACATCTTGAACCCGACCCTAAATAAACAACAACTGGAACTTCAGATAGAAAGATACCTTATTCATCCCTATCAGGAAAAATTCAGTTGTCTGGTACCCTTCACACATAAATACACACAATTAGGATTAAAAAAATAAATTAAATACATGCTTAAGATGCTTCATGAAAGACATTATTAAAATTCATAAAATCTAATAACAACATCTTGTTATAATCTCTTATAGCGGCTGAGATGCAACCCAGCGGGCATTTTGATGTTGGCTTGATGTCAAAATTGGGTCGACTTCAGGAACAGCAAAAATGGAAAACACAAAAACCTAATCTACAAGTCAAAGTGTGGTCCTGCTCAAAGATGGATAAGAGAAACTAAATGTTTGGCCACTTGGACTAGTGACTCGCACTTTTCTCAGCAAAGACAACAGAGTCCAAAGGATTGTCTTTCTGGACTGAGATGTCAGAGGTTTTTCCAGGGATCTGCTGTAGCCACTCCTCCAATTTAGGGGTTACTGCCCTGAGTGCTCTGATTACTACAGGCACCACTGTCAACCTTCACCTTTTAAGTTTTCTCCAGCTATTCCTCTGATTCCCTGTTATTTTTCCAGTTTCCCATGTTCCTTCTTCCTGATGTTGCCATCACTTTGGACTTACACATCTACCACAGTAATTTTCCTATGTTCTTTATCCATCACTGACTGAGGAACATCAACTCAAGAATGTCTCCTCAGGACCACGTCATGGGACCACTGCTCAAGACTTCTGCTCAGGCATGTAGCTCAGGAAAATTGCTCAGATAGACAGCACTAGCAAGTGTACTTACCGACACAGAGACAAAAACAAAAGGACCCCTTCCAGGACTGAAAACCAAATAAATGAGTCAGACCTCAGGGTTCAGGTCTTCTGGCTTCAGGAAAAGGTGACCCCAGAGGTTAACTGAGAGCAACTGACATTCAACTCAAGGTGACGTGACGAAATTCTGGCTCTGGCAAGGAGTGTAACACAGGACCAGAAATTTATACAAAAGGGAACAGGTGGCAAGAATTTGACTAATTGGCTGCAGCAGTGCTGTGACAATCACAGCCACTTAGTTGTGGCTGATTGAGGAGAGTCAGACTAGTCTAGTCATCTAGCTGTGATCAGTCAGAAGAGTCTTCAACTTCCATATCAGGGACAACTTTAACTTAAACACTGAGTTTGAGTGGACCACTTTTTCAAAATACTTCAAATAACAGAAATTAAAATATGTTTTCACTGCTTGCAGAATTCATCCAATGCCACTGTCTCTGAAGGTGTATCAAGTTTCTTTATTTTCATTTGTGACGGTCCATTGGTTTCTTCTACAGCCTCCTGATGATTTGTTTAACAGTCTGCATCTAAACTCAACTAAACTTACCATTTTAAAGCTGCATGGAGAAAATGTGAAGACAGTAGGTAACATGGATGATTCATCAGTGGGTTTGGTCTTGATGGAAGATCTAACAAAGTATCCTGATAAAGGAGTGACAGCATCCTCTAATGGACAAAGCTGAGAATAAGACTTTGGTTTCCTGTTTGAAATAGGTCTTCAGACGGCAGATCCTGCAAGACAGTAAGAGCTAAAACTTAATAAACAGGGCTCAAATAGAATAGTGGGTTTTAGGTGGAAAATTGGTTTTGAAAAAAAGAGCACACTGTGGATTTGAAAAATATTTTAATAGCATAGCATTAATTTAATGCAATGCAATCCTTAAAAACATTGTGACTTGTGGTTTTGAGCTTTTGGGCTTTAACAGAATTTAATTCAATGGAGAAAACATGAGAATTAGAAAATGTCTTTACTCTCTTAACATATTTTTTGGAAACATCTCTCTTCAGCGCTCAACTCAGTATGACAAGAGAGGTTACACCACTGCAAGTTATTGTGATGGCAAAACACCAAACTGACCTTAAAATTTATGGCTCATATACAAAACATTACATCACATTTGACAATGATACACAAAACAGATAATTAATATTCATAAATTAATAAGAAATCTTAACACAATTCACAAATCTGGTGGTAGTCACCAGAAGTAAGAGATGACAACAAAAGTAAAGGAGTCCTATCAAGTCTTGCTGACCTTTAGAACTCCAAACTAATTTGCATGTCGAAGCAAATGAGAATCGTGAGGTCAAAGGACCTGCCTGAAGAGCTCAGAGACAGGATTATGGCAAGAAATAGATCTGGCCAAGGTTACAAAAAATATCTGCTGCATTAAAGGTTCTTAAGAGCACAGTGGCCTCCTAAATCCTTAAAGGGAAGATGTTTGGGACCAGAACCCTCCCTAGAGCTGGTCGTCCGGCCTAACTGAGCTATAGGGGGAGAAGAGCCTTGGTGAGAGAGGTAAAGAATGATCAAAGATCACTGTGGCTGAGCTCCAGAGATGCAGTCGGGAGATGGGAGAAAGTTGTAGAAAGTCAACCATCACTGCATCCCTCCACCAGTTGGAGTTTTGTGGCAGAGGGGCTCGATGGAAGCCTCTCCTCAGTGCAAGACACACGAAAGCTCGAATGGAGTTTGCTAAAAAACAACTGAAGGACTCCAAGATGGTGAGAAATAAGATTCTCTGGTGTGATGAGACCAAGATAGAACTTTTTGACCTTAATTCTAAGTGGTATGTGTAGAGAAAACCAGGTACAGCTCATCACCTGTCCAATACAGTCCCAACAGTGAAGCATAGTGGTGGCATCCTCATGCTATGGGGTTGCATAGGAGGGATAGATGAATGCGGCCAAGTACAGGAATATTCTGGATGAAAACCTTCTCCAGAGTGCTCAGGACCTCAGACTGGGCCGAAGGTTCAGCTTCCAGCAAGACAATGACCCAAAGCACACAGCTAAAATAACAAAGGAGTGGCTTCACAACAACTCAGTGACTGTTCTTGAATGGCCCAGCTAGAGCCCTGACTTAAACACAATTGAGCATCTCTGGAGAGACCTGAAAATGGATGTCCATGATTGGTATGATTGGTAGGAATGGCTCTCCTTATCTGAACCCAAGCTGTGTTTTGTGGTTGGACTTCTGTGCTCGTCATAGTTTGTCCATAACAAACACCATGTTTGAGCACAAGGGTGTCCATCAATACACGTGGCAACAGGACACCCTCGGCAGAAGATTGATGATCAACTTTGTAGTTGTTTCAGGCGACCTTCGGCCGTGTGTCTTGGACACTCGAGTAAAGAGAGAAGCAGAGCTGTCCACTGATCACTACCTGGTGGTGAGTTGGATTTGTTGGCGTGGAAGAAGGCTGGAAAGACTTGGCAGACCCAAACGTACTGTGAAGGTCTGCTGGGAACGTCTGGCTGAGCCCTCCATCAGGGCGTTCTTTAACTCCCACATCTGGGAGAACTTCAAACTGGTGCTGAGAGAGGCTGGCGACATTGAGTCGGAATGGACCATGTCCTCCACCTCCATTGTCTCTACTGCTGTTTGGAGCTGTGGTCGCAAGGTCTCTGGTCCTGTCGTGGCAGCAACCCCCGAACCTGTTGGTGGACACCGGAAGTAAGGGATGCCGTCAAGCCGAAGAAGGAGTCCTATCAAGCCTGGTTGGCTTGTGGGACTCCAGAGGCAGCTGACAGGTATCTGCAGTCTAAACAAGCTGCATCTCCGGCTGTTGTGGAGGCAAAACTTGGTCCTGGGATGAGTTTGGGGAGGCTATGGAGAAGGACTATCGGTTGGTCTCAAAGAGGTTCTGGCAAACCGTCAGGCGCCTCAGGAAGAACAAGCAGTTTTCTACAAGCACTGTTTTAAGTGCAGGTGGGGAGCTGCTGACTTCAACTGGGGACATTGTTGAGCAGTGGAATTAATACTTTGAGGATCTCCTCCATCCCCCTGACACGCCTTCTGTTGAGGAAGCAGAGGCTGAGAACTTTGGGGTGAGGCTATCCATTACCCAACCTGAAATCACCGAGGTAGTCAACAAGCTCCTTAGTGGCAAGGCACTCGGAGTGGATGAGGTCTGTCCTGAATACCTCAAGTCTCTGGATGATGTGGGAGTGTCTTGGCTGACACGTCTCTGCAGCATCATGTGACAGTCGGGAACTGTACTGCTGGACACCACTACAGTGGACAGAGGTGGTGGTTCCCCTTTTCAAGAAAGGGGACCGGAGGATGTGCTCCAACTCCCGGGGAATCACACTCCTCAGCCTCCCTGGGAAAGTCTATGTCAGGGTACTGGAGAGGAGAGTCCAGCCAATAGTCAAACCTCAGATCCAAAAACAACAGTGCGGTTTCCGTCCTGGCCGTGGAACTGTGGACCAGCTCTACACCCTCTCTAGAGTGCTGGAGGGTTCATTGGAGTTCGCTCATCCTGTCCATATGTGTTTTTTGGATTTGGAAAAGGTAATTGACCGTGTTCCCCGTGGTGTTCTGCTGAGGGTGCTCCGGGAGTATGGGGTCCGGGGAGCCTTACTCAGGGCTGTCCGGTCTCTGTATGTCCAGAGCAAGAGCTTGGTTTGCATTGTCGGCAGTAAGTCAGACCTGTTCCCAGTGGATGTTGGACTCCAGCAGGGCTGCCGTTTATCACCGGTTCTGTTCATAGTCTTTATGGACAGAATTTCTAGGTGCAGCCAGGGGCTGGAGGGCGTCTGGTTTGGGAACCACAGGATTTCCTCTTTCACCAGGCAGAGGAGTTTAAGTATCTTGGGGTCTTGTTCATGAGTGAGGGAAGATCTGAGTGTGAAATCGACAGGGGGATTGGTGCAGCGTCTACCGTTATGCGGTCGCTGTATGGGTCTGTGGTGGTGAAGAGAGAGCTGAGCCAAAAAGCAAAGCTCTCAATTTACTGGTCGATCTATACTCCAATACTCACCTGTGGTCATGAGCAAAAGAACAAGGTCCCGGACACATTTATTGAAATGATGAGAACATTTTATTCTGTTCTGATTAGCACTGACAGTGAACATCAATCTCCGTATCAAAAATCCTCTTCGCTTTCATGTCGATCATTTTCCTGGATCATTTCCCTGGTGCACCCTTTCCTTTGCTCAGTAATCCATGTTCAAACCAGTTTCTCAAATTTTTTGTTGCCTTCCCAGGAAACTTGGTTTGCTTCTTTTCTTTCTTTCTGCAGCCGTCTCCGTGGTTTAGGATTCATCCCAGAATTGCTATGTAGAGCTAGCAGCTAATGTTTTTAGCCTGTTAGCAACACGAAGCGATGTCTGTGTCTATCTCATTTACTATCCACAAAAGACATGGATGATGTTAAGAGATCAGGTTGATTTATTTCGAAAAGCTCTACAAAAACATCAGTAATCATGCCTTAATGTTTGAGTTCATGAAAACATTTAGAATCTCCCCCAAGCTACCAAGAGCTTCTCTCCAATTTGTCTGAAGGGCTGCTTCCGCTGTGTTTCCATCTCTCTCTTATAGAGTTTGATGGCCTTCTGTCCCACATTAACCCGAAAGGGCAAAAATAAAAAAAAGAATAAAATGAGGGTACCTTTCTTTAGGCTTTGATGAAACTAAAGTTAAGGAGGCCTAAGCAGACTGCTTTTCCATCCTGCGCCGGCTCTCTGTCTGGCTGCCAGCTCCTCCCTGGTAGCAGCATAACGAGCTCCAGCTTTAAAGTGTACCCACCTTAGTCCAACAGCAGCAGACTGGACGGGCTCCAGAAATCTTGCTGCCCCGACATGAATCCAGTGGGGTAAGAAAATGAATGAAGTTCAGGAGAACTAGGAATTGATCCATTATAAACACCAGGAAATCGGTTTACTCCTTTTCTTTCTGCAGCTGTCTTTGCTACTTTGCCTTCACCCATATGTTTGCGCCATTCTCTGATGTGTTTAGGTTTCACCCAAAATGTGGTTCACATTCCTCACCAGAACGTTCTTTTGTATATTCCACCACAAAAGTTTAAACCCCACCCTATGCCTGCCTCATGGGGTAGGGAGGGGGGTGTTGGATCTTAAAGGAGCCTGACCACTATTAGGTACTAGTGTCTATTACAACTAACACCTGTTAGACCTGGATTTTAATGGAGACCAGCGTCTACTGGCCATTATTGGAAGATATACGGTATAACTTTAGATTTACTTTTTTTTATATGTGTGAACAAACTGTAATAAGAATAGAAAACTGGCCATTGCAGAATGATCAGTATTTAAGTTGATGGTGAATGTATCTGTAGCTTAAATCATGAAATAAAATACATACTGTATTTACTCCTTCCCATTTAGATATTTGTAATTTATATATTGGAATTTGTATGGTAAAAATAAAATGTATATTTAATAATTATTTTCTGTGGGTATTGTATGGAGAGGCAAATAGACTAAATAAACCCTTCAATTACATGGAAAGCTTTCAAAACAAATCAGATTATTAACTCTAATGTTGTAGCATTCATATCAAGAAGCCTAACCTTTAACAATTATCATATTGAAGAATCTCTACACCAGAAATGCCCAAGTCTGTTTCTCTTGCACCACATTACCTCTTGTTTTCCAGATCTTGTTGCTGGTTACATGGATCAGGTGAGTCCAGCCAATAGGAAGCAGCAAAAGGAAGGAGGCTGGAAACAAACCAGAAAATCAAACCTTCTGCATGATCCTACCTACCTGGATAAGGTTTGAGCAGGAGAGTAACAAGTCATCTGAACAAGGCAGGCTGCGGCTCTCCCAGACCCAGTTTGGGCACCCTGGCTACATTGAATAAATGCAAACTCCGTGGCCAAGCTGACAGTTATTGCTATATTAAGATAATTTGTCTATTGCACACATTTTGTGGTCAAACCTCATGAATTTTAAGATTTATTGAACAAAACAATCAATTATGATTAATATTTCTCAATAAAAATTTTAAAAATCAAGGGAAATTACGTTTTCAAACAAGTTTTAATGCAACATGAGTAGGCCTATAGGGTAACAATTAGTCTTCACAAGAAGGTAGCATCATGTTAATAGTTAATTGTTTAAAAAACTTTTTAAAAGTTTTTTTTTTTTATTAACACAAATATAGACAATGTTAAGGGATTAAAAACTCAAAGGCTACAACTAAATGCTGTGGATAAACTTTATTTTTCCCATCATTCCTGCTTTTTGTTACAATTTTTTCTATTAGTTAATTTTTTTTGGTAAGTAAAATCTAATAACAAATCAATAAATCCCGCAGATTTATTGAGCTCGGCTTTTAACCTTGGATGAAGCAGCCTATCATACTGTCGTGATGGACAGATGTTCGCATAACTTTTAAAAAACTCGTGCATTTACCTGTTTTATGTGTTGGGACAGAGTCTTCTCGCTGCTTGCGAGCCACTGCAAGTTTAGATTTTTCGCTTACAAAAACTCGTCAGATGTCCATTTTATGTAGGTACTCTGGACTTTGGGCCACGAAAGTTCTGAGCACCAGAGGTGATGTCAGACTAGACATTGGGAGGAGGGGCACTCAATGTCAGCAAATGAAATTAATTGATACTCTGTAGAACTGTAGAACTCTGTGATTTGTCATAAAAGCTATGTGAAATTGCTGTATTCAGTAAAACTAGGAAAATACAAAACTGCCATAATTATCAATGTTATAAATCAGAAGCAGTTCTAAGGTGGAAAAAACATTTGGGACTTGAAGTCAAGTATTCAGGGCTCGAGCCGGGAATGCTCAGGCAAGGCAGCGCCACTGGTGGTATATCCCATGCAGGAGCTTGTCCTCCCATGAGGATCTGTACTCCAGCACCAAATCTTCTGCTGTGCATTGCTGAGACATTCAATGAGCACACTGTCACACTGCTTGATGTATTCATGCACCCTGGATGTTTCATCCTGGAGAGTGGCTTCCATGCTCACTAGTCCTCGACCTCCTTCCTTGCGGCTGGCATACAGTCTCAGGGTGCTGGATTTGGGATGGAAGCTTCGTATGGTGAAGAGCTTTTGTGTCTTAATATCCATGGTCTGTATCTCTTCCTTCGGCCGTCTTATTATTCCTGCAGGGTATCTGATGACTGGCAGTGCATAACAGATCATTGTCCAGCTCTTGTTCTTGCCTTTGAGCTGGCTTCTCAGGACTTGCCTTCCTCGTTGGAAGTATTTGGCTGTTCCAGCTTTCCCTGTTTCCTGCTCCAGGTTGCCATTTGTCTATAAAAATCCAAGGTACTTGTAACTGTTCTAGATCTGCTTTTGTTCCTTCTGGGAGTGAGACCCCTTTAGTGTGGAATACCTTCCCTCTCTTTTTCTGTTACCATCCAACAGCATTTCTCAAGCCCGAATGACATCCCCATGTCAGTACTGTAGATCCTGGTGGTGTAAATTAGGGAGTAATTAAGTCACTCTTAGCGTATGGCTTGATGTCATCCATGTAGAGCAGGGGTCCCCAAACTACAGCCCAGTCCCACATTTGGCCCGGCCCCCTGACCATTATCAGAGGCAGGATTTTTTTTTTCAATCAGGCCGCACAATAAAGAATGACACAAAACATGTCTTTTTATGCCATCTTTCTGCAGTCTTTGCCCCTATCTAAACATCCCCCAAATCCTTGTTAAATAGAACAGAACAGAGTGCTCTTTTTCCACACAGAAGTTCACTTTTATCTGTCTGAGCGATTATGCTGCTGCTTTTCTTTTTTTTTAAACAGTGCACCCTGTTCTGTGTCCTGATTGGGTTGAGACCTTGTCATGCACAGCTCTCCAGATCTCCATGAATCTTTGATCACAATCAGATCTTTGCCTTCATTCAATAATCCTGGACTTATTTTTCTACAAAGGTGTAAATGTGAAAATGTTAATGTCTGTCTGAGAAAAGTTCGAAATGTGTAGTGAGGAGCTTAATCCTAATCCTAATTCTAAGATTATATTATATTATCATTGTCAAATGTATACCTACTGATGAGATTGCAACATACAACTGTATGTTAAACTAACATGTTTGAATAAACTATAATATATATAAACAACTAAAACTAATTTTAACATTTTAATTGGGTTTAAAAGGACTTAAAAAAAAATGAAAACGGTGGTATATAATTATACATTTCTGATCACAAAACTACATGTAACTGAAATAAGATTAGAACATATTGTCTGTTAATAGAAGGTAGACCAATATATCTCTGAAGGTTTGATATGATGTTTGGGCCACACCTCAATAAACTGTACAGGTGTGTGTTAATTGAGACGTTTGTGTGTTTGTGTAACAAGTCAGAAGCAGTTGAATCCATCTGCAGTGTTTTTTATTAGGAGAACACAGGGTAGGCGATGGTCAGACAGGCGTGGATCAGGACAGGCATAAGTTTAAAGCAGAGGTCATGGACACAGGAACAGGGATCTGACCACTCAAAAATTGCCATGGGAAAACAATGCTTCGCACCGAGCAAGGCCGGAGGTGCTGGCTAAATACTGAGGTAGTGATTACTGATGAGACGCAGCTGAGGGACATCTGGGAGTGGCTGAGGAGGTTGCAGGAAGCAGTCAGTACTCTGGAGACTGTGTGCGCGGCCACCAGAGGGGGAGACAGAGGACCGCCGCCTGACAGTTGTGTCATGAAAAGAAATCACTGTCAAGAACAGGGAACACCTGTTGTATACCTGTATATCTGCATTTTGTGTATGTTTGAGTGTGTCTTTGTATGTATTTGTATGTATGTATTTTCAAAGGAAAAAAAGCTTCTTACCATGCAGATTTATTTCAGAGGGGATATCATTAGGGTAGTTGTGGTGCACCAGTAGGGTGGTCGACCTTTGATTGGAGGATTGTAGGTTTGATTCCCGCCTTGCCCTCCCATGTGTTTAAGTGTTCTTGGGCAAGACACTGAACACCACATTGTCTATGGTGGGAAGTTGGTGCCAGTGTTCGGCAGCAAAACTTTCATTAGTGAGTGTGTGAATGGGTGAATGGGACTGTCAAGCACTTTGGGCCTTCAAGGAATGCATAAAAGTGCTATACAAGTATACACCATTTCCCATCATATCTTATAGAAGTAAAAAGTTATACTTGTGGTTCTGTGATGAGCAGCAGAGACTCTGTCCCTCACAATTCGCCTGCCTCTGAGAGACTCAAAGTTCTACAGATGTCCAGGTTTGATGTGATCTCAACACCTCAGGAGACTGCCATTAGTGAATCTGTTGTCAATGTTATTGGAACTGAGCAAGAGGAGGGATGGGTACTGTCTGTAGTCCCATCCTCATGTCAAGAAGGATGCTTTAGAATGAAATGTTTTCATGGGAGGATTTGGTTTAGTGCTCTTTTGTGTGGTAACATTTTTTGTCTTTTCTCTCAGTTTGTTGGATAAATGTTGTCTCCATTCCCCTTGACAGACTACAGAGTGTAGTACGGAGTAGAACATAGATGCTAAGCCGGTTCAGAAGGAAAGGGCTCTGATCTGGGATGTCACAGATTGTTCATCGTGTGAAGGGCTATCTGAAGCTCACACACACCCACAGTTAAATGTCTTCTTTTACGGTTGTTGCTGAATGTCAAAAGTGCAGTTTAAACAAAATTTTTCTGTTGAAATCTCTCTTTTTTTTTTAGAATGGTCCATTTTTAAGATTATAACACTGTGGGTCCAGCAGATTGCTGTACTATTCTGCTTGCCATCACTAAGTGAGGGATCAGGCCTCAGCTAGACCCAGATGTCCATCTTAAAGAGAATGCATCAGAAGAGCCTGCAGCAGCTTTTCACAAGATGACTGCTGTAGTGAGGGAACCTTTTGCAAATGCACTCAAAGCCTATTTGAAGTCCCAGCAAGGAGGTGAGGCTCTTCCCTCCGGCTGCATGGCTGATATTCAAGTAAGGAGAATTCACTTTGAAGAAGCCTTCAGAAAAATCTGTCCGTCTGTGTCTGCAATCTGTGTCTTATCTTCATTCTTCAGCAGACAACATCTGTGGGTGGGGATGGGGGGTTGTCAGAACAGATACCCGCCCCTTATGATGCTGAGAGAACTTGTGAGCAGCAGAACTTAAGTCGATTCAGCTTTAAGTGAATGTTAAAATTGGTGTATACTTTTTATTTAGCATTTAATTACATTCATAGAAGGCCCAAAGTGCTTTGCAGTCCCATTCATCCATGCACATGCACATTTACTAAAGGATGGCTTCTCCGCTGCTGAACACTGACACCAGCCTCTAACCACCTGGAGCTATGCTGGGTTCATTGTCTTGCCCAAGGACACTGGCACATGGATGGGTAGGGTGGGAACCGAACCAGCAATCTTTGGATCAGAGGATGACCACTCTACTTCTGCACTCCACCCAGTTGCATAATGTTATGATCAAAATTGTGCTATGTTCTGCCATTATCGAGGAGTCACTTTAACAACAATTGCACAACAGTGCAGGACAGAAAAAAGTACCCTAGTATATTTACATCCAAGGTAAATTGCACAGGTATATGGAAAGCCTTTTTAACATTTATTAGATATCCTTGATATCAGATGTTTTAAACATAGCTAGTAATACCAAAAGTACAACTAGTTAACTAGTGACAGCAAAAAATTGTGAACCAGTTAGCTAGTAATCATTCTAAGGAGGGATCCTCTCCCAGGACGGACTGGCGAGGTCAGTGTATCATGATTTCAATAATTACCACCAGAATGCATCACAATATTGACTCAATAAATCCTCTATTAAGGGATGTGTAGAATATTGTTAGTACCTTTTGAAGAAGAGAAGCAGTTTCCAAATCAATAAAACTTAACATAATCTGATTTGCTTTGTTCATTCGGAATGCTTAGTGATTAAAAGTTTGAATGAATTTGTAGTTTGCATAGCATACTGTGTCATTATGATTTTCCATAAAGGTTAGAATTATTTTATAGGACCAAGCCGCTCTTTGGTGAGAATTACAGTTTCAGGTGCATGCCAGCAGAAGTGTCAACAGGAATGTGGGGTCATTAAACCAGATCATGTGGAGGATGGGATTCACAGACCAGTGGAAAAAAAACATTTCATCAGGGGACAGAATCCACAAGGAGCTATAAGTGAGGAAGGAGGTGCGAAGGACCAATCGAAGATGAAGACCCAGCCTACTGTTTGCTTATGCATAGTCATTGTGTTTAAATGGATGGGTCAAGGGTCAGAGGGAGTCTTGTTCATCGTGCCTGGTGTTAGAACGTCCATTTAGACTGTAGCGGATAGGGACATTTTGAAGACCCAGAGCTCTATTATTAGAACTTACATGTTAGGAATAAATCTTTTGGTGGAAAACCTCAAAATCGTTTCAGACATCGATTTTTGAACACGCACTTAGGCATAATTGGAAAATTAAAGCCTACACTTTCTTTTTATGACATAAAAAACTACAATGGTCCCTAAAATAAAGCAAAAAAGTAAAAAGTAAAATCATATTGACTTTTATGTTTATTTTTTAACATTGACAATGCAATGTTTACATATTTCTCTTTGTTCTGTAAGAATAATAAAAACCATATGGCTTCAATTATCAACAGTAAAAGCACAGTGGGACTGAAAGGGTTAATTCTATGTTGGAGCTTTGCTGCAGAGCCAATAGGAGGATTTTTTCTGAATTCCAGCACTCCTCCACATTAGCATGCTGAAACACTAGTTAACTAGATAACATGTATTTCTTCACTAGTTAGCTAGTGACTTTTACAAGGATGCACTAGTTTACTAGTGAGAGGAAATTGTGCCAACCAGTTAACTAGCACATTTTTTTTCTGCTCCACTAGTTACCCAGTGAGACTTAAATATTCCTCACTAGTCAACTAGATAACATTTTTCATGTTACTAGTAAACTAGTATAATATTTTAGTGACACTAGTTAACTAGTGAGCTTTACATGACCTTTACTAGTGAACTAGCAGAAAATTTGCAAGTAACTAGTTAACTTTTTGCTTTTTTAGATTGACACTAGTTCACTAGTGAGCACAAATAGTGCCCACTAGTGAGCTAGTGTACACTTTTAAAGATTACTAGCTAACTAGTTCACATTTTTTTCTGTCACTAGTTAACTAGTTGTACTTTTGGCATTACTAGTTAGACTTAAAACATCGGATATCCAGGATATCTAATACATGTTAAAAAGGCTTTCCATACAGGTAGCACCTGTGCCATTCATAATAACAACTTAACACAAACTTCGTCATAATAAACTAGCTTGTTAAGAAAAACAATTATAGGACCTTTTTCCTAAAACAATCAGGAGGTTAGATGAGGACCTCAACTCACATTTCTGTTTTTCATACTTTTACCAGCAGACAGACTTCAAGCCTACAGCCTTCTGTCCACCATCACATGAAAAGCACATGCAAATTGATGCATCAGAAGCTGTTGGCTCTCTGTGTTGCTATACAGTTGCTTTGGGTACTCTATGCCCAATGCCCAGCCAGCAAGGCCAAACACAGGTGGGGCCACCACAGAAACTGCGGACAAACCCCATTGGGGCCCACTTATTCCACCCACTTTTAAACCATATGGTGCCCACTTGGCCTTGCTGGCTGGGTGGTAATATAAACAATCAAATCAAACTTTATTTATAAAGCACATTTTCTATTTTTGTAGCACAAAGTGCTTAGCATAATAAAGTCATTTTAAATTATAAAAAGACCTGCACATAAAAAATGTTAAAAACACACATTGCCCTCAACCCCCACCCCTCACACTGTGAATTGTAAAACTAAATTTAAAGAAGACTGCAACCTCGCCATTATATTAAAGCACGCATCCAGAACTGGGAGATTCCATTACTATCACTCGGTTCACAAATTATAGTTAGGGGTATCAAGGATCCTCTGAGGAAAACCCGTAAGTTAAAGCTAAATCTGAAAAGATTAAAATACATTTAAGTAAAAACAGAGATAAAAACCACTAAAACCAATAAGAATAAGTAAGAAGACTAAAACTAGATATAAACGATACAATAAAAAACATCATTCTGAAAAAAACATAACAAAAAAAAAAAAAAAGAAGGAATTGATAATTTGACTATCAAATAAAAATCTAAATTTCAGTCAAAACCATGTTGACAAGCCTTAATTTAAAAACATCAACAGATCCTGCATTTCTTTGATCCGCCAGAGTCACATCACAGTGAGCTTCCATTTACAACCATAACACACATAGTCCTAACCCACCGTCTATCCCCCACCATCAGCATTGGTACCAAACCTGGTTCCACGTCTCGGTCACAGTACAGCTGAGTCAGATAAAAGTACAAACACTCACAAGCTAAAATAAAACAGAAAAACCCACAAAGAGGAAGCTAAGCTAACCCCCTTCCCCATCCCACCAAAAAAGCCTTGTGAGCTTCCAAACCTTGCATGACAGTCACAGGTGAAAGGTCATGCTGGCTGTGATGTCACAGAACCCACAGCAACGCTGCCGGACTGAGCCAGCATACATCCCTGCTTCTGAACTTGCATTTTAAGCAGAAGTTTGATGTGAGCCCCGTGCAGAGGAGGAATGTCAGTATCGTAGTAATAATTGAAGCCCATCTTAGGAGTACTTTATCACAAAAGTAATTTGTTAGTTACATATTACATTTTGCTGTAACAAAGTAGTGTAAGGCATTACTAATAAATTTAGAGTAGCCTAATCTTTTGCTTATAACATATTCAGTAGCTTGTACATTACAATAGACTGACCAAAATACAACAGTGTAAAGCAGCAATGCCATGAAGCATTAAGTGAAGAAAATAATCCCACAAACACTTTCATTTTAATCTGTGTTTTTTGTCAGCCGCTTCAAGCTTTTTTTTTTCATTTTGACTTAAATGTCTAATCTGAGTGTTCTGTTAGCCTCATTGGTACAAACATTTTCGTTTGAGAAAGGAGTAATTGTAGCTCTTTTTGTTAGAAAAAGCAAACCTTCCCTCAATAGAAATGGAGGACTTGGGCACAAGATGGCTGCCGGGGTGAAGATATACAGTTGGGCAAGTTCTGCGTGTTTGTTCAAAAAAACATCCAAAAGGCAAATTGGAGCTTGGATTTTGCAATCAGTGTATTCCTCTGTTGTTTTGATTACACTTTATCTTTTGTTAATATCAACCTGTCCAAGAAAAAAATGATACCTTAGCCTTGTGCCCAGCCAGAATGAGTCAGCTCATGCTATTCACCCAGGTATTGGACAATGGCACATGCCATACCACCCTCAAGTGAGCAGAAAAAGGCTGTTACAAGCAAACCACAACTGGGCGTTTTTAAATCTCCTGCTGATTCTTTTGTTGGCTGGTGATGTTGAGCTAAACCACGGGCCAGTGCCAGCTGAGCCTTTATCACATCTGCCTGGGCCAACACTACTGCTAGCTGAGCTTCCACCATTGCTACCTGGGCATCCACTCCAACAAACTGGACCTCCACCACTGCTACCTGGACCTCCTCTACCTCCACCTTCCATTGGACAAAAATGGACGCAGCGTTCTGCTTGGTCAAGCTGACGGAATCCCTGTCTGAACCGGAGCTAAGGGTGGCTGCGCCCGGTTCCTCTCCTGCAGGAAGGAACACTCCCACCCCGCTCTCTCCCTTTCATCTGGAGCTGCAGAACCGAAACAGAGCTGCCAGACCACTGGGATTATCCTGGACCTCCATGTTTACATCATTGGAAAAACATGTGACACGCCGCTGGCACAGCTGGAGATCATGTGATCGCAGAAGGTGGCTACGACAAGTCAACCTTCAGCTAACATGACAGCGCTGGCACAGTTGTGTCACATTGCGCTACTGAACGCTCGCTCCATTACTATTAAGTCCTTTTCTCTGAATTAACTTTTTGTCAGACAAAATCTGGATCAACTGCTTCTTATGGAGACATGGCAAAGAGATGGGGAATCTATCCACTTAAATGAGCTGTGCCCTGTTGAATGCTCAGCCCTGTTTGCCACGCCCCTCTTGCCGGGAAGGAGGGGCTGGGGGGGGGGGGGGGGGGGGGGGGGGGGGGGGGGGGGGGGGGGGGGGGCTTGCTGCTGTGTTCCGGGACAGGTACATATTAAGAAATGACCACAGACCACTTCTCCTCCTCCTTTCAATCTCAGTTAATCAAAGTTGATTCAGTTGATGTTTTTTATTGTTTCCTGATTTATCGTCCTCCTGGCCCTGCTGGTGTCTTCTTAAATGATTTTCATGATTTTTTTAACATGTAAAATTAAACTGGAAAAAGTTTTAATTCTTGGGGATTTTAACCTTCACATTGATGATGATCCAGCCCAGCAGTGGAATTTTTATTATTGACTGAATCTTTTATCTCAAACAACACGTGTCAGGCCCACCCATAGTAAAGGGCATACTCTGGACCTGGTGTTTTCTCTTGGCCTGAATATTAAAAATGTACATGTTGAGGATGTGCATCTGAGCGACCATAGCTGTGTGATTTTTTTTTTTTCATAATATCCCTCCTGAGCCCAGGCCTGTCCTAATAGAGGCAGATAGGAGGATTATTACAGAGACCACAGGTGAGACGTTCAGTCATATGTGTGATCCCAGAGTTTTTAACCATTGCTCTGACGTTGACAGCTTTATGCTGTGTTTTAATTCACACTGTCTCTCTATCATTGACCAAGTTGCATCACTGAATTTAAATAAGGTGCCAAGCAAAATGTCTTGTCTCCGGATGGATGAAAATATCCGGTCTCTGAGAACATCATGTCGAAAAATTGAGCGCCTCTGGAAATCTTCTAAACTTGAGGTCCACAAACTACACCTTAGAGATCTGATTTTGTCAGTAAATGAGACAGTTAAGCAGGCAAGAGCTAAATATTTATCTCATCTAATAGCATCTAGTAGAAAGAATTCAATTCAATTTTATTTATATAGCCCAATATCACAGACATAGCCGTCTCATTGGACCAACATCAATATATTGGAAGAACAAAAAGTCAAACATGAAAAAATAAACAATAGCTGGTTGTTAAACAGACTAAGCTAAACAAACATCTCTGCCCTTACACCCTCCTTCTCGGTGAGGAAAAACTCACCTGTCTCTTTTTTGGGGAAAAAACTAAGAAACCTCAGGGTTACCCACATAAAGGAGAGATCCTCAACCCCAGACAGACAGGTGATGTGCTAGAACTATTAAGGAAAAGTGAGCTTAATTCTACAACTACATGGTTGAATAACAAGTATATGTCTAATAAACAAACATGTCTAGATAAACACTTACAAGTTAAGATAACAGCTAAATATTTAAATAAGACATGTTTGAATACTGTAGCAGATGGGCCTCATCCAGCTGGAGTTGTGGAACAGCTGGGTGCAGAGGCGAGGTCACGGCCAAAGACAGGAGCGGGAAGAGCCAAAGACGAGGTCAAAGCCAAAGACAGGAGCACAGACGATCCACCTGGAATCAGAAATCTCTCCTGCTCCCTCGCAGGGGAGTGGGAAAGAGGGACAACATGTGAATTGCACTGCACCAAACAGATGCATGATAAAAAAAAATAAAAAAGCATTGGCAGATAACAAGTGATGTAATGAAGATTGCAGGTGGAGGGAGTCGGGGTGGGAGAAGGATACAGACCCTGGTTAGGGTAGGGGAGAGAAGAAGAGGGGGGGAGGGAGAAGAAGGCGGACAAAGAGTGAGTAGGAGCGAGTAGAGTCAGTGTGGTAAACTTCATCACAGCAGGTGAGGTAGAGGAGCAGTAAATTAAATAATCTCTGATTACTAGCTAGCCTGGCAATAAGCCTGTCCAAAGAGGAATGTTTTAAGTCTAACTTTGAATGTAGAAACTGTGTCAGCCTCTCTTACATGAGCTGGGAGTTTATTCAATAAAACAGGAGCTTGGTGGGTAAAGGCTCTACCTCCAACTGTGCTTTTAGAGATTCTAGGAACCCCAAACAGTCCTGCACTTTGTGAGCGAAGTGTTCTGTTTGGTTGGTAAGGCACTATGAGATCTTTAATATAGGATGGGGCCATACCATTCAAGGCCTTATAGGTTAGCAGGAGGATTTTGAACTTGATTCTAGATTGAACTGGGAGCCAGTGAAGTGAAGCTAACACAGAAGTAATGTGTTCTCTTCTGCTGGTTCCTGCTAACAGTCTACCTGCTGCATTTTGAACAAGCTGAAGACTTTTTAAAGAACTTTTAGGACAAGCTGCTAGCAAAGACTTACAGTAATCCAGCCTAGATGTAACAAATGCATGGATGACTTTTAAAGTTTTAAGATAAAATCCCACCTTCCACCTTGTGTCGTCTAGCTCGTGCTGAATCTCTTGCAAAAATCTGGTCTTCTTTTGACTCTGTCACTCAAAGACATCTCAACTCTGGTGGCTAAGATGAAACTCTCCTCCAGCTTTGTTGATGTTCTCCCCGCCAAGCTTTTTTTTTTTTTAAATGTCTTTGACAAAAGTGGTCTCTTGGTGACTGAAATGATAAATATGTCACTCTCTTCTGCAGAAGGGGCAGGCGCTGCAAAAAGCTTCGACCAACTTCCGGTGGCAAACCTGACTAGGTCGCGACCAAATCTCGTAACCTACGAGATTTGCTCGCAAGATTTGAAGCGACCCACAGCCGTGAGCTGTGTCCAATGAGCCGTCTCAATGAAGCTTCAATGCCATTTTATGCAGTGAATTGAGAGCCTTTTGATATGATGGATTCCTTTTGTCCCACAATATGATCCCGTAGCTCTCAGTAGAGTGAGTTTTGTTGATAAAATGAGCAGATATGTGGCTGAACGCTGACTTCTGCTGTAAGATGGACTTTGGGTCGCAGCTTACCAGCTGTCACTGCGATCTTCCGCCTCCATGAGCGAGGCATGCCCGGAAAGTTTTGACTTAGCGTCATAAGATTTTATTATTTTCTCATCAAGTCTCCCATACACAACCATCAGAAAAACATTGTTTTCTTTCTTTGAAACTTGTAGCCGTAGGACTGTACCGTTCTTGTACGAAGGTTTCTGCCACGCACAGAGGGTTTTAGTTTAAAGTGTCGAGCACAAGAGGACCATGACCAGCTTTCTGAAGCTGTCAAAACGGTTTTTTAAATTAAATAAAAAGCGGACTACCTGTTTAAAATGCATTGAGTTGTCACGGTAACAGAGCAGCATTAGTAGTCCGCTCGCAGGTTTGTGATGTCTTGTGAGAGAGTTTACGCCGTTTCTGCTTAGGAAGGAATTGATGTTCTGGAGACCTGCAGTCATGGATTTGTTATTTTCTATTTAATCCAGAATAAACCAGAGTGAAGCCAAAGTCACCTCGTCCTTCCTAACAGAACACAACGCAGAGAACGAGTGAGGCATATGCAGACCTGCTAAATGTGGCAAACGCCCGTTACATTTACGTCATCAGGTGCTCCAACGCTGAATTTCACTGCATAAAATGACATTACAGTTTCTGTGAGCTTGCTAGTTGGTCACACAGTACTTATATTTGATTAAATATTTATTTTCTTGTTTCCTTGTTGAGTGAACACTGTATAAGCAGGTCAAATACTTTGATGCGTTTATTATCAGAGATGAACGGACTTCCCAAAAATCAACGCGATCTGATGTTGTCATTTTAGGAACACACAAATGAAAGACCGGCCAAAGGTTCTGTAGCTGCCGTCAAAGGCAACACTGACATTTTGTTTCTTAAGATATTTGAGTTAAAAAAAAAAAGGCAAATTAGTAGAAGTTTGTTTTATAATCATTTAAGATAAATAAGGAATATTTTTACAGTTAATAAATAATGATGCAGTTGTTGTTAATCAGTTAAAGACATTGTTAAATAGGCGGAACTTATTTTTTGTTCTGTTTTAATTTGTTGCTAGGGGTGATGTTTAACAAGCTACTACACCTGAAGTGAGTCCCAAGAGGTCCTGCAGCAGTTGTGTCTGTGTTATGCTTAGCTGTGAAAAAAAGAGCAAAGTCTTATTCCGTTCATGTTTTCCTCTCGAGTAAAAGTGGCCAATGAGGTATGTTTTTCATTTGTTTATTTATTTGTTTGTTGTCCGAAATTGTGCGAGGTTACGTGAAAAGTTGAAATGTGTAAGCCTAATTAAGTGTTTAATTTGTATATTGTGAACTTTATCTGTGTTTACTTTATCATTCTCTGTGAGAAAACTTTGGAACATGGGTTTAATTTAAGTTTCTGTATTTATTTCGTAGTTCTGACGGCACTGTTGAGGCATGAAAAGAAGCGTGTTAAGACACGTGGAAGAACTTTTCTGTCCAATAAATGTCTGTTAAACCTAAGAACAATTTGTGCCTTTCATCGAACTCGAGAGGAGCAATAGTCAGAACTCAGCCTGCTTCGTGCTGGATAAGAGAAGAGCGGGGCGCGTTGCTGCAGCGGAGCCGTTAACGAGCAGCTCGTTACGTTACTGCGTCACTCTCAAACATCAAAGGAAGACAGACCACATGCACGGAAACCCGATCCAGTGGCAATCAGAGTCCAGGAGTGCCGCATTGTTACGCCAAGAACAAGTAACATGTTTAAAACAAGTTGAATGTGAAAGGGAAGATTGACTTTGCTGACTTTAATGGTGCTTTCTGGTGTTTAGGAGAATTAAGTGAAGTGGTCTGAAGTACAAGTTTAAGTTCAAGTAATTATTGTCTCAACATAAGTTGCTTGTTGCGAAGCTGATTATAAGGTTAATTATGAATGTTTGTCAATTATATGTACACTAAGTACAGCTAATGTGTTTCAGCTTGTAGGTGTGCTAGTTCTATTTACTTCATAACAAGGAAGAACTGCATATAAGTTTAGTTTAAGGTGGTTTAAAAAAGGTTTGAAGTCAATTTGAAGTATCTCAAGTTCATAAACACATTAAAGGAGTGATAAACACAAATTTGGGTTAAAACCACACATACTACGAACACAAGGTTAAAGTTATTTAACAAATTAAGCTTAAAAGTGGCTGCACGGTGGCGCAGTGGTTAGCGCTCCTGCCTCACAGCAAGAAGGTTCCCGGTTCAAGTCCTGGCTGGTGGACCTTTCTGTGTGGAGTTTGCATGTTCTCTCCGTGCATGCGTGGGTTTTCTCCGGGTACTCCGGCTTCCTCCCACCGTCCAAAAACATGCTTCATAGGTTAATTGGTCACTCTCAATTGTCCCTAGGTGTGACTGTGAGTGTGCATGGGTGTGTGATTGTGGCCCCTGCGACAGACTGGCGACCAGTCCAGGGGTGTACCCTGCCTTCGCCCAGGAGTAGCCGGGTTAGGCTCCGGCAACCCCGTGACCCCGAAAGGGATACAGCGGATTGGAAAATGAATGAATGAATGAAGCTTAAAAGTACATAAACAATATCAACTAAAGCAAAAGTGACATGGCTGAGTACGAAGACCAAGATAAGGACGCTGTGGAGTTGCAGCAACAGCAAGATTGCTTTGATGAGAGATCTCTAGACAAACTCACTACAAGAAGCAAGTACAAGTCAAACCACAAAAGAGGACAGTTTGAGGAGAAGTCAGAGAAGTCGAAAACTCACTGAAAAGGGTCAAGCACTACATGAAGAGAGAGTAATCAGGTTTCAGGCTCGCTATAAGGTAAATTACGACAAATCAAAGCTGTTGCTAAACAAACTACAGGAGCGCTTGACTAACCAGCAAATACAAATCTGTATGATCACATTGCTCAAATCCAACATCCTTCTTCAGAAGTTAAACAAGCCTATGAAGAGTTACGCAGTTATGAAGCTCCTGACACAGACACCCGTCGCAGAGTGGACACATGTGACGCTGTTTCTCAAAGGATTATAGAAGAAGTAGAAGAATATCTAGCAAGAGAAAAAAAATAGGTAAAGATCCAGTCACCAGAGTGAAACTGGGTCAATCTTCATGTCAGCCTCCTTAAAGTCCAAATACACAGGCAGCATAAGCACACGCTCAAGTCATTCAAGCAGTCTGTCTGCAAGGAGACAAGAAGCAGCAGCAGAACTGGCTGCAACAGAAGCCACCTTAAAGGTTCTAGAAGAAATGGAACATGAGAAAAAGGAGTTGGAAGCCCTTGAAACGGAAAATGCTAAAGCACACAAGGCATTAGAACAAAAGCGAAGACTGATAGAACGTCATGAGACTGTCAAAAAAAAGGAATGCTGCCAAGGCACGTCTGAAAGTCTACGAGCAAGAAATTAATTCAGATGAAGAAATATCCGACATTTTGCATAACAAAATGCAACAAAGAAAGGCCACACCTGTCCCAATAAGTCCACCTGGGTCCTATCTTGCTCCTTCACAACCCACTGCAAATGCACAACCACATATAGTGCCACAAGAGGCCAAAGAGTGGCAACCTGCAACCAATGCTACACAGGAAGATGGCACCTCAGCACTTGCTAGAGCTTTAGCAGAGTCCATTAACATAAGCCGTTTACCAGTACCAGAGCCAGCTGTTTTTATTGGTGACCCTCTCAAGTACAGAGATTGTAAAATGTCATTTCAAACACTAATAGACAGGAAGAACCTCCCAGTAAATGAAAAGATTTACTACTTACGCAAATATGTTGGTGGACCAGCAAGAAAGGCTGTTGAGAGTTACTTTCTGTTGGGAACAGAGGCAGCATATTTTGCAGCATGGGATACTTTGGAAGAGAGATATGGAAGTTCATTTGTGATCGCTAAGGCAGTCAGGGACAAGTTATCATCATGGCCAAGAATTGGCACAAAAGACTGTGCTGAATTGCAAGAGTTCTCAGACTTTCTCAGAGGCTGTGAAGCAGCAATGTTTCAAATCAAGAGTCTTGAGATTCTAAATGACTGTAGCGAAAATCAGAAAACGCTCAACAAGCTTCCTGACTGGCTAACAGCAAGATGGAATAGGAAGGTCATTGAAATTGAAGAACAAAGCGGTTTCTTTCCAACTTTCAGCAACTTTGTCGATTTTGTTACACGAGAAGCCAGGATAGCATGCAACCCAATAACATCCCTACATGCACTCAAGTCAGGTGACAATGAGAAAGCAAAGACCTCAAAGACTCGCACAGTTGGTGCAAAGGTGCTAGCAAGTAGTACAGAAGAGAAACAAGATGACAGGAGATGTGCCTTCTGTGAGAAAATCAATCATGGCATTCAGACATGTCGAAGGTTCATTGAAAGATCCGTTGCTGAACGAGTTAAGTTTGTACAAACAAAAGGATTATGCTTTGGATGTCTCACACAAGGACACCATTCAAAGAAATGTGAAAGGAGAAGCGTTTGTGACAAATGCAAGGGGAAACACCGAACCTGTTTACATGAGGAACGTGTCAAGGAATTCAGAAAATCTAAGGAAAATGACAAGGAATAAAAGGAAATCAAAGGGTTAAGGGAAACAAGAGACACCAGACAAAATAAGGAAACACCAAGTGAAACAATATCAAACCATGTGGTACAAAATTGCAAATGCTACCTCACATCTACAATCGTTCCAGTTTGGTTATCCACAACAAGTAACCCAGACCATGAGATTCTTTTGTATGCCCTTCTAGACAATCAGAGTGACACCACATTTGTTCTACAAGAAAAGGCAGATGCACTGGACATAAAGAAACAGGTTCAGTTAAGGCTTTCTACTTTATCATCCAGAGACACAGTAATTTCAAGCCAGAAGCTATCAGGACTACAAGTTAGAGGCTTCTACTCATCAAAAAAAAATCTCTTCCCATTACATACACAAGAAAGTTCATTCCTGCTAATTTAAGTCACATTCCCACACCAAAGACATCAAGAGCATGGTCACACCTAGAACAACTTGCTGAAGAGATTGCCCCTTTGATAGACTGTGATATTGGCCTACTTATAGGTTACAACTGTCCCCAAGTATTGTTACCTAGAAAAGTAGTGTCAGGAAAGGACAACGAGCCATTTGCTCAAAGAACAGACCTTGGCTGGACAAAAGTTGGTGGAGTTGACCCCTATGGAGACTATGGCGATGCTATTGGAAGCAGCCACAGGGTCATGGTCAAAGAAGTGACACCAATTCAGTCATCACAGCTGTTGTCAAATGAAGTCCACTACATTTGTCACACACAAGTAAAGGAATTACTCACACCACTGGATGTGATAAAGGTGCTAGAGTCAGACTTCAATGAAAGAAAGGTTGAAGATTCTCACTTCTCCCAAGAGGATTCACGCTTCATTTCTATAATGGAAGGAGGAGTAAAAATGAAAGCTGATGGTCACTGTGAGTTGCCCTTGCCTTTTAAAGAAAACAGACCAAGTCTGCCAAACAACAAGAAATGTGCAGAACATCGACTCAAGAGTCTAAAGAAAAGATTTGAAAAGGACAAACAATACCACAAGGATTACACCACATTAATGAGTGAAACAATAACATGTGGAGACGCTGAAAGAGTTCCACTTGAAGAACTAGACAGAAGCCCTTCTTGGTACATTCCACACCATGGGGTGTATCACCCCCAGAAACCTGGAAAAATAAGAGTTGTGTTCGACTGCTCAGCAAAGTATGAAGGAGTGTTGTTAAACGATCATCTGCTCACAGGACCAGAGTTAACCAACACCCTAGTGGGTGTCCTGTGGAGGTTTCGTAATGGTTCAATGGCTGTGATGTGCGACATAGAACGGATGTTTCATCAGTTCAGGGTCAGAGTTGAAGGTCAAGACTACTTCAGGTTTCTGTGGTGGGACAACGGAGACTTCTGTTTAATCCCATCAGTCTACCGAATGCGAGTTCATTTGTTTGGAGCCGCCTCATCGCTAGCCTGTGCGAACTTTGGCCTAAAACACATTGCAGCACAAGGTCAAGGCCAGTTCAGTGAAGCGACAGTAGGGTTCATTGAGAGGAACTTTTACGTGGACGATGGTCTAATAAGCTTCCATTCAGAAGAAGAGGCAATCTTCTTAGTTAATGAAGCAAAGGAGCTTTGCAGTACTGGAGGTTTGTGACTGCATAAGTTCATCTCCAATAGTCAACGAGTACTTGATTCCATTCCTAAAGAGGACTGTGCAGAGGGTGTCAGAAACCAAGACCTAACTCTTGGTGAGCCACAGATTGAAAGAGCTCTAGGTGTTAAGGGGTGTGTCGCCTCAGATCATTTCCAGTTTCGAGTAGTAGTGAATGAACATCCACTTTCAAGAAGAGGAGTTTTATCGACAGTTGCCTCCATTTATGACCCACTAGGCTTTGTGGCACCTTTTATCTTTCTTGGAAAGCAAATACTACAGCAAATGTGTCGTGAAAGAATCAGCTGGGACGAACCACTCTCTAACGATCTCAAGCCAAGATGGGAGTCTTGGCTTTTGGATCTAAAGAATCTAGCTGATGTCAAGATTGGCCGCAGTTACATTCTAGTTCATTTCCAAGCAGTTCAGAGATATGAACTTTACAATTTTTCTGATGCAAGTGTTGCAGGATATGGAGTTTGTACCTACCTAAGAGCCATCAGCAACACAGGACAAATTCACTGTTCCCTAGTATTAGCCAAGTCTAGAGTAGCCCCCACTAAGGCTCAAAAGGGAACTAGAATTCCAAGATACCAAAGAAGTCTTCTGGACAGATTCACAAGTCGTCCTAGAATACATCAGCAACAATGCGAGACGATTTCATGTTTTCGTGGCGAATCGCATCCAGCGCATAAAGGAAAGTTCCAAACCAACACAATGGAAACACGTGGCATCAGAAGATAATGCTGCTGACCATGCATCACGAGGACTTAAGGTTAAAGATCTCATTGCGTCCAACTGGTTTGATGGACCAAACTTCCTCTGGCAAGATGAGCTTCCATGTGGAGAGGTTAAGGTGGGAGAACTTGACACCGAGAATCCAGAAGTACGCAAAGTCTTTGTTCATCAACAGATTCACTCGCAGAATGTTTCCTGAAATTATCCAGCTGGACAATATTGATTAAGGCTATTGCAAGACTTGTCAGATTTGTCAAGGAGTTCAAAGGCTCAATAAGAAGAACTAATGAAGCAACAAGTCTAGAAGAACGACAAGAAGCCGAGCTGACAATCATAGTCATCATACAACGGTCAGTCTTCTCCAAGCAGATCAAGGAACTTCATGCACGAAAAGAGATAACTTCCAAAGAAAAGACCAGTCGGCTATATTGACTTAATCCCTTCCTGGACCACAAGAATGTCCTTAGAGCATGCTGCTTTACATCCTCACATCAAGCATCCAGCCATCTTAACAAAGACCAGCCACATCACAAGGTTACTGATTGATCACAATCATCAACAGGTGCAGCATCAGGGGCGTGGCATGACCATAAATGAACTGAGAGCAAATGGCATATGGATACTTGGATGTAGTCATGCAGTATCATCATTTATCTACCACTGTGTCAAATGCAGGAAATTCAGACGTGAACAAGAAGAACAAAGAATGGCAGACCTTCCTCGTGAGAGAATGGAGACAACTACTCCCTTCACGTATTGTGGGATGGATTGTTTTGGCCCATTTTATATCAAAGAAGGAAGGAAAGAGCTGAAACTTTATGGACTATTGTTGACATGTTTGTGCTCTCTTGCAGTGCACATAGAGTTGCTCGACGATCTGTCAACTGACGCATTTCTGAACTCACTCCGTGCTTTCATTGCCCTTCGTGGAAATGTTCGCCAACTTCAATCAGACCGAGGCACCAATTTTGTTGGAGCAAGACGCGAGTTCCTGGAAGCAGTAAAGGAAATGGATCAAGAAAGCCTGAAACAGCAAGGCTGCGAGTTGTTATGAACCCTCCCTCTGCCAGCCATATGGGTGGAGCGTGGGAAAGACAAATCAGGACAGTCAGAAGTGTGTTGACATCGATCTTGGATCAGTCTTCTCGAACACTCGACAGTTCATCCTTACAAACATACCTTTATGACGTGATGGCAATCATGAACAGCAGACCTCTAACAACACACTCATTTAATGATCCTGCTGGGCCCCAGCCACTTACGCCCAACCTACTTTTGACAATGAAATCCTCCATTATCTTGTCTCCCCCAGGAGATTTTGTGAAGGAGGACCTTTACATTCGCAAAAGATGGCGTAGAGTGCAATATTTGGCTAACGAATTCTGACATCAATGAAAAAAGGAATATTTATTAAGCCTACAACAAAGAAATAAATGGCACAAGACAAACAGAAGAACAAAAGGTCAATGACATAGTACTCGTACAAGATGATACAGCACCCAGAAGCATTTGGAAGCTAGCTAAAGTCACTGCTGTTTATCCAAGTGAAAATGGAAATGTGAGAAAAGTACAGCTACTAATCAGTGACGTAGCATTGGATAACCATGGAAAGAGACTCAGCAAACCAGTCTTTCTGGAGAGACCTATCCATAAGACAGTCATGTTACTTGAAGCTGAGTAACAAAAGTTGCACCTCACAATCATTGTAAAATCACAGGTGATTTGGTGGGAGTGTAGCTGCCATCAAAGGCAGCCACACACATTTGTTATTTTCTATTTAAGCCAGAATAAACCAGAGTGAAGCCAAAGTCACCTCGTCCTTCCTAACAGAACACAACGCAGAGAACGAGTGAGGCATATGCAGACCTGCTAAATGTGGCAAACGCCCGTTACATTTATGTCATCAGGTGCTCCAACGCTGAATTTCACTGCATAAAATGACATTACAATTTCTGTGAGCTTGCTAGTTGGTCACACAGTACTTATATTTGATTAAATATTTATTTTCTTGTTTCCTTGTTGAGTGAACACTGTATAAGCAGGTCAAATACTTTGATGCGTTTATTATCAGAGATGAACGGACTTCCCAAAAATCAACGCGATCTGATGTTGTCATTTTAGGAACACACAAATGAAAGACCGGCCAAAGGTTCTGTAGCTGCCGTCAAAGGCAACACTGACATTTTGTTTCTGAAGATATTTGAGTTAAAAAAAAAAAAAGGCAAATTAGTAGAAGTTTGTTTTATAATCATTTAAGATAAATAAGGAATATTTTTACAGTTAATAAATAATGATGCAGTTGTTGTTAATCAGTTAAAGACATTGTTAAATAGGCGGAACTTATTTTTTGTTCTGTTTTAATTTGTTGCTAGGGGTGATGTTTAACAAGCTACTACACCTGAAGTGAGTCCCAAGAGGTCCTGCAGCAGTTGTGTCTGTTATGCTTAGCTGTGAAAAAAAGAGCAAAGTCTTATTCCGTTCATGTTTTCCTCTTGAGTAAAAGTGGCCAATGAGGTATGTTTTTCATTTGTTTATTTATTTGTTTGTTGTCCGAAATTGTGCGAGGTTACGTGAAAAGTTGAAATGTGTAAGCCTAATTAAGTGTTTAATTTGTATATTGTGAACTTTATCTGTGTTTACTTTATCATTCTCTGTGAGAAAACTTTGGAACATGGGTTTAATTTAAGTTTCTGTATTTATTTCATAGCTCTGACGGCACTGTTGAGGCATGAAAAGAAGCGTGTTAAGACACGTGGAAGAACTTTTCTGTCCAATAAATGTCTGTTAAACCTAAGAACAATTTGTGCCTTTCATCGAACTCGAGAGGAGCAA
>BSAI01000101.1:8248294-8457040 GCA_036245035.1 Adrianichthys oophorus
TGTTTTATTGTTTTTATGCTCCACTGATGTTGCCTGGCAAAAAAAAAAAACAAAGAGGCAGGACTTGGCTGTTTATATCTTTTTTTCCATCGCAGCAACGGTAACAATTTTCCTGCCAGGGGATCAATAACATTCTATAAAGTTTAATTCTTTCATGCTCATTCAGATGAATCAATGCTCCGGGACTCGATGTTTATGCCTGTGACCCCTTGACATATTTTTGACAGCGATTTAATAGGAAAAATTTGTATTCAAGACAAGCAAGAGTCTTATTCAAAACAGACATGTGAAACGTAAAACTAAAGACTGTATTCATATTTTTCTGCAAAGTTGTGCACAAAATATAAATTTGTGCACAACTTTGTATTCATGAATAGAACTTTTTCTTTTTGAATACAAATTTTTCTTTATGAAAACGTTTCTTTTTGACAGTTTCCTTACCCCATAGAGCAATAGCTTTTCTAACCATGTGTTCATTATCTGCACTACCCTGAATATTCATCCAATAATTTTGAGACAGTAGTTTAGATCTGAGGTTTAATGGCAGTTCCCCCATTTCAACCTGTAACGACACAGCCGGAGTTGACCTCAAAGCCCCAAAACATAACCGTAACGCTTGATTTTGGATGACCTCTACCTGAAGGAACAATATTTTACAAGTCGAACTGTAAACAATAAGTCCATATTCAGCAACTGACCTAATCATCATAATATAAATTTGTTTCAATGCCTGGGAACTAGTTCACCACCCAGTTCCTTTCAAGCACCTCATAAGAGTTTCTTACATATTCCTATTATTCCTTCAATATTCTTTTCCAATGTCAATCTTGTATCAAATACAACTCCAAGATACCTAAAACTATTAACTTGCTCCAACACTTCTCCATAAAATCTTAGGTTCAGACCGGTCATTTGTTTCCTAGTAAAAAACATAAAATAAATAAAATTTGAAGCCCCAATCATAGGAGACCAGTTTCCCACCTCTGAAATAGCATCCTGCACTTTTCCCTCCACATAATTAATATTCTGAACTCTTTTCCACAAAGCTCCATCATCTGCAAATAATGCCTTCCCAAAGTCATGTCCAAGAGCATCATAGACATCATTAATCATAATTGAAAACAGCACAGGGCTAATCACACTTCGTTGCAGAGGTCCATTATCCACTAGATATCTATTAGAAACAGACATTCCTATTCTGACTTGCACATATCAAATAAAAACTCTTTTATCCAATTATATATCCGTCCAGTAAGACATAACCTACCTGGGCTTTTCTAATGTCAGCTTCAAGGCAAACTACAGGGTCCATTGTTCCTCTACCTTTCCTAAAATCATTCTGATATGGAGACAATAATTTCTTACTTTCCAAGTAGTAAGTCAATCTCTCAGTTACCATTATCTCCATTAGTATGCCGATATACGCTGTGAGTGCTATTGGTCTATAACTTTCTGGACTGCTCGAATATTTTCCAGGTTTTGATATAGGAATAGCCACTGCCTCTTTTCAGTTACTCTGTCAGTTACCTTCTATCCAGACCTTGTTTTACATATCAAGTAACCTCAACTTCATTCGCCTACCCAAATGTTTTAACATAACATAACTTATGCCATCCCTACCTGGAACAGTAATTCTAGATTTAGTCAGTGCTTGATCCAGTTCAAAGAATGCGAAAGGAACATCCATAGTCATCAAATAGGTGTCACCATCTGTCAGGGTTGACGTGAGGACACAGATGCAGACAACACTCGTAAATGCAAAGTCTCTCATTTATTTGAGTAAAGTTCTCAAAAACTGACCACAAACTCATGAAGGTACAAAAACCACCCGACAACCAGTGCAAGGTAGACGAGGACTTATAACCAGGAGGAGAGGATGAGGTAAGTGGAAACAGGTGTGCCAATTAAGGAGGGAGGGAACACACACTAGGAGGGAAGTGTCAAGAGACCTGAAAGAGCAGTAGTGAAACACAGGAAGTACAACCAACAACAAAATAAAACAGGAAGTGAATACCAAACACAACAAACAACAGATGTCCTGGGTCCATAACCCCACACCATCAGTCTCAGTATAGTATTGTACCCTGGTTTCATCTCTCCTCTCTTTTCTTTATCCAGACAAGTTCTCATTACTGCTAACTCACAAAGGTTTTAGCCAATACTTCAGCTTCATAGGTATTGCCAAGTCATTACCCATTTTTAACACTGGGGTATTTTAACTCTCTACTTATGCACTTCATTTTTCTGATTATTCCCCAAACTTCACTAACCGCTGTAGTTTGACATAATTGTCTAAAAAACAAAAAACCTCCAGTACTTTGTTTTTGCCTTTTTAATAACTTTCCCCGCATATTTTTTATAACCCCCCCCCCCAAAGAAAACAAAAAACAAAAAAAACATTTTTTTATCTTGTGAAATGCAGAAATGAGTATGAAACAAAATCCATTAGGCAGAGAGAAAAAAGAGAAAACCTAACAATTCTGACACACGATGACACATCCTGTTTCCTATATACAGTGGGTACAGAAACCATTCAGACCCCCTTAAATTTGTTATATTTTTGTTATATTGCAGCCATTGGCTAAAATCATTTAAGTTCATTTTTTTCTCATTAATATACACACAGCACCCCATGTTGACCAAAAACCACAATTTTTTTTGACATTTTTGCAGATTTATTAAAAAAGAAAAACTGAAATATAACATGGTCCTAAGTATGCAGACCCTTTGCTGTGACACTCATTTATTTAACTCAGTTGGTGTCCATTTCTTGTGACCATCCTTGAGATGGTTCTGCACCTTCATTTGAGTCCAGCTGTGTTTGATTCTACTGATTGGACTTGATTAGGAAAGCCACACCTGTCTATGTAAGACCTTAGAGCTCACAGTGCATGTCAGAGCAAATGAGAATCATGAGGTCAATGGAACTGCCTGAAGAGCTCAGAGACAGAATTGTGACAAGACAGAGATCTGTCCAAGGTTACAAAAATATCTGTTGCACTTAAGGTTCCTAAGAGCACAGTGGCCTCCATAATCCTTAAATGGAAGATGTTCGGGACGACCAGAACGTCCGGCCAAACTGAGCTATCGGGGGGAGAAGAGCCTTGATGAGAGAGGTAAAGGAATGGGAGATGACAGGGAAAGATAAGACAAAATAACTGAGACTGGTGTTCAGACGCTGTCCTGCAACATGTGACGCTGCTTCGTCACATCATTCAAAACCACTTAACCTTTTTTTTTTTTTTACAGTAGTTCGTTGTATTCATAACTGATTTTGGACTGTGTTTTCAGCTGTTTACAAGGTTTTTGTTTTGTTGAGAGGATGCTTATGTTCTATTTTTGCAAGTGCATTGGGAAATATGTTGGGCCATGAACAAATTAAGGATAATAGAGAAAGCAGCGTTATGTTATTTCTTCTGTCTTATGTGGATGGACATTGCTCATGGGGGGCACTAAAAAAAATGGTGCCCTGATGAAAATGACGATGAAAACACTGGACCAGGAGAAGTTGAATAAGAACTAATCTGCATTCCTGGGCCGTGTGATCAGATAAGATAACTGGATAAACCTTATTCTGGTGGTAGATTTCTGTGGAGACATCAGATTTGTTCAAAAACTAACAATCATTACCAAAATGCCATCACTCACCTTTCAAAAGAAAAGATGGATGTAGAGATTATTTCTGTTTGAGAAAGACTGGAATCTAGATTTCTGCTCTGTAGGTAAACCTGCAAATCAAACTGTTTCCTTAAAAACTTCCCTCACAGACCTACAGGTGACTAAGGTTATACCATATAAACATGGACAACGTACAGTTACGTCACTTTCTCCTCAATTTGTTTGTCTTGCATCAGAATCTTTTAAAATAAACGTTTATCATTCTTCATGGTGAATCTGAAAACGAGTGGGACATCTGATGAGATTATGGATTAATTGAAGTTTGGTTGATCTTTTTAGGGTGTATTTAGACTGGAAAAGTCAGTTGGTCTGGACCACGTCCACTTAACCTGGTCTGGATTGAGTCCTGGATCTTGCGTTTGGTCTGTAGTCAGACTGCCTTTCAACTGGACATTTCTGGTTTGAACCAAAGTTTGTAAACAAAACCACATGACTAAATATCTGTTTAGTCATTAGCCAGCAATTACAAGGGCGGGGCAAAGCAACGAGCGAAAGAATAATGAAAGTCCTACGTTTTGGAATCCTTGTCAGAATAGTTCACTGATTCAAACTTTATATTTTGCTGACCAATTTTGAACATCTGCATCAAAGTCAAGTACAAGACTTTTTACTGCTGCTTTGGTATGGTGGAGGCATGCTGCAAGGCGGTTACTGAGGAGGGACAGCTAAAAAGGTGCGCTATTAAGTTAAAAATATATTGTTGGGAAAACAGTCACAAAACAATCACCTGTGTCCCTTTGTCAGTTCTCTTCCCCTGTCAGAATATAATGACTTTCCTTTTCTCACCGCCCTGCAGGTTTGTTTCATGTCTCTGGTCTCCAGTTTCTTGTCTTTGCTGCCAGGTTATTTTTTGGAGGTCTTGTTGTGATTTTTGACTGGTGTGAATTTTGACTTTTGCCTTTGTGGCTTCCTAAGTTTTTGTGGAACTCTGGTAATCAAAACTCTTTGTTTTTTTTTGGAGCTGCCAGCTGTCCTGTGTTTGTGTCCGGTGAATGAAATCTGACAGTAAAGCGCTTTGGGCCTTCAAGGCAGGTGGAAAAGTGCTATATAAATGCACGCCATTTATCATTTAAGCCAACCAAATGTGTCCAGTCTAAATACACCCTAAAACTAAGGGTGTTTTGTGGTGTTGGGGTAATGGATTATAAAGTAACAAATTACTGTAATTTAATTATTTTTGTCAGCAATGGAGGGACGTAGCGAACTACAGTTAATGGAGCCTGGCCACTATTAGAGACCGACGTCTAAAGAAACAAGCACCTGTTAGACCCGGCGTTTTTGGAGACCAGCATCAACAAGAGACTATCCACTACTGGAAGATATACAGATCTTACTTTCTCTATAATTGTACTTGCCCATCAAACACAATTTGCGCACAGAGGCGGCAAGCCAGAGTGAAAAAAATCTAAACTCTAGGAGGTCACCATGTCGTGTCAACCAATCGGGGACTCAACTTTGGACACGTGACTTTTTCAGTGACAGCGGGTAGAATACACATCCAATATGGTGGATCAGATTTCCTGAACTTCCATTCATTTTCTTAACCCCTCTATCCCTTTCAAGGCAGTGGGGTTTCCTTCCCAACTTCTGTTGGGTGACAGTCTGTTACAGGGCCCACAGAGCTGGGGCGGTCACACTTGCTATGCCGGCTACAGGCAGGCAAGCTGGCAGTCAGACAGAGATCCACTAAGGGATGGAGAAACAGCCTGCTTGGGCCTCCAGAATTTTATGACATTTTTTCTTATTTTCATTCAGACAATATTAATTTAAAAAGGTCTCCTAAATTTATTCTTGTTTTTAATTTTGCTCTCTCGATTAATGCAGGACAGCAAGCTTCAAACACAGTCAAAGAGAGACAGAAACACCGCAGAAACGGCCATCATCCAGACACAGCGGGATTGAAGCTCACTATACTGAGAAAATCTCTAAATCAGAAGTGCTCACAATTTTTTGACATGCAAGCTACTTAAAACACATACAATAATGTGAAGTTTCAATTTTTAAGTGCTCAAATATAAAACCAACATGCTGTTACAACAGAAACACATCATTCCTGTTTAACATTATGAAAAAATCCATGGATGAACAAATCTTTTCACGACAACCCAAGCGAACCCTTCACTCAGCAATTTGTGGGTACCTGTCTTTATTGAGTAACAAACACTCCTTTAGGACATATGCTCTCATGGCATTTGTAGTTAGTGGTATTTTTAGTGGTATTTTTCGTAATCAAAGAACCCCGGGTTTGAATCCCGCACCTGGCTTTGGTAGTTTAAAGTTTGGTAGTCTTTGGTAGTTCGTTTAAACTTTTTTCTTTTCACTCAACACACATTCATCATCATTTCCAAACCGCTTTTTCCCTTTCCCTTTCCCTCACGTGGTTGCCGGAGCCTAACCCAGCTACTCATGGGCGAAGACAGGGGACACCCCTGGACGCCAGTCTGTCGCAGGAGCCACAATCACACACCCATGCATACTCACATTCACACCTAGTAACAATTAAGAGTAATCTGTGATGCATGTTTTTGCACGGTGGGAGGAAGCCGGAGTACCTGGAGAAAACCTGGGTGCACAGGGAGAACACAGGGAGAACACAGGGAGAACATGCAAACTCCACACAGAAAGGTTCCCCATTGATGACACTGTTTCAAGTCCCTCAGCCAGGATTTGAACCAGGAACCTTCTTGCTGTGAGGCAAGAGCGCTACACGTACATCTACATACATTACTATAAATATTAATCAAAAGCATCAGGATCATTCTTTAGATTTTAAACGTCATTAGAATCTCTTTTCTTTATAGCCATGAGTTTTGTTTTTTTTTAATATGTAGTTAACGCAAATAAATCTAGTCTATGAAATCCTTGGTTTAAAATATCTTGTTTTTTAAAGAGATGTTTCTTTTTAGTGAACTTAACCATAGGAACCAGTTCTTTTTTGTGAGCTGAACTAAAAGAACCGGTTCATTTTAGTGTGCCGTACCAAAAGGGGTGGTTCTTTTCCGTGAGCTGAACCAAAAGAGGTGGTTCTTTTAAGTGAGCTGAACAAAAGAGACAGTTGTTTATAGTGACCAACTCAAAGGAGACTGTTCTTTTAGTGAGCCAAATCAAAAGAGGTGATTCTTTTTAGTGAGCTGAACCCAAGTAGACTGTTCTTTTTACTGAGCAGAACCCAAAGGGACAGTTCTTTTTAGTGAGCCAAGCCAAAAAGAGATGTTTCTTTTTAGTAAACTGGACCCTAAGAGAGAGTTCTTCATAGTGAGCCAAACCAAAATAAAAGCTTATTTTTAGTCAGCAAAAGGGACAGTGTCAGGGTTGACGTGAGGACACAGATGCAGACGACACTCGTAAATGCAAAGTCACTCATTTATTTGAGTAAAGTTCTCGAGACATCTTTTTTAGTTACCAGAACCAAAAGAGATGGTTCTTTTTAGTGAGCTGAATCGAAAGAGACGGATCTTTTTAGTGAGCCGAGCCAAAAGAGCTAATTCTTCATTGTGAGCCGAACTTGAAGAGATTGTGCTTTTTAGTCAGCAGAGCGAAACCAAAATAAAAGCCTATTTTTAGTGGGCTAAACCAAAAGAGACAGTTCTTCATTATGAGCTGCACCAAGAGAGACTTTTTAGTGAGCTGAACCAAAAGAGGTTGTTCTTTTTCGTAAGCCAAACCCAAAGAGATTATTTTATTTAAATGAGCAGAACAAAAGATACCGTTGTTTTTAGTGAGTCGAACCAAAAGAGCAGTTTTTTTTTTTAAAGTTAACCGAAGCAAAAGAGGTGATTTTTTTTTCTTGTGAGCTGAACCAAGAGACAGGTTTTTTTTTAGTGAGCTGAACCATAAGAGTTGTTCTTTTTTTTTATTTTTTATAGTGAACTGAACTAAAAGAGGCATTTCTTTCTAGTGAGCAGAACCAAAAGAGCCCGTTCTAGGTCCGTGCCCCTCCAGTCATAATAACTTCTTTGCATTTGAGGAGGAAGAACAAACTGCTGGAGGTATTTACTGGTTCTTTTTGTTTTCAAAAGAGTGGCTCAGTTTCAGATTTGATATGAATCTCTCTTCATAGATTTTGCTGTAACAGTTTTTCTCACTTTCTGCTGTGGCATAGACCACAAATGTTTTAACTTATTTTTGTGTCATTTTTCAAAGTTCTGTCTGACTTCTAATGAAGCCAGGTTATGTCTGGAACCATGTTCATACTTTGGAGAAGGTCATTGCTTTAAAAATAAAATTAAATGAAAGACAAGAGGATCTTGTTTGTGCTGAGCTGTTTTTCCATTGGGAATTTGTATATGAGTTGAAAAAAGTACAGTAACGAGTTGTGAATTACTTTTTAAAATAAGCAATGAGTAAAGTAATTTAACAACAATTTCATCCAGTAACTTAAATAAAGTAATCAATTACTTTTATAAGTAATTCACCTGACACTGGTCCAGTCTGAGTACACACCTAAGACCGCTAAGAGCGGTGGTTTTTGGAGAATTACTCAAACGTGTGAATGGATTAAATACTGCTTTGAGGTTGTTTCTAGTGAGGAATGAACAGTATAATACACTTAAAAGTTCAAAAAGTAGGTTTTTCATGTTATAGGCACTTAAAAAAACACGAGGGCAATGCAGCCATGTATGGCAAGGTAAAGAGATCAATAATCACCAGGAAAAGCGGCGTAATAAACGGCTTATTGGCCATGAGAAATGCTGCTTTTTATGCACGTTTTAAAAGTAGCATGTAAATTACGCTATTTTGTATTGTCCCAACACAGGCATAAAAGGTGGCGTTTTTTTGCGTACAAACTGCATGCCGTTCAAGCACATCAAAAGCGTAAGTCTGCATTTTGTTGTGTCACAAACGTGCGTCAAAGCTCCATTATGTGTGAATAATAGAGCTAAAGCCTGTTTATAACTTCAGATGTCACCCTGGCCTACTGGCTAAAATGTTTGACTCTCTCTTTTTCTCATATGGAAATTGTGAGTTCGACTACACAGCGGTTCCTTCATGTTTGCTATCTTTTTCTATTTTGCTGACTTTTAGCAACAGTAACATTTGTAATGTAATTAGTGTTTCTTTTTTGCGTTTACCCTTCTCTTTTGGTTTTACAAGTATGTATTAATCATTTTAATATTCACACTAATCTCAAATATTATCTCAAGAAGGTGGTGCAGGGACACTGTTCTGGTTCTGGAATGTTTTTACCTGTGAATCATCCGGGTTCAAATACCGCGGTTGCACATTAATTTTTTTTTCAAATGTATAGTAATGTTTAATTAGGCATAAAACAAATTTTTTTCATTCATAAGAGCAATGTACAAAAAAAAGGAAAAGAAACAACAACTTCTAAACCAAGAGTTTAATAGGCTGCACTGAGAATTTGCAGGCTGCAGTCATTCTTAACTAACAGCAAACATTCCTAAAAGAGCTCCAGTAGCGACGAACAGTTTACACTACACTTGTGATTTTACTTTTTTTTATTGGAAAACCCTTGGTTTAATACTTATTTTTAAAAATTTCGATACGTATCAAAAGTTTTTTTTAAAAAAAGGAAAGAATGAAAAAAAATCTGTGACCAAGGGGTTTGAACCCTGGTAACATCCAGGAAAAACATTAGGTAATAGGTGCGATGCTACTGCACCACATTCTACCACTGTAAGAGGCTGGTCTATGTGCATATTTAAAATGACCAACGTTTTATACGGTGCCAGACATAGATGTTCAATTATCAGGAAAGATTTGTTCATCCATGGATTTTTCACAATTTTTAAACAGGAATCAACTGTTTATGTTGTAGCTGCATGTTGGTTTGGTAATTTGATGACTACAAATAGTCATCAAATTCAGTGTCATTGTCAGCAACAAAAAGAGCTGGTTTTGATACTTTAATAGTTTTTAATGTAATAATACTTGTAAAAACAAAAAAAAGAAGAGGAAGTGCAAAAAAAAATAAACTAACTACAATCAAAATAATACTGTTGCTAAAAGTCAGCAAAAAAGAAAAAAGATAGCAAACAAGAAGAAACCTCTGTGTAGTCGAACTCACAATTCCCAAATGAAAAACCGAGTCAAACATTTTGACCAGTAGGACACAGGTGACAGCTGAAGTGAAAGACAGGCCTTTGCTGTTTCATTCATGCATACTGCCGCTTTTGATGCACAATTTTGACACGATAAAATACTGCTTTTGACTTGCATTTTTAAACGTGCTCGAACGTTACTTTCGACGCGGTTAGTGCAAGACAATGTTGCTTTTTACGCCCATTTTGGGACAATACAAAATGGTGTAATTTACATGCAACTGTAATGACTGAAAGTAGGCTCTGAAGTCGTGGTCAGTCGAACGCTCTGTTTTATTTTGGCCTTTGTAGAACACACCACAGTAGCTCCCGCTCAGAACTGAAGCAGCCCGAACAAGCATAAACCAGAGATATGGCGTCACATCTCTGCCATTAATTGAAAGGCGCGTATTTGATAACTGAGCGATCATATCTTACAACTGCTCCGCGCAGTCCTAACTGAGCGCGCAGAGCTCTCCCCGCGCGCGCTCAGTTAGGGCGAAAAAAAGAAACTGAGCGCGCGCTGGGTTTCTCAGGACTGCTTGGAGCAGTTGTAAGATATGCTCGCTCAGTTATCAAATAGGCGCCCTTCAATTAATGGCAGAGATGAGACGCCATACAGAGAGCACATACATGTCAGCTCCGCCCCCTCTGCCTCTCTCACCCCCTTGCCCCCGCTGCTTGACACAAGTTCTTGTACAGCAACCAACATAAAGAAGGAGGAAGGTCCCCTGCCACTTGGACTTAGCTCAAAATAGTTACACTACTTTAAAACTTGCGTAAAAAGCGACGTTTTTCATGGCCAATACGCTGTTTCTTAAGCTGCTTTTCCTGGCGATTATTGACCACTTTCGCATGCCACAGTGTCCATCTTGGCTGTACGTGTTACGTGTGGTCAACGTGAATTTCCATCATTTTATGTGCTGATCGCACGTAAAAACATGCGAATAACATCAGCCTTTAACAAATCAAATATTGATTTCATTTAATCAAAAACCCTGACGCTAAAGTTCATGGAAATATTCGCACAGTTTAGGTCATAATCAGTCTGCCGTCACGGTGAATGCGCAGACCGACTGGGGAATCAGACAGACAGACAGTTTGCTCCAGAGGTGACCGGGGAATCCTTCTAACTCTCTGCAGCCAGACACTGCCTCCTCCTCGGCCACTGCTCCCCCTCCTCTCTCTGCCTTGGTTGCGCATTGGGGGATCCGACGACGTCACACAAGCGCGCGCACACAAACACTTAAATGCGAGCAAGCACACGGACGCGCACACACCCCCTCTCTTGCGCTCTCACTCCTCTCCCTGTGCTGCTATTCTGGGAAGTGGCGCTTGGAATAACCCCCTCGCGCGGACGCGTGTACGTTTCTCCTGATTTCATCCTGGTACACGCTCACAACACAGGCAGACGCGCGCACTTCTTTTTAGTCTGTCTGCAGAGAAGGAGCTCCGGCAGCGCAACTTTCTTTCCGCCAACCGGTCGCCTCTTCACGCCGTCCACTCCTTTTCCTCGACCGCTGTGGATTTCTAGCAACCGAGCCTGCCTGTCGGAGTCCGGCTCTTCTGTCACCGCTGCTGCTTGTTGTCATCTCGGAAAAGCGCAGCCGGAGCTCAGACTGAAGGTAAGAGCGGAAGCTTGCTCGATATTTTCGCTAAAAGAGCGTGTCAGCTGGCTTTTCTGCGCCATGGCCGACTGTAGGGCTTGTGTCATGTTAAATTGATCCTCTGCTTAGCTTATAAGGGCACGGCGTTTGCGGGGGGAATACCCCGGGCAGCATTTCGCTGCATGCAGATTACCCAGGTTGCGTAACATCCTGAGGAATTTGCAGCAGCTTACGCGGCCACAGCCTGGCTGCAAAGCCGGGGAGGACGGGGGCGGAGGCCGCGCGAGAGGCGTGTTGGTGGATGGAAAAGTGTGGAACGGAAGTTCTGACACGAACCTCTGCGCTCATGCTTCGAACAAGTGGATTTTTCAAAACACAGGAGACCGAAGACTGTCTCACCTGTTGGAGCCTAACCATTATCCACTAATGGTTGGCTCGCTAAGGGACGCGCGCGCAACGTCCGAATAATCAGAGGTAACGTAAGCGCGCTCCCGGCGGTGTTTCCTTGTTTGCGCTCAGGACATTCCTCAGATTGGCTGACACGCAGCCGTGTACCCTCGCTCGTTCTCTGCGAGAGGACTGAGAGTCAGCCCCCCGGGAGTAACTCTGCGTGTCTGAGGCGGAGGACGATGGGAGGCGCGCTGGCTGGTTCCGGGAATGTTCCATGACGTGGAGCCGCCCAGATAGGGGCCCTTCTAGGGAGGCTCCGACACGGATGCTGCAGCTGCTTTTCCAGCTGCTGGAAATTATGTGAACAACTTTCATGGGTGGAGGCTCTCCACCTTTTTTGTGGACACATGTAGAGAAACCATGCTGGGAGCTCCTCCACACAAAGGTCAAGGGTCAAAGGAGGGTCAGACACATTTAAGGGTCCATCTTCTTATAGTGTGACCTTTTTAAAACGTCTTTCATGTCATTGAGCAAAGGTTATGATTTATCTTAGTTATCTATTTTTCTACATGGAGAGAGTGGAACACAGCTGGAATCATTTTAACTGCAGCAGAGCTGACTTCAGGAATGTTTGGAAACTGAAAAAAACGTTTTCAGAAACTGAGCTTGGGGCTAAACAAAAGAAACTCTGACGCAGTTCTGTAGGTCTCCCATGGGGCGCACATGTATGTGACATGTGCGTGCACAACTGATGCATGCACATGCAAGACAGGGATCCGTGTGTCTTTTGGCAGTCAAATGGAGACCAACCTACGTACCATCTGTCCTGCTGCCACTTCAGATGGCCATCACTCACCTACACCCACTCTTACACGCACATACATACACACACAGCCACACAAACATACATACACACACTTGCAGAAATGTGCATAGAAACACACTGATGCACACAGACACAAAAACACTCAGACAAACAGATTCACACACTCGCAGGCAAACATACATCTACAGAAACATGTACAAAAAAGCACACACACACACTGACATTTTGGGGGTTTATTGTGTGTGTGTGTTTGCTTTCAAAGTCTTCAAAAGATATTATTTTGCTCTGGGCTGTGAACTCCCATGACGTTAAGTTGTAACTCTGTTGTTGATGGTCAGAGACCTCTCAGTAGCAGTAGGCTGTGAACACCTGTATCAGTGGTTGTGACTGACCCCCCTACCCTGTTACTGTGTAGTTGGGCAGCTCAGTTGCTGCAGACCTACTGGGTCAGCAGATGTTTGCTCTGGACCAGAGCTGCTGGACTTGAGAGCAGTGTATGATGGGATCCTTTAGAAGCTGGCCATCACTTCTTCAGAGTTTTGCTGGTGGCCTCAGCGCATGGTTCTAGACAAGATCCTGTGGTACAACTGTAAGCTACACAAAAGCCAACGTTGACAACAAAGCAACACACAGATTCTCACAGCTTACCTCAGGGTCCTTTTCTGTCTTTTCTAAAAACAAGTTAAACTCTTTTTGAAAGCTTCGTTCTGTTGTACACACAAATGTCAGTGTCTTCACTGTCTAACAATGTGAAGCTGGTTTGTGAAGCTGGGTGTTCCTGTGCTGCAGGTGTGGGTCCTGTGCCAAAAGCAGGTAACCTGAGCTCTGCGTTGAGTTCCTGATGTGTTCCTGGAATTGAACTGAGCGCAGTGATTCCCCACTCCTTTTTGTGCCGGGGAACTCTGGCTCCTTTTCTGGTCTGAAGAATGATTGCTTTGGGTAACTGCTGGGGATGTGTGGAAATCAAAAAAGATGTCCCTCCCAGTATAAGTTTTTCTGTGGTGCGATCCTGCTCCAGGGAGTTATTTTGTCAAATGTTTTAGGAACACTTTTTTCTCCTTATTTGAATGTCAAAGGCATTTCAGATAAAGTAAGTCTGTCAGTGTGATGACAGAATGACACAGGTTTGGATTCTACTTTATTATTATGGATGAATTTGTGCAGACTTAAACTGAATCCCCCCCATCCCCATCAGACTGTTGTCTGCACAAGGACTTAGCTTGCAGACGCCACATGACTGCAGGTGTGCTTGACATTCGCGTGTGTGTGCAACCTTGCTGGTTCCTACATCTAAGCTGCTGTAGATGCTAGCCCATGTTCCACGATGTTTACTGTGAACGACAGAAAAGTTACCTGTTTATGGTGTACCTGGCAGAGGCTGCTTTGGCGACCTGTTCCTGACCCTGCTCAGGAGGTAACGGTCTCATGCAGGTAATGTCTCATGCAGGACTCCACGTTGGTGTTATGGCCTCAGCAGCTCGGTGCTGCAGCTGCTGATATATGTATCGGCCCTACCTGCAGCCCAGGTACCACACCGTGTGCCATCACCTGAGAGCTGGCAGGGAACCTGAGAGTGCTGCGGCGCGCTGACCCACTCCCATTTGAATTATTGAGACTCCCCACACAAATGCAGAGACAAAGCCTAACCGGCTGGGTGACCTGCCACCCCCATGCTTCAATTTCATGTAGACTTGTCAGGGTGGGGTCAAGAACTGAGAAAAGGCTTAAAGAGAGAAGAAAAAAAGAGGAGCTCAAATATAAGCTGACATTACAACCTAACACTGAAATAAATGACTAACCAGTAACATTTCCCAGAGAAAAGACTGTTTTTTAGAAAATACATCTCAAAAATCTATTTTTGCCCAAACTAAACAAAATGTTTTCTCCAACAAAAAGATAAACAATTTGCATTTAGTTTAATCTTGGCAGTGGATTTGAAATGAGATTTGAATGTAAGCAGCTCTGAAGCTGAAATATGCCTTTCAGTGTGAGACAGACTTTTCTGTTAGTCTTCTTTCATTAACAGCTCAGGATTTCAGCTTCAATCTGCTGAATCTTTCTGAAATCAAGCCTCCTCAACCGGAAATACAATTTTAGCCTTTTAGTCAAAAAACAAAAAGTTTGAATGGACTGGGGAACATGAGCAGAAAGTGGTGAGTGAAGAGTTTGATCTGAGCGCTTGAAGAATGATGAGGAGCTTCACTGATGGGGTTGTGCCTGTGTGCATGTAAACATGCAGCTGTGGTCCAGCTGTACCAAAGGAAACCACTTTAGTCTTGCTGAGGACTTCCCTCAGCTTTTAAAAGACAGTTAGAGCCCCCGCCCCCAGCACTGACACAAGGGTGAAACTTTCCAGGAATTCCAGCAAGGAGGAGACAGTCACCTTTCTGGAAGCTGAAACTTATAAACTGGTTGTCCTCTTTAATCAATTTTTGCAGCACGCAAGCAAGTTCAATCTTTGTTTTGTAACCACAAAATCCAGCCCCCCACTAGCAGTCAGTTTTTTCTCTGTAGTCATACTACACAGTCTGTTCCTGAAAGACTGCTTTCCTTTGGGAGGTGTCCCTCTTTGGAAACAAAGCAGAAGTTACATTCTTAGTCTTGGATCTTTTTTGGAATAAGTCATTGCTAAACTTCTTGTTCCTGTATTGTCTCTGTTCAGATGACAAACTTAGATTATGTAAATAAGGCATTCTCAGAGGAGGTTACAAAAGTTAACTTGCTACATCTCTCTCACACACACGCGCACACACACACACCCCACACACACACAGTAAAAGTGGTTGTGGCAGCTATGAGAGCCATCGTTTGTACTGCAAACTTGCAGCTGCTGTGGGCCACCACGATGGAACAGGAGTCCTGCAGGCTGGTGTGGTCTTCCTTATGCCTCTGCTGGTCCTTGTTTTGCCAGCAGTGATTGCATCTGCATGTGTGTTGCTGTCCATGCTGTCCATGCACCACGATTTTCATTCTAAGGCAAGTAAACCAAAAGGAAACTTTATTCATTTTCAAAACCGCTTTTTCCCTTTCGGGGTCGCCGGAGCATAACCCGGCTACTCATGGGCGAAGGCAGGGGACACCCCTTGGCTGGTTGCCAGTCTGTCGCAGGGGCCACAATCACACACCCATGCACACTCACATCCACACCTAGGGACAATTTAGAGTAACCAATTACCCTATGAAGCATGTTTTTGGACGGTGGGAGGAAGCCGGAGAAAACATGGACATGCAAACAGAACAGAACATGCAAACTCCACACAGAAAGGTTCCCCATTGATGATACTTTTTCAAGTCCCCCAGCCAGGACTTGAACCGGGAACCTTCTTGCTGTGAGGCAAGAGCGCTAACCACTGCTCCACCGTGCAGCCCAGGAAAGCCAAGAAAACTTTAGAAGAACATAAATCTGTTTAGATTCAAAGTTTTTGAAAATGTGCTGCTTGTAGAAGGATGCTCAGAGCTTAATGGTAGAGAAACAGTCTTCTGCTTGTTCCTCGCTCCATCAACTAGTTTTTCATAAACCAATATTGCTTTTCTTTTGCATAACTTCCTTGATGAAACAAAATTCAATCAGAGGACAAAAAAGTTAAAATGTTTAGAAATTGGATGTTTTTATTTCCAAGATCCCATTTTTGTAGAGCAAAGAGATAGACGAGAGAGAACTTAGGAAAGGAATTCAGAAACTGCCCGCCAGTGGATGGACCACAGAACACGTTTCTGATATTTTTATGCTACACTGATGTCTCCAGTCCTTATGGGTTAAAGACAGAGATGGTGTCTGCCACTTGAACTGAAACAGTTGAATCCTAAAGACTGAGAATGAAGAGTTCTGGAAAATATAGAACTTTGATTCCTTTGACATCAGATGGAGATTTTCTGCTTTTAACAGGCACCAATGCTGAGAAGCTAAAACTGTTAAAACATGATGCTCTATCAGTTTTCATTAAAGCTTTAGCTGCAGCATTTTGGACCAGCAGAAGGTTTTTAGAGACAGCCTGATGGTAAAGAATAACAGCAGTTTCATCTCGAAGGAACACTGGCAGGGATGACAGATTATAAGTTTTCTAATGCCTCCAATGAAGGCCATTTTTACAGAAGAGCAGCTTTGTCTGTTTTGCTCCACCTGTAGCCTCATTTGCTCAGATGTACCTTGCATTTACAGCTTCTTGCTGTAAATGTTGATCACTCAGAATCTATGTAGTGCTGTCTGTCCCAGTCATCATTGAAGGAAGATGCTGGAGCCCCCGCTGGTCTGAAAGCAGAACCTGGGTGGATTTGAGCTGTAGTATCTGCAGCTGAATTTCCCTAACACATAACGTAAGCGTTCTGTCACGTTATTCTCTCTTTCAAGCTTCACTTGTTCATTCTGGATGTTTGATGTGCGGCATGTTCTGCAAGTATGTCCCCAAGCATTCTGGGACATGTAAGGTATGAAATGAAAACCAAAAACAATAAACAAAACTTGTAATCTGATGACTGAAGCTGAATATTACAAAAAAGAGATTTCTGTTGAAAAAATACAGGAAACCTGTGATGTTAGCTGGTCTGCACATTAGGGAAAGATATAAACTCAGAGAAAGAACCACATGTTTGCAGGGTCTTTATTTATTTAGAACTAAAATGACCCCCCCCCCCCCCGACCTCATGATTCCATCAGGGAGTAAAACATGTGGGATCGCATCTGCTGTCTTAGGTGAGCAGCAGCATGGAGAAGAGTTTGTTGTTATTGTTGGAATATAATAGCATAAAAATAGACAAAATGAAGATGCAGCTAATATTAATCTGAAACTCTGAGGCAGATCTGGAGCCATCCAACGTTTGAAAAAGCTTCAGGAGAAGTGCAGGGTTTTGGATTCCTTAAGTCACTGTGAAAGCCCTTTCTTTGCATTAGAAATGTTCAGACCTCTAACTGTTTGTTAAAATAGGCTTCATTCCCTCTGTCAGCTTTTAAAACCCTGAGATCAGCTTTTCTTTGAGCCCAGCTCAGCGGAGGAAGGACTTAAAATATACATATCTGGTGATCATCCAATATGCTTTTTTCAGGAAGGATACAGTTTGTTATCAAGACAACTGATATTGGTGAACAATATTCATTTGCAGAAAAATTGGAAATGGCCTACTGAGATTTAAAATTGTCAATAAATCAAACGTCATACTAATGTTGTTTAAATGATACATGCATATTTCATTCCAGAGAAAAAACAAATGAAAAATGATCAACTCTGTTGTTTAAAGTGCAGCCACATGGAGAATATGCTCAAATCATCATAAGCTTGAACACTATCTACACCTCTCTACACAAAAGCATCATGACAGCTTCAGAAAACACTTGATCAAACAAAAAAGTGCAATTTTCTGTGTTTTGAGATCTCACAGTTGACAGAAAAAATGGGCTGACCATTACTACCATTAAGTTTTCTCTCAGTGCTTTGCCGTTCTGCAGCTTCTCATATTCGTGCTTCCCTGTGATTCTAAAAAAGCTGGAACTTAGGTTTTTATTCACCACAAACACATACACTATATGAGCTTCTACCATTATAGACTGCTTTCATGTCTGTATTTCAGCATTATTTTTTCATGTTGAGAGATGCTTCAAGCTAGCAGAGCTGCTGCTAATGTTTACAGTATGATGTTGTTACAGTTTGCTGGTCACAGTGGTGATGTAGGAGAAGTGAGATGTAGAAGACTGGGATGTTTTTTAAAATAAACTTTGCGCCTGAGCGAGCGCAGCTGCATGTGCTGTCTGAATGTGTTTCATGTGTTTTTATTTCTATGTTCTATTAATGCAAGCCAGCATTAGTAAGCTCGTTTATTCAAGAGAAGAGATATAGCGCAGTCAGTGGCAGCTGTCCAACACTGTACTGAATTTCCCAGCTTGGGATAAATAAAGTATCTATCGATCGATCTATCGGCACTAAGGAAGAATAAACAAACTGACTTCTGTCATTCCACTGCCGGGCCGGTCATAAACATGAAGCAAGGCTGAAGGCTAAGGCTGCTACCCGGCAGCATTTCAAGCCATCCATTCCCTTGGTCCTGATGGGGAATGTCGACGCCTTGTCCAACAAAATGGATGAACTTATGGGGCTGATAAAGATACAATGGTGCTACAGGGAGAGCAGCCTCCTCATCTTTACGGAGACATGGCTAACCAGCCACATACCGGAGGCTAATGTGGATCTGCCCGGCTTTACCACCATGAGAGCAGACCGAAACCCAGAAACTAGCGGGAAAAGCAAAGAAGGTGGTCTAATCCTGTATGCTAAACAATGATGGTGTCACCCCAACCATCTGTGTGGCGATCTGTGGCTGCATTCTTGAGTTGCTAGCGGTTAGCATAAGACCGTACCACATCTCATGTGAGTTATCTTGCTTCATTGCGCTCTGTGTTTACATCCCCCCGAGAGCAGATGCACAGGCGGCCCGGGAGTCCATCCTCAACACTACCACAGCACTACAAACCAAGCACCCTGAGGCGTTCATTGTTTTCTCTGGTGATTTTAATCATGTAACCCTGGAGACAACTCTGGCCACTTTCCACTAATACATTGACTTCCCCACTAGGAAAAACAACACAATTGATTTACTGTATGCAAACACTCTGGATGCATACTCCGCTATCTTCCTCCCCTTGGAAAATCTGACCATAGCCTCATACACCTCCAATCTTGCCACATCCCTCTTGTGAAAAGGAAAGTGGTTACGACAAGTTGCAACAAGTCAAGAGGTGGTCTGCTGGATCAGAGGAGTCACTCGGAGACTGCTTCCAGTGCACTGAATGGAATGCTCTGGTTTGGTCACATGGGGAGGATATTGATGGGGCAGTGGGCTCTATGACAGACTATTTTAACTTTTGTGTGGACAAGGTGGTCCCTGCCAGAACTGTGAGATCCTTTACCAACAAGAAGCCCTGGGTCACCAGCGAGGGCAAAGCAGTTCTAAACAGAAAACAGAGGGCATTCAGGAACAAAGATTTGGAGAAAATGAAGAAGGTCCAAAGAGAACTTAAAATCTGCATTAGGGAGGCTAAGGAGGAATGCAGAAGGACACAAAGAAATTGAACAGTCTAATCGGAAAGGCAGGTTGCGTTATGGTACTAGGTCTGGATACAGTGGAGTTGGTGGTGGAGCGGAGGATGCTGGTCAAGTGAAAGACATTCTGGAGAACAACAGCCACCCCACTCAGTGTTCTCTGGTCAGAGGATCTCTATCGCCTTCAACTGCCTTCGCTCTCTGCCGTGCTTCCCCGGAGAGATACAAGATGTCCTTTGTGCCCAGTGCCACTTTGTGCACAATTTTGAACTAAATAACAAAGTGTCGTAGACAAATTGAGGAAGAATGTACTCTTTCCAAAGCCCGTTTTCAAATGTCTTCTGAAATGTCCAACTCCAAGTCTTCTTCCCATAGAGATTTAAGTGTTGTCAAGGGTTTTATGTCATGTGTGTTTAGCAAAGAGTAAACTTTTCCAATTACTCCCCTAGAGCAAGCTTTGATTTTCAAGATGGATTCTAAAAGAGAGTCAGGCGGACGGGATGGGAAATAAGTAAAAGATTTTGATACAAAGCTTTGTATTTTCAAAAATCTAAAAAATTAAGACTGGGGATGTTGACTTTAATCACTAGTTGGTCAAAAAAAGTAAATGTGTTATCAATGAACAGATCCTCAGTTGTAACAATTTCTTTCCTGCCTCATTCATGAAAGGCGTTGTCTGTAGTTGAAGGTATAACCCGGTAATTTTTAACAATAGGAGCACGTAATGACTGGTCTCTAAGGGAGAATTCTCTCCTAAACGGCGCCCAAATTTAAAGAGACTGTTTCACAATAGGATTTAAAGTGTAGTTTGAGACTGACTCTGAATAAGAGAACTTTGAGCAAAGCAATGACTGGAGGGAGGTGTGAAGACAAGAAGTGTTTTTCATACATAACCACTCTGGGGTTACCTTGGTGGGTTGTGAGTTTTTCCAGTGTAGCATGACTCTTATGTGGGCCGCACAGTAGAGGAATTGAAAATTAGGGAGGGATAGCCCACCATGTTTTCTGTGTTGTTTGAGTTTTCCTTGTTCTAAGTTTCTTCCAGATATAAAGCAGATATTGCTTTATCCACATTTGTAAAAAAAGATTTAAACAAATATAGAGGGAAATATTGAAATACGTATACAAATTTTGGAAGTAAATTCATTTTGATTGTTTTAATTTTACCTCCCAATGAAAGAGGTATTAAATTCCAATGTTCCAGATCCTGTTTAAGTTGGGCTAATAACGGGCAGTAATTAGCTCTAAAAATGTACTTAAGGGAATGTGTAATCCAAATTCCTAAGTACTTAAACTTTTCTGGACTGACTTTAAAGGGGAAAGAGTAAAGTTAGTTTTCTTAGCTTCTGAATTTACTGGCATGATTTCACATTTATGAAGATGGATCTTAAATCCTGACACTGCTAAATTCTTCCAGGAGGTTCAAAGTTATTGGTAAGCTTTTTAAAGGATTGGACAAAAACAAAAGCATATCATCAACGTACAAGGACACTTTATTCACAGAGTCATACCGATGTATTCCAGTTATGTTAGTTTCTTGGTTCATTGCTGTGGTCAGTGGTTCCCTCACTATAGCTAACAACAGAGGTGACAGGGGACAGTCCTGTCGGGTGCCACGTTTAAGAGAAAAATAAGGAGAGAGGTTATTGTTTGTACAAACAGCTGCAAAAGGCAAGGAGTAGAGTCTTTATCCAAGTGGTAGATACTTCACCGAATCCAAATTTCTGTAAAATATTAAACATATAATCCCACTCCACTCGATCTGAAGCTTTCTCAGCATCTAGAGACAGCAGCACCTCTGGGACATTGAGAGGAGCAGGACCGTAAGGGATTTTAAGTAAACACCAAACATATTATTATAGAGTTGAGTAGAATTTATAAAAGCAAGAGTTTATTTTTGAGTGGTCTCTGTGTTTGTTGCCTGACTGATCATTTACTTCAATTATTGTCTTGCTGTCAGTTTTCTGGTGAAGCTGGCAGGCTAAAAAGTTTCCATCTTTTTCACCATGTTTATATCTTTGGCATTGTGACTTATTGATAAGGTTTTCAATATATCTGGTTGAAAGCAAGTTGAATTCTGTTTGAAGATTCAATCATAATTAAACATGTAATCAGTTGGAGAGGCAGCAAGTGCTGCATCTAATTTGAGGATCTCATTGACCAGCTTATCAATCTTTTATTTGTGGCTTTTCCTTTGTTGTGGGCCAAATGAAATGATTTGGCCGCTCAGATGTACCTTCTTTGTTTCCCGCACAACGCATAAGCGGAGCTAAGATCGAGGAGGAGGAGGATAGATAGTAAACCAGAATCGGCAACAAGAAGTAGGTCTTTTGTGATCTTTAAGAGAGTTTTTTGAGTGCTGTGTAGGGGACGGAAACCAGACCGTATAGATTATTCTATGAGAGATAAGAATGGAGTTGAGCAGCCACAATTTTTTAAAGAATTTTGGAAATAAATGAAAGGTTAGAAATTGGAGAGAAATTATTGGGATTAGTTGGATCTAGACCAGGTTTTTTAAGAATAGGGGTTACAGCTGCTGTTTTAAGACTTGAGGGGACAATCCCAGATGTGAGAGAGGAGCGAACGATATTGGTAATGAAAGGAAACAGACAGGGAGGAGCAGACTTAACCAGAAATGTAGGAAGGGGGTCCAGTTGACAAGATGACGTTTTAAGTTTAAGAATAAGGCAAGAGCAAGAAAAGGGAAGTGGGATGGATCAGCAAAGGGGTGTGGTCGTGGTGCACCCCTCTTTGAGACTCTATATAACAAGGGGAAGACTGTAACTGACCAAAAAAGTCTTTTGTGGGTACGAGAAAACCAGGCCTAATTTTATTGGGGCCTTTAGGGCACCGTAAAACATGACTTAGGTCTAGATCTATATATAAAAAAAGTGGGAGTTGGGGTATATTTTAGGCTGATCTTCCACCTGAGGTTTGAGCACCATCATGGTCTGTCTGTGAGCTGGTGCCTCCCTGTGAGATGCAAATCTGCAGATAGGAAAAGGTGTCCCCACTGTAGCTTTGAGTGCAGCAGGCCCAGAGAGGATGAGCTGCAGGAAGCTCAGATGAGGAGCTACAGCCTTGGTGGAGTCCTCAGGTACCAGTGTGTGCATGCTCGATCATCATCTGGAGACAGACGGATCTGTGCATGTACACTGTGGGACAGGCCACAACAAACGAATGAGGACGTGTCTGTCTGCACAAGCGGGGAACTTCAACTCTGAAGTAACACGTTGTGTGTTTCCATGGCAATAATGAAGCTTTCTCTCCTCCTGCAGGACATTCTGATGAAGTGGAGCGAAGGACAAAGCGTCACAGGTGAGCTCATCACAAACCTGTGTGCCTACATGTGGGGGCAGAGGCATGCACCAACATGCAGCAACAAAGCTTAGATATACAGTAAGCACTGTTTTCAGGGGGTCTTTGTGGTAGACTAAGGAGAGAGTGAGGAGAGTGAACAGATGCAGGCTTGGACTGCACCTGTATGTTTTTGGTTAGAGTGTGATGGAGGGTTTCAAAGAAATACCTAAATAAAATCAGGTTGATGGAAGAAAGATCACTTGTACAACCTCTTGGAACAATAAACCAGTACCAGGATTTTTAATGGCTGATTCTTTTGTCACAAGAAAGAAAGAGACACATGCTGGGAGCCAGGCGGCCAGAATTATGCTCACTGGTTTATCCCAGCTGGTTGCTGAGGCAACCAGCCAGCTGTGTTACCAGAGGTGTGACCTCTGCATGGGGTGTAAATGACAAAGCTACCATCAGGAAAAGTTTCTCAGGATATCTTCTTTGGCATCACCGACTTGGATACTTGGATAAAATAAAGATAAATTAAACATGCATAGAGAGACTCACAAAAGTTGGACTCACTCATGAATCACTATTTTTTTTAAATTTCTGATTTATTTTTTATGTCAGAGTTAAAAATCAACATTACTTTGTTGTGCTTGTAAATACTTTATTTTTTTTAAAATTAGCTTAGCAGCACATCAGAACAGACTGTGTTCTGAGCATCATCAGTCGTCTTCAGGTCTTCAGAGAACTGAGGAAGCAGAAGATGGATGTTAAAGCTCCAGTCTGTGTTTCTGAGGAAAAAAAAAGGATAAACTCAGATGTGAAAAGAGCGGATGTTGTGGCTAGATTCCATCCTAAATAAAACCATATTTCCACTTGTTCTGTTGACAGATTTAAAAGACATTTTTAAAATGTTTTTTAAAAACAAGTTGCTACCTTTTATTCATTGTGTCATACACCCAAACAGACACACATTCCCACAATGAGGGGCATCTTTGATTGCACACTCTGCAAGCCCCGATGCACATCCTGTGTACACTGTGTTTGTGTGTGTAGAAAAATGCTACTGAGCAAAGTTTCAAGCCCACATAGACAGGCTCTGAGCTGCAGATGCTAATCTCTGCTTTACATGATCTATTTCTGTGCTCATCCGGAAACAACCCCACAAATGCAGACTTGTTGGTAACAATGCACACACTCACAAATACACAAAAACAGACACAGATACATAAACAGACAGAAAATATGCGGCTAGAACTTGAACCAGGTACCTTTTTCCTTTGAGGCAACAGTGCTGTTCTGTAGACAGGAAACTCATCACAGCATAACGTCACAATAACATCAGTGAAACAGCCTCTGAACCTTTAGCAGCACTACAATTATCTCTGATGTTGTGATGAGGAGAAATACCAATTCTGTTGAAATCCTGAGACTGACAGGATTCACGCTTGTTGATCAACATTCAGAAACATGTAAGCTGTTTTTCATATGTTTTTGTTCTCTGTTCACAATAACAGATGCAGGTTTTTCACCACAGCTGAAACATTTTGGATTAAAACTTGACTACCTCTGAACAAGGCACACAGTTTTTTTCCTAAACTATCTCATTCTACGGCTTTCTGGAAGAAAGTCAGGCGTGTCTCAATTTGTCTGGAGTATGTTTCAGATGTGTCTCACATAGTTTTTGGGTGTCTTCATTCTTGGATGTCTCTTGGGTGCATCTCAAGTCTGTCTCATATTTTTGAATGTGTCTCAAATTTATCCCAAGTGTTTTTCATTATATCTTAAGTCTCTGGTGTGTCTTAAGTTTAACTTGCTTGTATATCTGTGCACTCAGGTGTGTCCTAGGAGTTTCTTGAGTGTGTCTCAGGTTTTCCCAGGTGCATCTCAAGTATGCTACCAGAAACACATCCAAGACAAACTTGTGAAACTTCTGTAACACACTTGTAACAAACGCAAGGTCTCGGGTGTGCCCCAGATGTATACTAAGTTAGACTTGGGTATGTCTTTAGTGCACTCAGGTGTTTCTCGGATGTGTCTTTGATATTCCCATGTGTTTTTCAGGTGGGCACACCTTCATTATTATTCTTAAAGAAGGAGAATTATAGTGGAAGTACAGGAAGAGCCAAAAATTTGTGTTTTGGGTAGGGTTACCATCCAAGTAACATACATTAAAACTGAAGGAATGCTTGTTTACATCCTGCTGCTAATGTTTTTTTGTTTTTTTTTTTAGTTACGAGTAACTCAAAAAATCTGTTTTTGTGAGTTGAAACATATAGTGTGAGGTGCTCTACAAATGTTTTTTGTGTGGAAGATTGGTGGCAATGCAAAGAAAAGAATGAAGCAGCAATCACATTTTGGTTTTTGCATTCTGGAGCAAGTCTTGCACTCTTGTGATTAACATTATGCATGTTGTGACATTTGTGAATTGACACACATACAGGACAGCAAGCTCATTTTAGCGTATTAGCAGACAAACACGTGGAACACATACCAGACAAGAAACAGGTTCTCCTCCTCCTGAAAAGGTTCTAACAGTCAGGCACAGACAAAGAACAAAGCAGCTTTTCCTCATAAAATGAGGTGAAGTAATAAAGAGAGGGACAGATGGTGAGGTGGGAACCATGGTAACCTCTGAGCTAGTACTGTACATTCAAAATAGAAAAGTAGTACAGAACAATCAGAGCTTTTGAATTAGCTAAAGGAAAGCAGGAAATGCTGCTGCAAGAACACACTGAGAGAAGAGCCTTGAGCTACAGAGAAATCTCTGTTATGTTTCCATGGAGACTACTGCTTGGAGCATGGGGTGTAAGCTGCGCCCTTGGCAGTATCTCATGGAGAACAAGTTCTGCATGTACATGCAAAATACACACATCTATGTACACAGGATGTGTACATGTCTGCTGATGATCAGCTGCGTGCATGTATGTGCGATAACAGAGCACCAGAACTTGCATAGCATTATTGGATATAAATGCAGAGACCGGAGCAGGTAGATTGGTTCCTGTTTCTTCTAGGTAACCAGAAGACTGCCGGCTTCTTTGTGTGTGCATTCAAATCGCATGAAAAGCAGTGTGTGTGTGTGTGTGTGTGTGCTCATGCATTTATGTACAGGTGCGCGTTTGTGCATGTGTGTGTGCTTCAGGGTATGAAGTGACACAATAAAGAGCTTGGGTTTTTGCTTCCGTGTCTGTTGCCTCTGCAGGCTGCAGATTTCCTGTGTGTCAGTAAATAAGTGTTTGCTCAGACTGCTGTGCTGCTGGCGCTGACTGGTACACATGTCAGGCACAGGCTGTGTGTTGGACTCATACAAGCTGCTCTCTACTCTGCAATGAGCCAGAATGAGGTAGTGGAAGCTCAGATTTCTTGTGTGTTCTGACCTAAGGTCCACCTTCAGTCTTGGCTGTGAAAGCTCTCTCTGAGGAGTTGCAGCTCTACAAGCTTGGCCATTCAGAAAACCACAGCATGATAATAGTAATATTAAAAATGATAATGATTGTATTTTTCAGCACATTTCCAGATGCTCAAAGTGCTCACAATGTGTCCCACAAAGATGTCTGTGGACACAGAGACGAAGGGGTGATTGCACACAGGAGGAGGTTTCTTCTTCCACAAACGTTTACTCCGATCTGCAGCCTGTTTAAGACCCTGTTGTAACAATTTTCAACATTCATAATTTTTTTTTCATAATGTCTTTTTAATTTTTGTTTCATGTAAAAGCATTGTTATCCATTTAGCAATGGCACACCCATCCTCTGTTTCCCCAATATCTCCATCCTTTTTGGTCCTCTTTCTTTTCTATTCTCGTCATTGAAGTTCTTGCTTTTCCTCCATCAGTCTATTTCCCAAAAATGTATGTTCTTATTCTGTTTTCTTTTACTCCCCCAGTTCTCCCTATTAGCCTTTCTTCATCCTTTGTACTGCTTTGCCCAATCATTTGTCAATGATGGGTGGGTGTCTCGCCTTGGTAGTGTCACTTCCTGTCAGAAACCAAAGTAACAAAAAGTAGCCATGTCAGAGCCCCTTTTCATCACATTCCTAACATGGGACAAATGGAAGGAGGAGGTAGAGGATTTTGTGTGTGGGGTGGTGGGGGGTTTGTTGATGCTGTGGTTTTTGGCAGAAAGAATACAGCAGGTGCTTCACTGTGAAGCACTGCAGTTAAGGTCTACCTAAATGTTTCTGTGTTTGCATGTGTCTGACATAATTTCCTGTTCATTTAGCAGAGCCAGTAAGCATCTTGGGAGCAAGACCACTCTCCAGGAGCGTTTCTCACAACCTGCTTTTCACATTTCTGTTCCAAGACGCAGCTCTGAGAGGTGGAGTAAGTTTATCCTAGTTTGATGTGGTGGTGGAGGAGAGGGAGGGCAGTTGCATAATGGGAAGTATCTGGAGGAAAATGGTGGAGAGGTTGAAAAGCTCTACTCTGATAGGGATCTGTGATGTCACAGTTGTTTGGTAAAAAAGAAATTCACCAACGCATAACTGTTGATTTGTGAAGTAGAAAGGAATGCCCTTTATGTCTCTTTAGTAACACAAACTTCTCAGGAAATGCTGGTGGCTAATTAAAGTTCATCCACCTGAAAACCTGCTTACTTTCTCTGTTTTCTGCATTTTTAACATGCTTATAAAATAAAGAGCAGGGCATTGTCTGCAGCATGCATTTATGCCTCTGAAAAGACCATTTATAATTGTACAATTTCTCCCCTCCTGCACAGGTTCTGCTTTCACCATAAAATCCTAATCTCCTGATGCAAGCTCTGGAATTGACATCCTTACTAAAGTGGGGATTGAAATTGTCCCTGTAGCCTCTAGGATTACCTGAAGCAGCAGCTAGCCATCTCCCAAGCTAACGCCATATGCATAATGTTAAGAGTGATTGGCTCCAATGCCAGCTCTCCTCCCCAGAGTTAAAAGCTTAAAGCTAGCTAAGCTGAATTGCACCTTTTTTGCCATTTGATGAGGGATAAGCATTTGCTAGAGATGATTTGCTCTCAGAGCAGTGTTGTGGGCAGTAGGTCAGACCGATAAAAGTTCATTCATGTCTGTCTCCTCTACAGGAATAAGTAAAAAGAATTTAAGTCATTTTATCCTAATATTTCCTGAGTCATTAATGGAAATTAGATTCTCCCTTCTTCTCGCTGAGGTGCTGCATAATTAATTTTTTCTTGCTGGTAGATCTAGAACTATCAATTTATTAAAATTCACATTTCATCTTTTGTTAACAGAAAACCTCTCAGACTTTTTTATTACCAGAGCAGGTTTTCTACTGGAAGTTTGTGGAGTAGATCTTTTCAGGATGAAACACCAGTGGGGTTATTTTTCATCTCCCAACAGGAGCAGGAACTTTCCAGACGCACGGAAAGCCGCTTGCTGGATTGACTTAGTGGAGAAGCAGCACTAACATTTAAATGGATTTCAGTTTATTTAATTTATTCATTCATATTAATGGCCTGTTCTTATCTGTCTTCTCTGGCTTTTAGGTCAAATTTCAAAAATGAAAACAAAACTTCCATCCACATCCAGTCTAGTGGAAAAAAAAAAAAAAATTCAAAAATGACTGACTCCGCCCCTAACATGCTGTCATCATGATGGTCAAAACGGTTTGACTTCTGTCATTGTAAAAAAAAAAAAGAATTTTTATACTGTATGTTGGGCGTGTTCGAACAAAAAGATCAGGTAATTGTGGACTTGGCCTTTGACCTTCAGGAAGGGAGTAGATTTGTGGAGCATGAAGATGGGTAAGGTTGCTGCTGTCTGCAGAAACGAGCTGACTGAAACTTTCGGCTGCTTTTGTGAGTGGTTCTCCTGTTAAATTGAGCTGGGCGTATTTCTTTTACTGTGGTGATTTTCCTGCTGAATGTCGCACATAGTTATGGAGGCTGTGGCTGACTGCTGCACCTCATCAGTTTTAAGCAGCTGGAGGTCCTGACAAAGACTTTTCTACTCCGCCTATTTTTGGTCAGGGAGCACTTTACAGTTGTAATACACAGCATCAGGATTTGTAGCTTCTTAACAGTATTTTTTTCCTGCATTTTCTGTCATCTTTGAACTCTTACACGGTCTCATCCCACAATCTTTCCATCTTTCTTCAGTCTTTTCGTAGTCACTGAATTGGATTTATCTGTCCCTGACAGTAATCCCACTCTGCATTTCCTCTCTCTGGTCCTAAGCCTGTCTCCTGGTTCAGTTCTTCTCCATCTTTCTGTTTTCTTTTATTATCCTCAAAACTTTCTTTCAATTTTCTCTTCTATACGTACTCCTCATTTATTTCTCATCTTCATCCTGTTTTCTTGTTTGCTTTTCTCCTTTATTGCGTCTTAGCACATTCTTCCATGTAGTAATTCTGTCCTCTATGCAGTAGACGGCATCCTCAGATCCTTAGGTTTCTGTCTAGTGGTGTCAGTCGATTAAAAAAAATCCTATTAATCACACTTTTGGATTGTGATCAATCACATTGTTTTAATCACTTAGTTTGTAAAGTGTTAACTCAGATATCCCAGAAATGCAATGAGGGTGCACACAACACATCAACAGTAAGATAAGCAGAACTCTAAAGACTTTAATGTTTGCAGTATTTATTTCAAGAAAACAGAGATGCTGATATAGAGCCTTAAGAAACAAACATTGTGTTTCTGCACTTTAAATGGTCTGGGTAAATACTCAAATCTGATTGGTTGCTGGGTGTGGACGCGCAATTAAAAAAGAAGTTCTGGTCACATAGCCAAAATGTTCTATATCACTGCGCAGGCTTCTTTAAAACAAACGTTTCCTTCATCTTCTAGACAAAAACAAGCGGTAAGAGGTAAACTTTCTCTCTGAACTGATGCTTTATTGAAACTATCGGGACGATCAGCTTATATATTGCTATGCTTTGCCGCTGCAGTTGCATTGTCATGTTATTGTGACAACAGACCGCACCACCAATCAAATAGTCCACTTCTTGTGAGAAAATAACGAGAATAAAGTGCGAAAAATCGACTGAATATTTATTTCTTTTTTAAGTGACCATGTTATAAGTAGAATAATGCTCGACGAACCGCCCAACGCAAAGCGGAAAACTCTCGCTTCTGACGTCTGATTAACTTGTGTTAAAGAATATTAACGTGTAAATTTTTTTAAATGAGTTGTGTGGTTTAATTCGTTAACGTTGACAGCCCTATTTCTGTCACTCCTGCAGCCGACCTCAGATTTGCTCCAACTGTCTCTGTGGGATGTGGAGGAGCCGCAGACACTCCAACACTTCCCGTGTGGATGATGGGATTGGGCTGACAGCTCGCTGATACCAGACTTCTCTGTTACCTCAGACTTCAGGGGGATCAGAGGCAGCTGTCAGCCGCTCGTTCTGATGTTGGAATACCTTAATGCCATCAGGAAGTTTGCCCTCCCTCTCTCTAATTCCCTCTAGATTTTAAAAGACAGAGCTGAGGGATGCCAGGAAGATTTATGCAGATTTATTCAGAATCTAGTTTCCTGGAGAAAAATGAAGTGTTCCTGTGTCATCAAAAATACCAGTTGTTGGTGTGAAATCCTGACTTGTAACAGAGAAGCAAGCTGGAGCAGAGAGGAGTGCAGAGACCCTGAAATCAACTTGCAGGAACATTGGGAAAAGAATAGTACAGAAAAACTTTTTGTTTTTCAAATGAGACAAGTTCAAGAGATATGTTCATTCTGATGTTGACAGCACAGGAACCTTTCAGAGGTAGACAGAGGTAAATGATATGGCTGGACATTTCTGCTATTGCTTGACATTTTTTGTAGCAGCGGTGGAGATTTATTGCTAGCGAGACACAGGGCTATCATAATTCAGAACCAGCTCAGTCCTTGTGGTAGAGTGTCCGCCCTGAGACTGGAAGTTCGTGAGTTCAATTCCAGGCCAAGTCATACCAAAGACTCTAAAAATGGAACCCAAAGGGGTTAACCTAAAGTGACTGCAGTTCACCGCTCCCCCAGGGGATGGGTCAAATGCAGAAAACAAATGCCACACACCTAGTTGCATGACAACTAATGGGACATTTAACTTTAAATCAGACAGGGGCAGGATCAGGGGCTACATTCTTCGCTCCGGCAAAGTTCACCCCCGCTCCACCGATGCCCAGTCAAAGTTTGGCTCCGCTAGACGCAAGTTTGTGGACGCTTGGTTCTGCTAGACCAACACAGAAATCTTGAACGCTGGACCACTGCTGCTTCACTGGCGGCAACTAAACGTTGCACAAACATTGGTGGAGTGGTCACGGCGTTGCTGGAACCGTGTCAAGCAGCGATCCATGGCAGCGATGAACACTGATGTGGCGTTGTCATAGCAGAGCCAGAGTGGGACCGGTGATTGGCAAAAAATACGTCGAGAAATGGACATCAAATTAGCCCAAAAACTGCATCTCCATGGATCCTGAGAGAAACCCGCATGCACAGAACGCCGTATACCTACGCTGAAGCAACCAACGCTACATCAACGCTCGCTATAGCTCGCTACCACTAAACCAATGCTAAAGCTACGCCGGCTCCAGGTACGTTCCAGCAAAGTTCGGGCGGTGTGACCAGGCCCTAACATTTGTGGCAGCAAGTGAAATCTCTGCTCCGCTCCATTCTGACTCGTCCACTTGTAGACAAATAGATCCATGCACTGTATGTGTTTTCCTCATCTGAGCTGGAATCTGGATCAGAACTGTACGGCTGGATAGCTCTGATATTTCTCACCATTTTAGTTGCACTGTAATGTTAGCTTGGGGGTATGAGGGGCTGTAAGCTGACAGGAGAGAGTGTAAACAAAGATTTCATGAGAAATCAGCGTGGGGTTACTTCACACCAACAATCTCGCCCACAACTCAGAGGTGAATTTCTAATGAACTCCTGCTGCTCTGCAGAAACTATGTCATAGAAACCAACACATGTTTTTAGATTTTGGCTAAAAACGGCAGAATCATAATGAAAAGACCACTGGGAACGCTTTGGAAACAAATCCAAATATAGCTGGAGCGGGACTTTAACATGCTTCACAGAGATAAAAGTTAACTTTAAAAAAAAATGTTTAAAGGTTTTGTGATTAGTACAGAGCCTATCCAGTATGAAAGCTATGTTTGGGTCAGCAACAACATTCATGTTTTTGGTTTAAAGTGCTTCCTGCCAAATAACTGTCTGTCAAAATGATGGACAAACGTCATCATCCAATCAGTGATGCTTCTTCTTTGCTTAAGTTTTTTAAAACTTCATTTTGATTTCTGAAATTACTTTAGTTTTTTTTTTAATGTTTTTCTTTTTTTTAATTTGTTTAGATTTGTGGAATTTTTGTCTTGAATTCAAAAACTTGATGTTTTTTATTATTTGTTTAGCTTATTTCATGCCATTGTGATCTTTATAATGTTTTACGTTGATGGATTTGTTTTTGTGATTTAGCCTTCAGGGCCACCGTAGTTAACCCTTTAACATGAATTATGTAGCTGTGACACCAAAATAACTGGGGTTTTTACATGCCGTAAATCTTTCACCATTCACACGATCACATGAACCAACTGATTCTGACGTGGAGAAACGCGACTTTTGCATGTACACAATCACATTTATTAACATACTCAAATAAACACAGTGTTTGTGATATCTCTCAGAAGATGGACAGAGATCATTCTTTTATATCTTCACTAAAGCTTGGAATGAGCTACGAGTCATCAGATGGGGAACGTCATTAAATATATTCAAAAGAATACCCGTTTTGCGTTAAACCAACAAATACAGTGATACCACTAAACTGACATTTCACATCCCCCTCATAATTACTCACATTACTCTTATGCTTGTAAGTTTTTTTTGTGATGGATGTACGAGTTTCATGAACTTCAGACCTGTAAAGTCCCAGTATAGTACGTTGTTCACAATAAAATGCTGTAAATGTAAAGGTGTTTTATTTTTAAAGAGGTCGATTTTATTTATTTTTCTAAAGTTTCTTTAAAAAATGTTTTACATTATCAGGTTTTTGTTTTTTTCTCATAGGTTTTACTTTGTGTTATTGTGTTATACAGCTCAAGGTGCTTACACACCAAACTGTCTGCCAATTTCACTGTAAAGTCAATGGTTTAGATGCGAATTGAACGGCCGGCGCGAAAGTCCGGAAACAGCACAAATTCAGCAGCAGGCAGCGAGCCAGAGTAAAATAATCTAAACTCTGGTAGGTCGCCACGCCTGTGTCAACCAATCAGGGACTCAACTTTGGGCACTTGACGGTTTCAGTGACAGCGGGTAGAATACACATCCAATATGGTGGATCAGATCTCCTGAACTTCCATTCATTTTCTTAACCTGATGTATTCCTTTTGGGACGTCGGGGTTTCCTGAACTTCCCGGTTACCATTGAGCGACAGTCTGCTTCAAACACTGTCAGAGAGAGACGGAAACACTGTGGAAACAGCCGTCATCCAGACACAGCGGGGATTCTCACACTTTTTGGCATGCAAGCTATTTAACACTCATAAAATAATGTGATGTTTTCATTTTTAAGTGCTCAAACATACAACCAACATGCTGTTGCAACAGAAACACATCATTTCTGTTTAAAAACGATGAAAAATCCATGGATGAATAAATCTTTTCGTGACAACCCGAGCCCGTCACTCAGCATTTTGTGTGCAGCTGTCTTTATAAAGTGACAAACCCATCTGTGGATCAGCTGTTCCCATGGTGACTGTGTTTAGTCCTCATGCGTTATTATTTTTATTATGGAAAGAACCCCGGGTTCAAATCCCGCACCCGGCTTTCATTGTTCGTTGAATCTTTTATCCTTTTTTTTCCGTTAAATTACTTAACACACATTACTATAAATATTAATGAAAATCATCAGAATGTTTTTTCTTTAAATATTAATGTATTTTTATGCTTAATAAAATGCAAATATATATATATATTTAAAAAGTAAAACAATAATAATAATAATGAGATTTGAACCTGATTAGATCTGGAATGATTGTATAAAGCCACATAAACCGCTGTTTGGATCAAAGAGGGTTTGCTGTTTGATGACTGACTTTTACTATTTATTTGCGGGTTGATGGTTTATATATTTGTTCATTTCTTTTTGATGGCCCGTGATCTACATGGAGACATGATCACCGATGTTTTTGTAGAGCTCTTCGAAAGGGAAAAAGACTGATCTCTACTCTAAATCATCTAATCATCCGTGTCTTCCATGTATTGTAAATGAAATACAGACAAAGCTTCATGTACTGATCAAAAACATTAGCTGCTAGCTCCTCCCACAAGCAAATGAGGCAGCGAGCTTAGAGAAGACATTTTTGGCCACGCACTGAGCAGCGAATTCGCGGCGAGAGAGGGGCGGGCACCATCAGTTTTCTTTAAGTCACTTTAAATGTAGTGTTATTAAGGAATTTATGCTTACATGTTCTTCATGGACAAGATAATTGCGTTTTCATCCGATTATTGGAAGTTGCTCCCATACCCTGGTCCTTTCATAGTTTTTTTTTTTTGGTCTAGTTTTTTGGGCCGGTGAGTCTGGAGGCTCAGACAGTCCTGTGATCTGTTCATCAGGCTCCAAAGGCTGCAACTGGGTTTGTTGCATAAAACCTCGTTTTATAAAAACATCATAAAACAATGACTGGGCTCTGGATTCCAGTGCTGGGGAAGTGGGGAGTGAGGCAGGGGTGTCATGTCTGGAGCTGGAACTTGTCTTTTGAGGTACAGTTTTTTTGTTCAATTAAAAGCTGTTTTAATCTGGCATGGACGTTTCTGAGATGTGAGCTCCTTAATTTTCTAGTATTCCTCATCCTCTGCTGATTTTTTTGGCTCCTGCACAGAGATGCTGAGTAAAACCAAAAGATTTGTTTGTAGTGGTATTTGGATCCTTATGTTGCTTCTGCCACTCTTCTCTTTCGGTCTTTAATTACGCCCCCCCCACACACACACACTTGATTGCCCCTCACATTGTCAGTGTTATGCCCCTGCAAGGTTGGCTTTATTAGCTGTAGACCTCATCAGGAAAACACATGCTGCTGCAGACATGGAATAGTCTCTTACGTAACTGTTTCTATTATATAATTTGATGCAAAGTTGATGCTAGATGGTGCAACAGCGGCACAGGCAGCACTTTAAGTGCAAATGTGTGTTTGTATGTTTGTCTTGCAAAGGTTTCTTTGTTCCAAGTCCATATCGTTCATAACCTCATCTGCAGCAGCGATCTCTACCTTGGCTGCTCGTCTCTAATCTCCTTTTCTTCTTCCGGAGTTGATTTGAATTTCAGAGGACTGAGGAGCGGTTAATGGCCTTAACCTGGGTTCACCTGGCAGCTGCTCCTAAGCTAAAGTACCTTTGGGGGCTCTCCAGACAGACCCAGAAGACGACAGACAGAGGAAGTTCAACTACAATGAAAGACCCGGAACAAACACACTTTGTCAAAGTAGCGTTAGAGAAAGTTTAAGCTTTGTCTTCCATCCTTATTAATCTAATAAAGGTTGGACTTTCAAAACTAATATGATCAATAACAAAAGGAACAAACAGAATTACAGCTGAAGTGGATTCTCTGCAGCAGAAATATCTTGGGCAAATTAAGATGTTTCCCAAAGAAGAATTAGTCTGGAGTTATCTACAGTAATGGATCAGAACTAATTTACTTTATGTCAGGAATAATTGATTCCTCTGTATTCTGTAACTTGACTTCTGGCATAAGGCTCAGAAACGCTAACTTGGGGGGGTTGTCAAAGGGACCCAGAGCATCAGATACCACCTGGGAGTGGGAAGTCTCAAGGGCAATTTTCTACAGGACAGTTGACCTGAAAGTGACACTGCAATGGGGCAGAAATACCCTCACAGCAACTGAGCCCTCCCCCTGCGCAGTGACTGGCAGATAATGAGGTTGCGTAACAGTTAAACTCTTCCTCGCATTGTTGGTATCGATTAGCCAGCTCGGCCTGACGTACAGCACAGAGCACTCCACTTCCAGCCCGTTAGCTGGCAGGTCGATCAGATCTTAACAAGATAAATGAGTTTGCTAATTAGTTAACGAACCACAGACTGACTGACTTACACAGAGTCAGCTGCCAGATTCTGCTCAGACATTAAGGAGTTTAACACCAGCGCTTGACTTCTTGCTTGGAAATGAGTCATAGTTTCCAGTTTTAACGTGTTCTTCTGGATTTTCTCAGACTATGTGAACCTAGAATACATATGTCTGTTTATATCTTTGAGGTCACTGCACGTGTTTCGTGGCAGACAAACACAAGTAATGAACACAAAGAAACTTTGTATGTGTATGAACTCACACCCTCCTTCCTTCCCTTATCATCACTAAACACTTCCTGTTTGGCAGCAGTCACCAGCCAATCAAAAGCTCCAGTTAGCCAAAGCAGTATATTGTGACTGTTCTTTTTGCAGAGATTAGCTGCAGGGGAGAGATGTGAAATAAGAAGTGGAAGTTCATGAAGTTTATGAACATGTAATTTATTTTTTCACTCTCATGTAGTGACTGTGAAAAGTGAAAGAATAAAACTGAAACGGTAAAGCCTGTCATCTTTGACAGACAGCTCCTCCATGCACAGCTTCCTGCTTTTTCCTCTCTAAAGAGATGGACGCTGCTGCAGTGCTAGGGAGAGCTGGAGCACACAAACAGCTGAACAAGCAGACCCAACAGAAAGATGCCTGCTGCAGTTCCGCACAGGACTGCCAGCAGGAAAAGCCCAGTCTGCAGGCCAGCTAAAGGTCCTGATGCCTGCTGGACCAGCTCAGTCAGTTGGTTCTGGGCTGGATGTTCTGGTTCTGATTTAAAACTATTGTTTAATGACCTGGCAGAGGTAAAATGATCATAAGTGAAATTTTCTGTGAACTCCGGAGCTGGTGGTCCTTGGTTCCTTCCAGGATAAAACCAGCCTGTGCACGTGGAAGCTTCATCAGACCTGTGTTAGTGACTTTGCCACTGTTAATATGGATTTGCTTTCACAGTTTGAAGTGAAACTCCTTTTTAACAAGTTAGGTTCTTTAATTTTAATGAACAGAGGTTTGGTCAAGCACCTTCTTCCTGTAATGGCCAGGATCTGCCTGCATGTTGACCTTTACAAGCTGCTGCTGCCTGCTGTACCTGTGCGTAGAGAAACCCTGCAGGAGATCTTCACTGAGTGTTCCCCTGAACCTTGGCTAGCACTACTTGTTAGCTCCTAAAACACAGAAAAAATGGGACGCAGGACCGATTCTTGCACACACGCAAACACACACACCTCAATGCTCCATACATAATGAAACTATGGGAACCTGCATTCCCAGCACAGACACGGTCACTTTATGAAACTTTTTTTCAGTTACACAAAGAGAAAAGAGAGGACATAATTCCTTAAACTGTCAAAACAAAGATGCACATGTCAAAGAAAACGCAACATTTGCTGATCCTTGAAACTCCAAACACCAGCAGCTGCCTTGCAGGCAGAATGTGTTGACATGGGCTTTGAAGCAGCTGCAACTGAAATACTTAATAAGTGCAGCATGCAAACCCTCCATGACTTCTCTGGCTGTATTGCACTGCCCTTAGAGTTTTTGGCCAATGGATGAAATGATCATCACCCACATGCTTCTGTTTACAAATTTTAGTCTACTTGCAAAAAGTGCGATGAGAAAATTGCTGGCCCAGACCAAAAAATTGAGTCTGGTTAGTGCTCATAAATGCAGGCACATGCACGAGGAAGTGCCTGTTGAGGGGACTCTGCATGTTTTCTTCAACATTTGGTTCTGTTATTTCAGGGTCAGCTTCCTTCTGTGCAATGTTCATCAGAAGCTGCAGTTTTATTTACACACACAATTATGCACAATTATTGAAAGATTTAAAAACAAATAAAAGTAAAATTCTAAAATTAAAGGCAGTCAGTGAACGGGAACCAGGATGGGGGTGATGTGGTCCCTCTTACGTGCTCCGACCAGAACCAGAGCAGCAGCGTTCTGGACTAGTTGGAGACGCGAGACGGATGACTGGCTAATTCCAAAATAAAGAGAGTTACAGTAATCCAGCCAAGATGTGATGAAGGCATGAATTACTGTCTCAAAATTATGTTTAGGTAAGAATTTTCTCACCTTCACTAACTCCTTCAGATAAAGGAAGCTGGATTTGACCACTGAGCTTATTTGACAGTCAAGTTTAAAGTCAAAGTCCATTTTAAAACCCAGGTTAGACACAGACTGTTTGAGAAATGGAGCCAAGGGACCCAGGTCCACTAAGGAGGGGTCACAGGAGCTGCTAGGACTAAACACCTCCACTTCAGTTTTTTTTATCATTTAAACTCAAAAAGCTTAGGGCCATCCAGTCTTTGATGTCATTTAAACAAGACAGTAGAGGTGTAATGGAGCAGCCTTTGTTTATCTGTAAATAAATCTGACTATCATCAGCGTAGCAGTGAAAGTCAACTCCGTGTTTTCTCAGGATGGAGCCCAGAGGAAGAAGGTGCAAACAAAATAAAAGTGATTCTAAAATAGAGTCCTGTGGAACCCCAAACAACAGTGGAGCAGTTAAAGAGTAGGACCCAGACATGCTCACACACACAGTCCTGTCAGATAAATTAGATGAAAGCCTATCGAGTGCAATACCACAAATCCAAACCCAACCTTTCAACCTGGACAGTAAGAGATTGTGGTCCACAGTGTCAAATGTTGCGGACAAGTCCAGCAAAAGAAGGACAACATAGTTCCCATCATCAGTTGCCTGAACAATATCGTAAAAAACCCACAGCAGCGCATATTGTGTGCTGTGTAGGGTTTTAAAACAGACTGCAACCTCTCCAGGACATGGTTCTAATTGAGGAAAGATTGCAACTGTAGGAAACCACTTTCTCCAAAATTTTTGAGAGACAGGGTAATCTAGAGATGGGCCTAAAGTTAGCTAAGTCAGAATTGTCAAAGTTTGGTCTTTTAATCAGAGGTTTAACAAACTTGTAGGTACCACACCTGTAGACAGATTGGTGTTAATACTAGTGAGGATACGCTGTTCTGTGCTGGTGAAAGTTTGTTTAAAAAAGCGATAGGGAACAGCATCCAGAGGAGAGCATTTCTTCACATCTGCAGTCTCTGGTGGCCACACTGGAACAGCAAAGCTGCTAGGTTGGACTCCTGGTAACTTTGTACTACACATCAACGTGTCCCTGCTGAAGAGCCCTAAGCGGCGACCGTCTTCCCCCTTAGCTCGGCCCCACATCTATTTGTGGCTCTGCGTCACGAGGGCTTTACTCTGTGGAGAGGAGGGGGCTCCCACTGTTGCCCACGCACGCACACGAGCACTTCCGACCATCCGGCAGACCAAGGATAACTGCTGGAGCAGTGCGCGCACACGCAGAGGCAAGCAGTGACATGGGAAACACTGATGCACGGAGCTGGGCAGGCTTGGCTTCGATCGCCGTGTGGAAAAATGTGCGTGTTACAGGACAGGAGGGCGGGGGCTCCTGCTGAGGAGGAGAGAATCGGTCAGGTTTGTTTATCCTTCCAGCGTCCATCTGGTTCCTGTTTGGTGCGCGTGCTTGTGCCTTGTCTTTGTGCGTGTGAATAAAAACAAAACTTTATACTGAGGACAACAGAGGCTGAGGTTCAGAGGACAGCCTTTCCACAGAAAAAGTGTGAAGACTGGAGTGAAAGGACAAACGACCTGTCAGACAAAAAGAGAAGAACAGACAGACGGATCACAGGCAAGCTTCTAAGGAAGAGGATGTCCAACTGTCCCCCTGACTGGGATAAACCATTTTTCCATTCACAAATTCTCAGACAGTGAAGTGTGCTTCTGTTGGTCTGCAGCTTGCTTGCTGTGTGTGTGAGTGAGTGTTTCCTGCATGTGCACTGAGGGGTAGCCAGGGGTATGAGTTTATTGATCAGACATTCAGATATGCATCTGTGATGAAAGTCTTTGGCCTTTAAAATCTCTCTTCTCTGCAGGGTACTGGTCTTAAGAAGTTACTCCAGATCTTCTTTGTTTTTGGTTGCTCCATTTAGGAGGCGCCACAGGGAATCATCTGCCTTCATCACTTCTCTATCCTCCTCACTCACACCATCCGCCCTCGTGTCCTCCTCCTCTACATCCATGGACCTCCTCTTTAGTCTTCCTCTCAGCCTTTTTCCTGGTTTCTCCAACCTCAACATCCTTTTACCAACATGTCCAACTGTTCCGTCTCTCTACATGTCCAAACCATCTTCATCTGCTTTCCTGCATTTATCTCTAAAACATGATCTGTTCATCTCATGGGTTCATTCCTGATTCATCCTGGTCACTCCCAAAGAGAACCTCAACATCTTCATCTCTGCTGCCCCCAGCTCTGCTTCTTATCAGTCTCTAAACCAACAACATGGCTGCTTTCACCACAGTCTTCTACACCTTTCCTTTCATTCTTGATGAAACTCTTTAATCACACATCACACTCGAAACTTTCCTCCACCCCGTTTGCAGATGCCTCTTTGTCTTTTTCCAGCAATTCTGTTGTTCTGAACTGTTGACTTTACGAACTTAAAGACCCACTCTATTGAAAATTGTATATTTGGTGTTTTTAACATGTTCTTGTGGGATTTTTCTGATTACATGCATTTAGAAATTTATGCCAAAAATTGCATTTCTGAGTATTTCTATATTCAAATCATTGTGAATGAATTCTGTTTGAAAAAGAGCTTATTTGTGACGTAGAAACCACTCCAAAAAATGATATGTATTCTCAGCCTTTGCTCAATACTTATTTCTGAACCTTTGGCAGCAGTTACAGCCTCAAGTCATTTTGAATATGACACCACAAACATGGCACATCTTTCTTTGGACAGTTTGGCTCATTCTTCTTTGCAGTACCGTTTAAGCTCCAACAGGTTGGATGGGAAGTGTCGGTGCACGGCCATTTTCAGATCTCTCCATGGATGTTCAATTGGATTCAGATCTGGGTTCTGGCTGGACCACTCAAGGACATTGACAGAGTTGTTCTGAAGCCACTCCTTCCATGTCTTGGCGGTGTGTTTTGGATCATTGTCCTTCTGAAAGATGAACCGTCGCCCCAGTCTGAGGTCAAGAGCGCTCTGGAGCAGATTTTCATCAGGATGTCTCTGTACATTGTTGCAGTCAGCTTTCTATCCTCTATCCTGATGAGTCTTCCAGTCCCTGCTGCCGAAAAACATCTCCACAGCATGATGCTGCCACCACCATGCTTCACTGTAGGGATGGTATTGACCTGGTGATGAGCGGTGCCTGGTTTTCTCCAAGCATAAGACCTGCCATTCACTCCAAAAAGTTCTATTTTGGTCTGGTCAGACCACAGAAGTTTGTTTCTTGTGATCTGAGTCATTCAGGTGCCTTTTGGTTAAACTCCAGACGGGCTTCCATGTGCTTTTTAGGAAGAAGGAGCTTCCGTCGGGCCACACTACCATACAGGTCTGATTGGTGAATTGCTACAGAGATGGTTGTCGTTCTGGAAGGTTCTCCTCTTTCCACAGAGGAATGCTGGAGCTCTGACAGAGTGACCATTGGGTCATTGGTCACCTCCCTGACCAGGGCACTTCTCCCACGATCATTTAGCTTAGATGGCCGGCCAGATCTAGGAAGAGGCCTGGTGTTTCCAAACTTCTTCCACTTACAGATGATGGAGGCCACTGTGCTCATTGGAACCTTCATGGCAGCAGAAATGTTTCTGGACCCTTCCCCAGCCTTGTACCTCAAGACAATCCTGTCTCGGAGGTCTGCAGACAATTCATTTTCTTTCATGCCTGGTTTGTGCTTTGACATGCACTGTCAAATCATGTCCAATCCACTAGATTTACCACAGGTTGGCTTCAATGAAGCAGCTGAAACATCTCAAAGCTCAAAGCTCTTCAGTGGAAACAGAATAAACCTCAGCTCACTTTGGAGCTTCACAGTAAAGGCTGTGAATACTTGTGTACATATCATTGTCCAGGTTTGTTTTTAAATAAATTTGCAACAATTTCAAAAGAACTTTTTCTACATTGTCATTATGGGGTGTTTTTCAAATAATTTTTCAGGAAGAAAACTGATTTAATTCCTTTTTAAATAAGTCTGTGACATAATAAAATGTGTAAGAAGTGAGGAGCTGGAAATACTTTGCAGATGCACTGTAAATATACAACTATTTATGGTAAATGCGATGACCTCGGCTGCAAGATAAAACTAGTTTCAAGTTTAATTGAATTAAATGATATTAAAGGTAAAAAAATTTTTTTGCACTTACTCTTGCATGCATTTGGATATACATGCACTGAGACACATGTGCACCTTCTAATGTGCACTCACACACATGTGTACTCACACATTTTCACACTCATTTATTCTTACACAAATGCACTCCCATACACGTTCATACACAGGTCCACACACATGCACAAACATCCATGTGCACAGGCACGCGCACACACATGCACTCACACACATACTCTCACTCACATGCATACACACGTATATTCACACATCATGGAGTCTTACATACATGTATTCATATGTGTGCACACACACAATCACTTACATACTTCTATACTCACACATATTCATTTATACTTATAGTCTTACCGACATAGACACAAATACACATACACTCACGGATGCACTCACACGCATAAAGTCACACAATTTTATACTTGCATACATGCACACACATGAATACTTATGCATTTGTGCGTGTTCCAGCAGGGCAGTTGGCTAAATCGACCTAGTGTCCAGTTCCATTCTCCACATTTATCTCACTTTCCCTGCAGGTATAACCCATCTCCACCGTCTGTGCTGCCAATTCTGCCAAGAGCATGCACAGTCACGCACACAAACAAAAAAACACACATATAGACATGGTCAGAAACACTTTTGCATACACGCACCAGGCAGTGGCATAACATCACACCCTTTTGCCAAGTTATGCACATACCAAAGGAACAAGAGATAACAGGAAAAAGTGATGGAAGATGGGATGGATGGAACAAGTGGGATATGAAGACATGACCTAAGGGTGTTGGTTGACAGCTAAAGGAAATATGAATGAAATATTTTGCTTTAAAAGCGATTGATGGAGGAGTTAAAGGGAAGAGTGGGATGTTGATAAAGGGTGAGTTCATAAAAGACAAAAAAAGTCTGATTGCGATGGGACTGAAAGAACAAAATGGACACGAAGCTGTAGATTTTCAAAGGGAAAAAAGTGAAGTAGGTGTGGGAGCCGGATGAAGGAGGGATGGAGAAAGATGATGATATTGGAAAATGATGGTGTTGAATGTAAACAGTGTCATAGAGAGGAAAATGGCTGAATAATGGAAAAGTTCTGATGAAGATGCAGCGGGGGGACCGGAAAGATGATTGTGGCTTTTGACAGGAGATTGAAAAGGAACGTATCAAATGGACAGAAGTGATATGACAGAGAAGGAGGGATATTCTTTCTGTTTCTTCAATTTACAACAACCACATTGTCCTTTTTTCCCTTAATCTCTGCTCTTATTTTTTAAACTTGGTTTTTATTTTATTTTTTAAAAGTCTGACCTCACATTTGTGTTATAACTTGCAGCAACACGTTAAATCAGACTCCTAATTTCCCAGGAAATTACCCATCCCCACCCCCAGTCCCTTAAAGGTGCATTCACACCGAACACAATCCGCGCTTTGGAGGCGGCCAGTTTCAATGTTAAGTCAATGGTTTAGACGCGATCGGAGGTTTTGCGGCACGAATCGAGCTGTGGGCGCGGCGAGCCAGAGGGGAAAAAAATCTAAATTGGAGGAGGTCGCACACCTATCTCAACCAGTCAGGGACTCAACTTTGGTCATGTGACATTGTCAGTGACAGCGGAGGAATACACATCCAGTATGGTGGCACGGATCTCCTGAACTTCCATTCATTTTCTTAACCTGCTGTACCTCTTTCGGGGTAGCGGGGTTTCCTGAACCCGTCCTGGCTACTGTTGGGCAACAGTCTGTCGCAGGGCCTATGGAGCTGGAGCGGTCACACTCCCTATGCTGGCTACCGGGAGATGAGCTGGCGGCCCGACAAAGATGAGCAGCAGGATGGAGAGACAGCCTGCCCGGTCCTCCTGAACTTTAAGTTGTTTCTTATTTTCACCAAGACATAAAAAAAGGTCCCCTAAATGTATTCTTGTTTTTAATTTTGCTCTCTCGATTAATGCGGGACAGTGAGCTTCAAACACAGTCAGAGAGACAGAAACACTGCAGAAACAGCCGTCATCCAGACACAGCGGGACTGAAGCTCACTATACCCATAGAACCTCTGAATCAGGGATGCTCACACTTTTTGGGCATGTGAGCTACTTAAAACTCATAAAATAATGTGAAGTTTTTATTTTTAAGTGCTCAAACACACAACCAACATGCTGGTACAACAGAAACACATCATTTCTGTTTAAAAACCATGAAAAATCCATGGATGAACAGATCTTGGTGACAAACTGCACTCTGCATCTTGTGGGTACCTGTCTTTATTGAGTGACAAAACTTCTTCAGGGTCAGCCTCTCTTGTGGTGGCTGTAGAAAGTCTTCATGTGTTGTTTTTCATTATCGAAAGAACCCTAGGTTCAAATCCCGCACCCGGCTTTTTTAGTTCGTTGAATCTTTTTTTTCACTAAATTACTCAACAAACTTTACTATAAATATTAACCAAAAACCTCAGGATAATTCTTTAGATTTTAAACGTCTTTAGAATGTTTTTGCTTTATAGCCATGAGTTTATATATATATATATATAGTTAACATCTCCATGAATGGAGTCTATGAAACCCTTGGTTTACAATTTCTTGTTGTTTTTAAAAGATGTTCATAGGAATTTAGGGGAAAGAAAAAAGGAAAAAACGCATGACAAATCGCTGTCGCCACAAGCACAGATTCGTAATGAAGAGTGTTTGCTATTTGATGGCTAGATTTCTCTTTTCTTTCTTTATTTTTTTTTGTGGCTAGAAGGTTTATATATTTGTTCATTTATTTTTGATGGCCCGCGATCTCCATGGAGACGTGATCACCAATGTTTTTGAAGAGCTCTTTGAAAGAGAAAAAACAGATCTCTAAACATCATCTGTGTCTTCCATGCATTGTAAATGAGATAGACACAGACACGGTTTCATGTAGTTATCAGGCTAAAAATGGCAGCTCCTCCTACATGTGGCCAGAGCGGCAAGTTTAGAGAACACATTTTTGGGCCATGCGGTGAGCAGCGATTTCGCCACGCGGCGAAAGAGGGTTGGGGACACGCAAATTGCGTTTGGTGTGAATGCATCTTAAAGCTAAAGAAGAAGCATTAAAAGGGGAGAGCTGCAGAGAAGTGTAATCTGAGGAGTTGAGTGTTTTCCTTTGCCTGGTTTTCCCTTTTTATGTGTGTGGAAATGTGTTCATGTTTGTGTGCATCTGAGCGGTGTGAAGCTGGAATGCAGAAGCTCGTAAGTCACCTCTGATTTTCCACTCCCGTGGGGACACATCCCATTATCAGTTTTAATTGAAACTACGACATTTTTCTGTGGTCCTACTGTGCAATTATGTGTGTGATGTGTGCGAGCATGTGTGGGAGTGTGTGCTGGGCAATCATGAGTGTTTATGGTTTTGCTGGTGTCCAGTGAGGAGGGGGTGTATCATTGTTTGAGCCTCCTTCAGAGTAAGAGCATCGGGACTCCCATAAACCTGTTCTGGCATATTCTAGGGATGATTTGTTGTTGATGATAACAAACTTTTATTGTTTTCTAGCTGCTTGGAAACTTGACAGCAGTACTTTTTTAAAAATCACATTAATGTAGTAAGTTTGTGAAAATGTAAAACAGTTTTTCAACTTGAAAGGAACATTGCAAAAAAATAAATTCTTTAAAGTGTTTTTAAAAAAATGTTTTGGCAAATAATATCCAAGTTTTGGATCTGTACCAGTCATCATACATTATTTTTGGACTACTTGTTTTTGTCCAGAAGGTGAAGGAAAAGTTTGTTTTAAAGAAGCCTGCAGAGTGATATAGAACATTTCGGCTATGTGACCAGAACTTCTTTTTGTGTGTGTGAGAACCCCCAGCAGCCAATCAGATTTGAGTTTTCACCCAGGCCATTTAAGGTGCAGAAACACAATGTTTGTTTCTTAAGGCTGTATATCAGCATCTTTTTTTTTTTGAGTAATACTGCAAACACTAAAATATTTAGAGTTCTACTTCTCTTACTGTTGATGTGTTGTGTGCATACTGCATTTGCACATTACATTTCTGGGATATCCGAGTAAACACTTTGCATACTAAAACATTTCAGACGATAAACATGAAATAAAAAACATTTTTTATTGGTATTTACCATGTATTTATTTTATTAATCAGATTAATCACACTCCAAGTGTGATTAATCTGATTATTTTTAATTGATTGACATCACTAGTATGAATATTTTTGAAGTCTTAGAATGTTGATTTGCAGTCTTCATAAATATATTAAGTAAACTGTGGTAAAAATTGAATTCAGGCAATGTAATCATTCTAAAAAACTGAATATTATTTTATTTTTAGTGCATAAACAAGACAAACTGAATGTGCTATTGTCACTGGAAGTAAAAAAATATCATTGAAGTGTCTTATTTTCAAAGTAAGGCTACCATGTTTTTTGTAGATGAAAAAATGAGACTGAAGTTCATTTTACTGAAAGAAGTTGAGAAAAAAAAAGTCAATTTATAAACCATGTCTGTTGGTCAGTTGGTCAGTTGGATAAAGGACTAGGAGTGTTTTCTAGTTGTCACAGAGTTGTTTTTATGATGGTGTTGCTGTCTTCATATTTCCTCTTCTTGTCATCTATCTACTGTAACTAATTTACTGTAGTCCACTAAGATTTGAGGATGGAAAACCTGTAAAGAACATTTTTAAGATTTGTTTTAAAATGATTCAAAACAACAGTGATGTTTGTGTTGTGTTTACTGCTGAAGTTAACAAGGAAGTTGATAAAAAGCCTTTCAAGTGTGGCATTGGTTAAAGTGATAATTATCATTTCTTTCTTTCAAAATCTTTGCATTTTTATCTGCTATGTTTTGTTGATTCTAATCTCCTGTTTTAAAAAATATAAATGATACTGATTAAATACATATTTAATTTTTTATACATCACACAGAGACATACGTAAATCAACCATTCAGCCATAATAATATCAAACATGAAGTATTTTGGTTTGATCTGTGGATCCTTGGTTGAATGGCCATCTAACTAGTAATCCACAGCCTTACTATTGAATTCTAAAAAAATGATCTTGAGTGCATGGTCTGATAAATACAGTCCTTGTCAAACAGTTATTATATGGAGGAGATAATCCTATGTGGGGATAAATGTATAGATGAGGGTGATGGGATAGATGGGATGAGCAAATGAAGAAGATAATATTGTGTCAGGGTCAAGCATAGAAGATATGAACATATGGAGAAAACAATCCTGTGTAGAGGACAAATGTTTGGATGACATGAACGTATGAAGGAGATAATCCTACGGAGGGGATGAGATGAACGCTCAGAAACAGATAATCCTGGATAATCCCTATGAAGGAAATAATTCTTTATCAGGATAAATTTATTGAGAATATATGCACAGAGAATATTTCTGTAGAGTTAATTAACATGCTGAAGAGATGAATTCATGGTGGAGATAAATGCACATCAGAAATAATCCTATGAAGAGATGAAAATTTGAAGGAGATAAATGCATGGAGAAAATGTTCATTCGAGATAATTCCTTGGAGGAATTAAAGCCTGGAAGGGAAGAATTTCCTAAGAAGCTAATACTGTGGAAGGAATTAACATATGGAGGAGACAATTCTGCAGATGCATCAACGTGCAGAGTAGATAATACTGGGGTGGGGCTAAATGTATGGATGGAATGAAAGAATGAACCAGATAATCATGAGGAGGGGATGAATATATGTATGATGTATCCCAGGGGAGGGGCTAAACGTATAGAGCACATATAACGTGGAGGTTATGAATTTACAGGGATGAACATGTAGAGGGGATGAATGTTCTGAAGGAAAGAGAAATGCAAGAATGGGATAAACGAGCTGGAGGGATAAACATATTCGGAAAATACATGTACAGAAATTATAATCCTGCAGGAGGAACAAATATATATGGAATGGCCCTGGTGCAGAGATAGGGCGGTCGACCTCTGATGGGAAGAGGGCAGGTTCGATTCCCACCTTGCCGGCCCATGTGTCGAAGTATCACTGGGCAAGACACTAAACTCCACATTACCTCTGGTGGACGGTTGGTGCCAGTGTCCGTCAGTGAAGCTGCCATGGGCGTGTATGTGTATGAATGGGACTGTGACTGTAAAGCGCCTTGGGCCTTCTAAGAAGGTAGAAAAGCGCTTTTCGTGTATACGCCATTTATCATGCACCATATCTGGATGAACGTACTGAGGGGAGGAAAGTATGGAGATAATCCTGCAGAGAGGACAAATGTGCAGATGGATGAATGTGTTGCGGAAATAACCCTGTATGTATGTAGAAGTTGAGGAGATGAATGTACAGGGGGTTAAATGTATGCTGGGATAATCCTGCAAAGGAAATGAGTGTTTAGAGGTGACAGATGTATTTGATAATGGCTAATAATAATAATGAATGTGCTGAGGAGAAAAAAAATGTTTGGATGGGATGCACATTTGGTGGTAAAGAACACATGGAATGATGAATGAGCAGAGTGAACGGACGTGTGGAGCAATCTTTTCAGTAATACAGTAATCTAAATGTTTTTGTTGTTACAATGCTGTTACCATTACTATAAACAGATTTAAAGGACTGATCAAACCAAACTCATCACTAGACAGTGTTCTGTCAGAAAAGGAATCGGGGTAGATTAACATCGTCTCATTTTTCATAGCAGCCAATCGGATTCAATGTTGTTTTACACACACGCCATTACCCCCCCCGACACACACACACACACACACAAACACCAGACAAGTGGAAGCAAAAATGATGAATCTGGAGCAGTCCAATGGTAAATTGGCGTTTTCTAAGCGAAGACCAAAAAACTACTTCCAGAGTTTGATGCATTTAATTAGTCACAGTTACTGCAAGAACATTTCATGCTGAGATTGTAAGTTTAATTTATTTAATTTGTTCTACTGAGTTAAACAAGTTTTTTCTTTTGTTTTGAATAGAATATTTGGAAGTACAGGCTGTTTACTTTTTGAGCTGTCTCAGATTGTTAAAGTTTGAAATATTTTGTAAAAGTTAAACACACCAACTCAATTACTTTTTAGGTTAAGTATGCACATACAACTGATAATTTTTCAAAATAATGTTCCAACACTGCGTTTGGAGTGCATGAACAAAAAAATGAATGTACAGTATGTATGGTGAAGGTAATCCTGCTGAGATGAATGTAGAAGGGGGATAAATGTAGGGAGGGAGGGGTTGGAGTGCATCAGCTGATAGTTTACAGTATATATTATGACTGCAGATGTAAGTAGGTGTCTAAATAATTAGCTTACATACATAATTAAGAAATGTGTTGAAATGATATGGCTTAGATTAAAGTGAGTTAAGTTAGTTTGTTGTTTTTGATCATTGCTTCTGAAGTTCAGCTGATGGCTGTTTGGTTGTTAGCTACATTCATCGTTTTAGCATCTACGATGAGCACGACTGTGCTGAACAGTTCAGATAGAATGACTAAGAAAAGGGACCCGGAGACAAAAAGAAAATCAATGGTAGACAGAGGCCATCTGAATAGATCGTACTTTAGAACAGTACTTTAGAACAGTACTTTAGATACTTTAGAACAGGGTTTCCCAATTAAATTGGCATGAGGTCCAGTAACTCTTTCAGCCTGGTAAACCAAGGTCCAAACATGCACAAACATTCTGATCATAATTCACTTTTCTGTTCTTTTATTTAATTACAACGTGCAGTTAAATTGGCAAAGAACTTTTTTAGCTTATTGTCTCAAAAAGTATTTCTCTCATTCATTTTTGTGCAAAAATACTTAAATAAAAAGAACTACACTGAAATGTAAAAAAAAAATTGCACATAAACCTACTTTCTTGTAGTGCAATATGTGTGCTCTTTTACAAACTTTAACAATCTGCTGTATTTCACTTAAAGTGCAACAAGTAACATGAATGTACCTTCTTATCTGAGTCATTTAAGTGTCCTGTGATGTCAACCAGAAAGGCCAGTATCCAAGTTACTTTCCTCATCCAAAAAATCCCAAAAGACCTGAGCCTTTGGACTTTTTTTGTTATGCCAGGAATTCTTTAATTTCATTTACCTTCCAAAAACGTTCCAGCATGTGTCTCAACCATCTAACATTGGAGTGCAGTAGTATGTGAGCGGCAGGTGTATCTACTTCTGCTAAGAATTCCCTCAGCAGGTGATGCTGGTGGGAAGATGAAGCCCTGAGAAAGTGAACTAGTTTGGTGATGGCATTCATAGCATTTCCATAGTGCTCTGAAAGTGATGAGCAGAGGACAGACATGTGGGTAATGCTGTGATACGACAAGAGTTCTGGATTGTTCTGTTTCAGTCGAGTAACTGCACCCTTTTCTCATCCCATCATGGAAGGTTCCCCATCAGGAGTGATGGAGATGATTTTTTTTAGATTTATTCCCCTCTGAGTCAGCATTTCCTTTATGGCTAAATATATGTCCTTGTATGCGTTTTCAAAGCTGTCTTCTACAAATGTTTTCCTCTTTTCATGATAGAATCTGACATTTACCAATAGTTGTACATTGTCACTCAGGTCAGTTGATTCATCAGCAGCTAAAGAGACGCAGAGGGCACTTTGAATGGCGGTGTCGAGCTGGAACTGCACATCCCCAGAAAGCAGATCAGCTGTTTTTTTTGTAGATGATAAGCTGCTGTCCCTTTTTTTCCCTCTAATATAGTTTCTGCCATCACCTCCATGCACTCTTTGATCATTTCAGTCACTAATAGCTTTTTGTGCTTGCCCAAAATCCATTGCACTCATAGTGAGCACTTGTTTTGCTGTTAGCGTCTGTGTAATTACACACGTTGTACTGTCCTTACAGTCCGTGTGTTTTCTGTGCCCTCATTGCTGATCCTGGCAGGTAATTTGTGTCAAAAGTTTCGTGTTTTGTCTCTTAGTGCTGATTGAAATTGGCACTTTTTACAAGAGCAACAGACTCCATGCATATAATACACACTGGCCTTGTAGAACTCGCTGCTGGCAAAGTGAAAGCGTAAGCTGCGGTCCACTCATCTTGGAAGACACGATTATCAAAGTCCACTTTTCTTATTTTAGACAGCGCCATTGTTCACTCAATTACTCGATAACTTTACATCCTAACCATGTAAACCATAGACATATATAGGGAGACGCCTCATGGACTGTTGCCGCCTATTGGAGGTGATGTTTCGGTGCGTCGCCATCTTGAAGGGGTCTAAGTCCGTCCCCAGTGCTTTTGTTTCTAATGAGGAAGGTGCATTTAAAACAAAAGAAAACGTTTTCTTATGTTTTTTAACATAATCTGATATATTTATTGGTATGTTGATAAAAGAAGAATTAATGTAATTAGCAAATTAAGTTTGACAGTTCATTTTAATTATTACTATTTGTCATTTTCGCTATTTTTCTGTAGTGCTGGGAGCCAAAAACACAAAGAAAAACTTCATGTGATGACACTCTGAATCCCCAAGGTAGTCCATTTTACCATGTGGTGCTGCCTTTTTTATGGAACACAGAAACAATAAGACATCAAAATCATGGTGGAATCATCTGCTTCCTGAGTAAAAACACCTTCTGAACTAATTTCATTGACACACTGACACCTTTCTCTGTAGAGTTCTGCTGCATCACACGTTCCGCTGTTATGACCACCTTCACTGTGCCCTCTGTGGGACCACCAGCCCACAATTGTACTTCAGGTGAATCAGATGGTCACTCTGATTCAAGGATGAGGGCACAGCAGCTGTGACTTCACAGGACAGTTTCTTAAGGATTTTTCTGACAACAAATCCAGAAATGTAGATAGGACATTGTCTACAAGACCACCAAAGCAGGCGGGCAGGTAGTTGTGGTCACATGAATGCAGAAATACATGCAAATGGGGATGGAGATCTTCCTCTGATATCAAAGTGGAGTGCATGTCTGCAGCTGACAGGAAGACAGTCTCATTGTGTGCTGCACGTTTCCTGATCGTGAGACACCACAGCCAACCATCATACGGTGGTAAAAGCCCTGGAACTGTCCTGCAGAGGGGTTGTTATTCCAGCCTCCAAAAAAATAATTAAAAAAACATCTTTTTTTACAGCTTGCTTTTGTTTAGATTGTATTTTTACTTGTGCAAATTCCTGTTGGCCACACGTAATACGTGCAACTAAGATGCATATAGATGCACACAGACTTTAAGTATGTCCATGGCTAAATGTTGTTGCATGCAGTTATTTAAATTAAAGTCCCATTGTTTTCTGTGGTTCACCCATCCCCTGGAGGAGCAGTGAGCCACAGCCACACTCAGAAACCATTGGGCTTGAAAATAAAAAAGGTAAAAGACCGCTCCACCGCCATCCGTTTCAGCTGAACCAGGAGACGTGGATCCCTGCCCGGCTCAAGTCGCTGTGATGGTTTTGTTGAACTGTCCTTTCTGATGCCAAATGGACATGACCATCATCAATAATCCAAACTGTAATTGTAAGGACAAGAAAATGCATTTTAGTCAATATATATTTGTAAACGTGCTGTTTTTGCAGCTAAGATGTGTGAAAGTACATAATGGAAAATATTTAATATTGTTTATGCTTAAGATACATGCAAATATTTTTGGACAAAATCTCAAAAAAAAAAATTAGTTTGTCTTAGAAATAACGTAACAGTATTTACTTTTCTTTGGATTGTCAGCAGAAGATCATGTCATGTTTAACATGTTTAACTCTTCAGACCTGCATCTACATACATGGACCTCACATTTAGGTTCTATTACCACAGCAGTTCATTCTGCTTAACTGGGCCCTGAGAATGTGAGGGTCAACTTAAATATTAGCTCGGGCTTAAGAGCTTAATGACCGTATGATCTTCTGAACTAAGGGGTCAATGGAAAAAAACTTCTTACATTACAATCACAACATTATTTGTGATAATGTCAACAATTTTATTTACCATGAGAGGAAAAAAATTACGTTTTACTCTTTAATCTATTACTGTTATGTTGTTATATTTAAATGTGTAAATAAAGGCTACAATAATATAGATTAGGAGCACAGAAATAAGATGTTCAAACGTGTTACGAAAGGGCCTTGCAGTTTGTACTGAACACGTAATGCAGGAAAATCTGTTTTTATTCTTGCCTAAATGTCACTTTCATCGCTTTACATATTATTTGTAAAACACCAAGTACTTACCAAGATTGGTGTATTAGTCCACTGCTGTGTTGCTGAGTTGGAAACTTTAGCTGAAGGTGTTAGCGTTAGCTTGGATGGACCACAGACCGGCATAAACCGTGGGCGTGGACAGTAACAAAAGGGGGACTCTATCCAGTCCCTCCTCTTTTCTCGATATTTAGAACATCCGAGTTAGGTGGAGTTAACTAGGGGACTGTAGAAGTCTAATGGGTGGCGTCAGAGATGATCCGTCCATTCTTTTATGCCTATGGGGTAAACAAGAACTTTTTAAAAATCCTTGGCGGTCCGGACCCTGACCGTGGTCCGCCAGTTTACCACCCCTTCTTTAGAAGAAGAAAACAAGAAATATAATTTCTGTTTATACCACAGATTTTTAAACGTCCCAGTTTCTAGGATAATGAACAGGAATTTTCAGAATGTCTTTGTTTCAGTGCTGGCCCCTGGGTTTCCTCTTCTTTGTGATCTTTCTATTTTTTAGTTTAGAAAAACACAGAAGTCGAATAGCTTATAATTCATCAATTTGACTGCAATAATGCCTTCACAGACTCACATGGCTTTAAGACTTGTTTTCCACATCACCATCTTTTATTGGGCGTCTGACTGAGCAGACTGTCGGGAAAGATGGAAATTAAAGTTTCTGCCAGCCTCGGGTGGTTAAAAGTTTCCTAAGTTCACTTGCTGCTCTCCTCATTTGGAAGCTAAATAGGCTATTTAGTGTGGAATCAATTTCTAAGGAAAGGTTGGTGGGTTGCCAGAAAAATGCAAGCTCAGTTTGCAAAAGCCAACAGACACAAAAAGAAGTTGAAGAATGTGACTGGTGGTTGTTTCCCAGCCTGCAGCTACGTCTTCCAGATGTTGTGAAGTTAAATTCATGGTGTGACCTTTTTTCATGTTATCTCTTTTCTATGTTTTGGTCTCACTGCAGCAAACTGTTTAGACTGGTCTGGAGTGAAGAGAAGATTGGTGGCTGACAGGTATATGGGGTCTATCTCTTCAGAAGTTCAGATGTAGGAAACAAATGGTTAGCCAGAGGGTTAGATAAACCAGCAAGTTAGTAGACACCCCTTCACCTGCAATCTGCAAAACACTGCAAATGTTATCAATCTACCTAAGATAAGTCATCTTAAAAGTAGTTATAAAATATTATTGATCTTGATTTTAGATCTAAATAACAGTATGTGTTGGATTATTAAACTAGATCTAATTAAATTGGATTTTTGTCTTCGTTATTTAGTTTATAAATCTAAAAATGAGTCATTTTACATACAAAACAAGAAAAAAAACGTGCAGGCCTGATTAAGGTAAAGAAAATGTCTTAATTTAAGTTTGTTTTAGATGTTACCACTTTTTAAAAACTTGAAATAAGTAATTCATACACACATTATCTTGAGCTTTGATACTTTAGAACAATGTTTGTTGTTTAATTTTCCTTTGAGGATGTTACTGTGCCCCTGCGACAGACTGGCGACCAGTCCAGGGGTGTACCCTGCCTTCGCCCATGAGTAGCCGGGTTAGGCTCCGGCAACCCCGTGACCCCGAAAGGGATAAAGCGGATTGGAAAATGAATGAATGAATGAATGAATGGATGTTACTGTCAGTAGTTAAGGAAGAGGTTTCATCCTCATCATCTTTGCATTTAAGTTCAAATGAAGTTATCTTAAGTATGTGATGATAAACCCAAGTCAGATTTCAATTATTAAACTTTATTGTCTCAAGTCTTAAAGTTCAACGACTAGTTCTCAACACACTACTTCAAACAACTTGTGGGTACCCAATAACATGGCAGTTGTTGTTATCCCATTGCAAGAGCTTTGTATAAAAACCTTTTAGTTTTACTCTTGACAGCAATGTTGAAGTTAAACAATATAAGAATAAACAAATAAACATTTGTTCACAACTAACAAACTTAAAGTAAATTCTTAAGCCCTTAAATGTGAGACTTGAGTGTGATATAAGTTTAACCCCCAAGTCGAAGTCTCCATCTCTGTCATAGTTTTGCCGTTAAGGGGCCATTGCCATGATTCTGTCCTGGTTGTGTCAACCTCACAATTCCCTTCGCATACGGTAGTTTATCTGTCCTGGTTTCAAATTCATGGGCTCATCAGCATTGCTGTAGATTCATTGTTTCATCCTTAAGGTTCTCAAAGTTTTAGAAGTACATTTCATTACAATGGTTTCGTCCTTGTGGTTTAATTCGTTTCACCCTAATGGTTTCATTCTTTTCATTTTGATGTCATGTGTTAAAATTAATGGTTTCATTGTCATAAGCTTTGCCTTATAGTTTGATTATCATTGTTTTATTCTCTTTCTTTCTTTCATTCTCAACGTTTTTTGGATACTATGTCTTGAATGTTTATCATGCTTGTGGTCTATTTTGCAGGGTTCATCTTCATTTCTTCATCTTTATGTTTTGACCCTCATGGTTTCATGATGGTGTAATCGTCATGCTTTCACTGCTGTGATTTAATCATCTTGATTTCATACCTAACTTAGGACTTCCATTATTTCTTGTCTTGTTCCCTGGCCATGCCCTCTGAAATCTTGGCCAATGACTGAAGAGATCTTTAGTCACATGATTTTTGTTTACAAGCTTTGGTTTGAAGCAGAAATGTTGAGTTAACCCACAATCTGAATACAGAATTACAGACCTAGTGCCAGGTTCAGGACTCAATCCAGACCAAATTAAGCGGACCAAGAGACGTTTTCATTCTGAATAAACCGTTGGTCTTGATCTCGCTCGGTCTCATCGCCAAAATTTGAACTTGATACTGTATTATTATTGTGTGTGTGTGTGTGAGTGTGTGTGTGCGTGCGCGCGGTGGTGGTGGTTTGTTCAGCATGTGTGTTGTTCATGTGACAGTCTATTCTTCTGCCTTTGTAGTAAATGGTAATGTTGTGTACCTATCTAGCGCTTCTCTACGTTGCTTTACAGTCACAGTCCCATTCACCAACATTCACACACTGACGGCAGCCCCACTGCAATACAAGGTGCTAACCTATTACCATTGGGAGCAATTTGGGGTTCTGTATCTTGCCCAAGGACTCTTTGACAAATGAGCAAGCAATCTGCAATCATCTGATTAGAGGTTGACCGCTCTACCTCTGCACTGTAGCCACCCTTTATGTCTCTTTATGCCACTGTTACTCTCTAAATGTTTGTTTTTTCAAAACTTTAGTTAACTAAAGATACTTTTCCCCAGATGAGGATCTGCATCTTCTTTCTTTCTGTGATTTTTTTCTCATTCTTTTTACTTATTCTCTTTTTGCAAAATCTTGGTTCACACCCTGTCCATGTGCTTGTGCGTATCCACAAAAGTGAAACAGGCCACTGTTTCATCAGAAATTGTTAAACTTCCTCTTTTGGTCTCTTGAAATTAGATCCTCATAGATGTTCTTTCTGTAATCACAGTGTGATTCATTCCTCAGATGTCTTTCTCTCCATCTCTCTTATTGCCAGTTGTTTTGATCTCTGCATTAACTGATGAATAAACAGTGGTTGGCAGCTGAACTCTGACAGCTGACTGCCTAGAAGGGTTTAGGTAGTAATGCATCAAAAAAGGGATATCCATTCAGTTTCTTTCCTTCCGCTATATTTGGCCGTAGGGTTCCTGAAGTCCACCCAACTACTGTAAGGCAAAAGTGGGGTGCACCATGGACTGTTTGCCAGTCCATCGAAGGCCAACATAGAGACAAATCACACACACACTAACATTCCCATCTAGGGGCATGTTAGAGTCACTTATCAACCTATGAAGCATTTTTTGGACTGTGGGAGGAAGCCAGAGAAAACTCACACATGCACAAGGAGAACATATATGTAACAGTATTAATGTAACCTGTACAACACTGCAGCAGGTGCTCTGTGTGTCATGAAAAGGCCGAGGTTTGGTGTCATATTGTTTTCCCATCCATGTCTTCACTGTTATTAAGAGGGGAGCTGTGCAGGGTGAGCATTTGGGACTGTGGGGTTTTGCGTGTGTGCAACAGTAAAACAGAAGTGGGGTTTTTCACTATTCCAGTCCCCACTTCTTCAACTAAACCATACATTTACTTCTGAGTCCTGCAGTGAGATTTTCAAACACGGGTCACCTCCTTGCAGGGCTGTCATTTGAGGGCCTCTCTTTGTTTCTGTGAACTCATGATCATTTCTCTGCTGTTTTGCCAGGATGGGATCATGAGGATGCCTTCTGTCAGGACCCCTGTCAGGATAAAGCAGCTGGGTGTAGAAGAAAAGGTACTCCCTCTCCGACAGTCCCTTTCAAGATGTTCCCACTGGTTCAACAGGCCTGTGGGCTTAGGTTGTGCAATGTGGGCTTGTGGGTGTGGAAAAGCGGGTTAGCAAATGGTGTTGCAAAGCATATCGTCCAAGAATGTTAGCTGAAGCCCTTTTTCCACTCGTTTATCAAAGTTTTCAGAACGGCTTGGATCAGTAATGGAGCAAAGTTACTGATGACGGAATGCGGAAGACATCAAATCCATGAATTCAGAGGTTTCTACTTCCCTCAATCTTGAGTTTTAGTTTTATCTTTGAAATCCATATAGGGGCTTCCTGGGGAAGGGTGCATCTTTTGTTTAAAGTTTGGCTTTGTGAAGGTCAGCGTGTTTGCTTGCAGAGTTGTTTGTTGGTCATTCGACTATATCACTGTGGAATCACTCACAGGCGAAATACAGTCCAGGTTTAGACCAGACACATGTGGCCCATACAAAAATCTCAAACAGAATGTAAAAAATTAGAAATTAATGGGAGCAAATATTTTTCCAGGCTCATCAATAAACACCTCCGCATGTGATTCATGTAACCCAGGTTTAAAATCCTTCAGGACACACTAAGGCTGAGTTAAAAACATAGAAGAATGTAAAGGAGTAGAAAATGAGTCTTTTCAAAATATAATTTAATACTGGGTGTTACTCAACATGTTAATTTGTGACGAAAAATCTACCTAATTTTATTTTTAATCACTTCTCTTCTAGTCATCTGGACTGTTGCTTTTGCCTGTTTATCTCACATACAGAATTTATGTTTCAGTTAGAGAAAACTCTTAAAAGGAGCCCGGTCACTATGAGAGACCAGCGTCTAAAACAACTAATACGTGTTAGACCCGGTGTTTATTGGAGACCGGCCATTATTGGAAGATATACGGTACATTCATAATTATGACAATTCTGTGCAAATTTTGATGACCTGGTCATACAGATGAGTTGTGCAGTCTGATGGTGGTGGGAATGAAAAACCTGCACTAGCGCTTGTTTCTACACTGCCTATCTTAGTCTGTTACTGAAGGAACTTCTCAGTCCTTTCACAGAAGGACTGTTGTTCGTGATGGATCTGAGCTTGGTTAACATCCTCCTCTCACCCACCTCCCCAACAGAGCCCAGCAAGCAGCCCATGACAGAGCTGGCCCTCCTGACCAGCCTAATCAGTTTCTTCTTGTCCCGGTTCCTTGCTTCTTGCTCCCAAGCAGACAATATTGTACAGAAAGGCAGAGGCTACTACAGAGTACTAAAAAGTTTTGAGCAGAGGTCTGCACATTGCAAAGGACATGAGTCTCCTCAGAAGATGTAGTCAACTTCGGCCCTTCCTGTACAGGTCATCTGTGTTGTGGGATCAGTCCAGTTTGTTGTTGGGTGGACACCCAGGTTCTTGAAACTGTCATATCTGTCTTTATTTTAAAAGATGCAAATGATGAAAACATAAAAAAAAAAGACAACTTTGGGTAACTGCTTCGTGCCTACACTAGGCCCAGTCAAGCCACAGACCGCCCTACGGTGTCGCCTTGCGGCAGGTGTAGCCCAGGAGTTTGATGGACACACCAATGAGGATAATAAAGGTGCAGCTTATGGATATGTCCAACCAGAAGGTGCTTTGCTTGATTCCAGGACATGCTAGATACTGTTCTTGATTTGCCTTTACGTCCTGAGAGAGCTGGAGGAGTGGACTTCCTCACTGAGGGCAAGTTCTGATGCAGCACTTTTCCACCTTCTTCAAAGGTCCAAAGTGGTTTACTGTCACAGTCAGACATGCACACGCACACACACATACACACACGCACACACACACATACACTGAAACACAAGCAAATACACAGGCCCATTTTTGTTTTAGTATATGACATTCTTTAAGAGTTTTTATAACTTCTACAGATTGTTAAAGTCATTTTGTTCTCCTCCATCATGCCTCCCTTACATCTTCCTCCTTCTTGAGCTTTATTACTGCTGTGCTGGTGTTTTGGGTTGGGTTCCTCTTCTCATCACCATCCCATTATTTACAGGTATTCGAATATTTGGTAATGAATTGAATTGAAACAACAGTTCATTGTTTGTTTAGTAACAAACAGATTCATCTCAGATTCTGGGTCAGAGCAGTAATTCATTAACTTCAGAGGAAGTACGCTGTTGGGGTGAAGTGGCCCCCTACAGCCTCCGAAGTAGTGCAGCCACTTTCACAATATCATCAGTTTCACTCTGCAGCCCCACATGAGGCTCAAAACTTAATGGAAATATGTGTTTGCTTGTAGAAAGATCAGTGATGCAGACAAGAGTTAACAGGAGGCAGACAGCTGCGAGTCTGAAAAGCAGCTCTTAAAAAAACATCCCTGCAGATTCACAGCAGAGGAGGGGTCAGTATTACCAGTTGGAATACACAACAGCAAAAATCAGGAAAAAAGAAGAAAGAAAATCCATATAGAAGATAGAATCATTCGGTACAAAAGGAGTCATAATGAAAATTTAAGCCTCTTTTAAAGTTTGTGATATATTAGAGGGGGTATTAAAAAAATGTCACTCATTATAGTGAATTATGGGAACTTAGTTGATGAGCTTTTGAAGAGCAAATGGATTGTAGGCTGTGTAGATCGTGAGGTTGGTGAAGGTATTTTGACGGGAGGGAGCAACATTGTTGTCAGTTGTTAATGACAGGGATGTAATTGTGTAAAAGGATGCTGACCGGCTGACTGGAATCCGGATGTAAGCTACTTTCTGATCTTCCCATCTTCTCAGTATCAGTATTAATATTCATTGCACTCATTGGATGTGAGCCATGGTTGCACAACATCAGAAATTACATTTCTTGGATTTCACAAGGTAATAATTTAAACATTTGAAAGTAAGGTGGTTTGTTTTTAGCTGCGTAGTTTGAACTTGATAGTTAAAACAGAAAGAAAGTCTGGTTTAAAGTTTGGATCGTTTACTTTAAGGACCTCACAGATGGGAATGGCTGCCTTCCTTTTCCCATGAATGGTTTCCATAAACGAATTTAGAGATCTGTCCCTAAAAATCACAGCACTCTCTCTATTTTTTCCTGACATTTTCTTATGTGTGTGTCAATGTGCTGGGCGTGCATGTTGATGTGCATGTTGATCAGTTCTGGTCATTCTTACTCCACCCATTCCCAGAACCTCCTGAGTCATTTGAACAAACTACTTGTCAGCATTTTTTGTGAAAGCATCTTTGATTCTGTTGAAAGGACTTACTTCTACTTCAACATAAATTCTACATATCTTTCTGTCTTTCTATCCATCTATATCTATATCTATGGATCAATATCTATAGCCTATATATCTATATCTATAGATATATATTTTCACATGTGACAATATATATCTCTATATATGCAGTATTCCTACCTGAATGGATCCAGTGTAGGGCATCTGATATGGTAGCAAAGCAGACCCAGTACTTCTGTGTGCCTCTGCGGTAACTCCTATCCACATCTGTCATGCTGCCTGTGAGTCTGCAGTGTCACCTGTATGCAATGTGAGTTTTAGTGTCTTGGAGACGAAAACGTAAAACGTATCACTGCCTTGAAGGTACAAACTGCATTATAGAAACAAACACTGTTACACAGTAAAACTAGACGTTTTGAATCATTTCATAACGTGTGGTTGCTGATCAGATTCATAGTTAATATTGGTTCATTCTGATTGATTTGATTTACTGACTTGAAATGGATCCAGAACATCTTTATCCAAAACTTCATCCAGTGTGGCTCAGAGAGAAATACCTGGTACTGAACAGTACAGGTGAAGTTTTCCAGATTCCTTGAATTTCTTGCAAGATAATAAAGTGTAAATTAAATATGTGTACAAACAAACAAGTAAACAAGAATGAATGTTAAATCCATTCGTGTTTTAGTTCAACCCACTGTTGTTTTTCCACATCAAAATAATCCAAAGGGAACATCGTTAGAACATTCTACCACACTGTATGATCACGTCTTTGCTGAACTCAGTGTTTCCAGACATTGGACTGGAATGATGGTTGATCAGTTTTGCTGCATCACATGTGTGTTGTCCGCTGTGTCTGCACTTGGTCATTTTTTACGTCATAGTTAAATAAACCTACTGTACCTCAATCCAAATGGTATTTTCCAATATTGATTATGGATTGATTTATTCAATTTTGAGACAATTTTATAATTGTATCAGTCAATTTGATTAACAACGTTCCTTAGATTGATTCGTTTGGGATATGAATTTATTTATCAATTAAGTCAATTAATCGTTGCACTATAGGAAGACGGTAAATATTCTTTGTTTTTTCTAATCTAATAATAAACAGTTGCTTTTTGCTAAAATTGATGGATTGTCATCAGTATATATATATATTTTTTTTTGCTCATGTTCCTTTTAATCTGTGATTAATGAACCTTTTACTTTAAATTATGAATGTTCTCTGATTTCTACTTGACCGTCCCCTCCCCAATCAGCTGATCATATGTACAATCAGACTGAAGCCTCAGAGTGCTTTGCACACTCTTCTGGGTCTCTGATTCCAAATATTTCTCACCAAGGACAATCTGCATGACTGAATGACTAAGATTGTGTCCTGTTTATTGTGATGCTATGGGATCATCCATGACGCCTCCTGCTTATTCTGTATATATTTTACGTCACGTGTTCCATCTTGTTCCTCCAGGTTTTTAAACACTATGTTCATCTAGTTGTCTTTCCAAAACCTTTCCTTTTCTGTTGTGTGTTTGCCCATCGGTACTTCTGTTCCTTCCAGAAGCCATACAGTAATCCTCTGCTTTCCCCGTCAGTCCTGAATTATGCCTGCCCAACAACAGCACGGTAGATTTTACTTAATTTTTTTCAGTACCTATGTGGGGATGAAAGTCTTCCCCCTCGCACTTCTCTCCAGAGCGAGCAAAAGCATAAACAAGTGGCATGACCTCATCCTGCTTGCAGAGTGGATCTCACCCGCCTGAGGCGAGAAAGAAGCCGAACAGCACTGATCTGAAATGAATTACTGTTGCAGATGACTCAAATCCCCTGCTGTCAAATGAAGACATTTTTTTCTGCATCTCACTCCACAGTGTGATGACGCAATGCTCCTCAGAGGAGAAATCTTCAGGTTCTTTTTTGATAAATGTGTGACACGACCTGGCAGTGTTCAAAAATGAAGTTGAACCCAAAGGGAGGTCTGTCAGCAGTTTTTTTCTTGTGGTGGAAGCAGGAGGTGACGAAGCTGAACAAGTCTGTAGTTAAACGGAACACAGTCTGCAGTCTGAACGAGTCAGTTCATGCTACTCTTCATTCAAGTCAAGCTTTGTTTTTTGTGTTATTTTGATGAATACATATAATTCAGAACTTTAAAAAATCTGCTTCATTTCGACCACAGATGTATCAAAGTTTCCAGGGTTTTAGGGTACGCTGTGTCTCAAGAGTTGAGACTTTTACCAGCTGGAAGTCTAATGTCTGCAAAAGAAAACAAGAGTTTTCCATGACTTCAGCTTATGTCTTGGCCTGCTGACCACTTTTCAGTTCTGTCTTACAAAAGCCCTGTAGCTCTTCAGCTGGACGCCCACACAGCATTACTCACTTGGAAAGCAGAAACATTATTTTATGAGCTGCTTATGCTTTCAGAATTCAGAACAGGACCATCACATGATACCGGTATGTGGTTTTGGAGATCCACTCCAAGCTGTCTGAAAGACGGGACTGACTGTGCTGGCATCCAGACAGCACATCTTCTGTGAAGCTTTTCTGCCCCACTTAGTCAGGCTAAATAAGTCAAAAATAGTGAGGGGGGGCCGCACTGATCTAAATGCATAACCTGACTCCTGTGAAGGCAATTGATGCTCAGTGAAAAGCTGCAGGTAATCAGAAAACAGCATGATGCCAGAAGTAGTGGTTACCTTTATGCTAACCCCCTTTTTTAAAATAATATAGTTGTAAGGACTTAAAAATTCTTAAGGTGCTCACACACTGAACCTGATTCGCGCTGTGGAGGCAGCCAGTTTCAATGTAAAATCAATGGTTCAGACGCAATTTGCGGCGCGAATTTAGCGGCCGGTGCGGTGTGATAATCTGGAAACAGCGTGAATTTAGCAGCGCAGCACAAATTCAGCAGCGGACACGGCGAGCCAGAGTAAAAATAATCTAATCTCTGGGGAGGTCGCCACGCCTGTGTCAACCAATCAGGGACTCAACTTTGGGCATGTGACGGTTTCAGTGACAGCGGGTAGAATACACATCCAATATGGTGGATCAGATCTCCTGAACTTCTATTCATTTTCTTAACCTGATGCATCAATTTTGGGACAGCAGGGTTTCCTGAACCCTTCCAGCTACTGTTGGTTGACAGTCTGCTTCAAACTGCTTCAGAGAGAGAAGGAAACGCCGCAGATGCGGCCGTCATCCAGACACAGCGGGACTGAAGCTCACAATAACCAGAGAACCTCTAACTCAGGGGTGCTCACAGTTTTTGGCATGTGAGCTACTTAAAACACACAAAATAATGTGAAGTTTTTATTTTTAAGTGCTCAAACATAAAACCCACATGCTGGTACAACAGAAACATCATTTCTGTTTAAAAACCATGAAAAATCCATGGATGAACAAATCCTTTTGTGACAACCCAAGCGAGCCCTTCACTCAGCATTTTGTGGGCAGCTGTCTTTATAAAGTGGCAAACTCCAGTGTCAGTCAGCTGCTCTTGTATTGATTATGGTTGGTCCATGTGTTGTAAGTTTTGTTGTTGAAAGAACCCCGGGTTCAAATCCCACACCCGGCTTTCATTGTTCGTTTAATGTTTTTTCCTTTTTTTTTCGTTAAATTACTTAACACACATTACTATAAATATTAATGAAAATCATCAGAATGTTTTTTCTTTAAATATTAATGTATTTTTATGCTTAATAAAATGCAAATATATATATATTTAAAAAGTAAAACAATAATATTGGATCAAAGAGTGTTTGCTGTTTGATGACTGACGTTTACTATTTATTTGTGGGTTGACGGTTTATATATTCGCATTTATTTTTAATGACCCGCGATCTACATGGAGACGTGATCACCGATGTTTTTGTAGAGCTCTTCGAAAAGGAAAAAGACTGATTTCCAAACATCATCCTTGTCTTCCATGTAGTGTAAATAAAATACAGACAAAGCTTCATGTACTAATTAAAAACATTAGCTGCTAGCTCCTCCCACAACAAGGCGGCGAGCTTAGAGAAGACATTTTGCAGTGCGGCGAGAGAGGGGTGGGCAACACAAATTGGCCGCTCGAATCGCGTTCGATGTGAATGTAACTTCAAAAATATCCCCAATCACCAGCATTGGTCTTTTAAAAGAACCCCAAAGGCTCACATTTCCAGCATATTCAGTTAATTTGGAAGAATTCTCTTCTTGCAGACTCCTAAAGTTGAACTTGGGCTTTGTTTTTTAGAATAGATAGTGCGTGGAGCTGCCAAACTAAAAGGAGCTTATGCTGTACCAGCATCTGGGCTTTGTAGTTTTTCTTTTTTAAATAGCTCTTTTAATACATACTATGCCATAAAAGCAATCCACGATGAGGAAAACCCTGCCACAGTATAAACTAAAGGTACAGGGGGTCCCCTATGGGTTCATCTTGCAGCCTTCGTTGACTCCTGTCTCCAAACGAATGAGTGACTGTTTTCCTTTCTAGGTTTTCCAGTCAACTTTCCACATAACAATAGTGACCTTTTGAGCTTGCCGTATCTTCAGCCTTTGAGGCTGGACCAAAAGTTAAGAGCAGAGTTTAAGGCAGCATCAGACCTCTCATGGCACTCCCCCAGAGTCTGCCGTTTCCCTGAGCTTTATCATTCTTCATACTCAGCTTCCTGCCCCATAAATATTTGAGCAGCCCCATTAGTGGCTGAGGTAATCTTAATGCTCCACGCACACATTCATAGAGGCAGCTGTGAGAGCGTAGTTGTACCTAATAACCTCAATGAAGCATTGGGCCCTCAAGCTAGCAGGCAAATGAAGAGTGAAGCAGGTTTAACAAGTTTAGACTGTTTATTAAGGCACAAAACTGATTAAGTAACAGACTAAAAGGAAGGTTCATTAACGAGTTGTATGATTAATTCAAACCATAGATGATAGAAAGTGTAACTTTAAATGGGAAAGGGTGAAGAATGATCACACAGGAGGTTGGTGGAGATGAGGAAAGATATGAAAAAGAGGGAAGGAATCAAGCAAGCTGAAAATGGGAAAAGCAGAATTAGATTGAGGAGGGTTGAAGGAAAACGAGTGGGAGTAAGGGACAACTATCATTTTTGTGAAATTCTGTTGTATTCATGGAGAAAGAATCCACACAAGTGACTTAGAGGAAGATGTAATGCTGTAAACATCGGAGTCTGTCTTGACAGCCAGCAGCTTTTACCGACCTTTGCCTCTTATTCGCAGCCCGTTCCCCCTCCAGTGGCAGAAAGAGTTGTTTAAGAGGGCAGCGCAGTGATGGCTGAGTGATGCTTCAGAGGCAAACATTGCTGTGTTTTTTCATGCTGTGTGAACACAGCTGCAGCACTTTGCATATAATATAACAAGGCTGGATTTCATGGGTAACAACCTAAAATGATTCTAAAAAGGGAAAAACAGATGTTTTAATGCATGTCTCATGTTTCAATGCCACATGATCAGACACAAAGAGACCCTTGCACTAATCAATAAACCCATAATGCACACACATACAAGATAAAGTTTGTCTGTAGTTTTTTCCAGACCAGCAGATTTGCTGTTAGACTCGCAGCGAGCAGAGGTCCACGTCTTAGGATCCACCCTGCTGCTACCTGCTTGTCTTTCAGAGATTGTAGATTTGAAACCTTGATGATCCTCTTCCGGCATCTGCAGTGTGAACACGTGTTTGATCCAGAGTTTTCTGTGCAGTCACACCTCCACATGTTTGTCACTCACCTCTGCTAACTGAACGACTCGCTTATGTGTGCGTGGTGGTGGTGTTACTGAGGTCCTGCTGGTGTCTCAATCTTTCGTGTTGAACTTGAAGATCTTCTGCTTCAAATGTGTGCTTTACAGCCTTTCATGTTGAAAAACACTTATTAAATCCACTTGTCACTGGTAGTGCGGAGGGTCCATTTGCCATGCTGAAGCGAGGTTCTTCCCCAATCCGCCCTCCAGTGAGAGCAGTGACTGCTGCATAAAAATGGTTCTGCAGATGCTTCTTGTGGAGCATCTCTGTAAACAGTGATAACTGTTGCTATGCAAAGGCAAGGTGAGGAAATGCAAAACATGATGCAAAGCAACAAAAGGCTGCAGCTGCTAAACCCAAAAGCCTTTCAGGGAACTTTATTGTTTCCCATTTTATGTGAGCTTCTCTGCGTTATAATTTTAATTCTCACCAAATTCTTTAGACTCCAACTGGTGACTTGGTGGTTGAAAGTTTAGTGCTGAGTCTGCTGTACTACAGTCTGAGGTCCAAAAGCTTTGAGTGAATGGGAAGTAAAAAAAGTCAGGGCCTCTGCTACATAGTGTTGGCTTCATCAGTGAACTAAGAGGCTCTGAGAAACCTGTGCAAACAGAAGGAGACTACAAGGCTGTGAAACACTAGATGAGAAACATGGATCAAAAAAGGGGAGCAGAGATAGTTGGGAGTGAGGAAGAGGAAAAGGAAGGATGAGGAAGAGAAGCAAATTGACAGATAAAAGCGATTAGACACAATAGGATCAGGTTTAGAGGACGTAAAGCAGGTGGAGCTGACCGCACCTTTATCTGGTTAGGTAGTTTCCTTACTATGTGAAGAGGCAATACAGTAAGAGCCCTTCAGAAATAGTAAAGCATTCTAAAAATAATATTACAGTAGAAGTTAACGATGGAAGGTTGTAGGTTCAGGTCTCGCTCTGCCTGCTCATGTGTCGAAATGTCCTTGGGCAAGACACTGAGGCCCACAGTGCTCTTGGTGGTCTCATTAGCACCTTGATAAAAGCTCTGCCTCCATCACTTTGGGAATGTAGAGTTTCTAGGCATGTTGGGTTTTTCTCAACTGCTGCATTGATGCATTTGTCAGACAAAAAAAAAGCATCATATTGCATATTTACAAATGTTGGATTTGTATTCTCTTGCTTTCTTTTATGAAAAAAGAATTACCAAGAATTTTATTTTACACTAAATAATAAAATTATCCAGGAGATGTTTCGGCCCATTGATGCTGCTTCACAAACAACAGCGAGATTGTTGTCTGCCTAAGGGTTTTAGCCCCCACACCCCTCCACATCAGAGTCTGTTTAAGGCTCAAGGCCATGATGGTCATGCTGTCAAAGCAAAAAAACTTTTTTGCAGAAACATGTGAAGTGGTAATTACGCAATATGCAAGAATCTGTCTGAAACCAATTGGTCCTCTATTTTACATCTGCTCATGGAAAATCTGCTGTATAGTTGTTGCAAAGAGTAATCTAAATAAAGGTGACTGAGCAGGGATGGCAAACAAGTAAATAAAAACAAATGTGTGTCCATTAATCTGTACTATAAATACAATTTATTACCAGTGCTGTTCATAGTCTTTATGGACAGAATTTCTAGGTGCAGCCAGAGTCCGGAGGGGGTCTGGTTTGGGAACCACAGGATTTCCTCTGTGATCTTTGCAGAGGATGTTGTCCTGTTGGCTTCATTGAGACAGGACCTCCAGCATGCATTGGGGCGGTTTATAGCCGAGAGTAAAGTGGCTTGGATGTCAGCCCGCTAAATCTGAGGACATGGTTCTCGACTGGAGAAAGGTATTTTGCCCTCTCTGGGTGGGTGGAGTGCTCCTGCCCCAGGTGGAGGAGTTCATGTATCTTGGGATCTTGTTCACAAGTGAGGGAAGATTGGAGTGTGAGATTGACAGGGAGAGAGTGGTGTCTCCAGCTATGCAGATTGTTCTGCCTTTTTTTCTCGTGGTCATCAGCTTCTTTCCTCAAAACTCACATGCATGTTTTGGTATTTTTTCTTCACACATGTTGTGTTCTGTTGGTTCTCTGCATCCTTTCATCTACTGTTCTTCTGGCGTCTCTCTTCTTTCTTGCCTATTCTTGCTCTTTTCCCCTCACCACGCCCGCTACCTGTTGAACCAGTCCCTCCACTTTCAGCAGTCTCACCTTGTTAATAGTAAACACACTCTGGGTTTCCTTGAAAACTGTGTCATGACCCCCAACAGCGAGACCCCCTCATGTATAGATGTGTATGGGGTCTTGCCAGAAAAAAAGCTCAGTGTGGGTAGCTGGTGTGTTCAGTTTTCTGCAGGGACGTTCTGCTTTCATTTGCTGTCCAAATGCAGAGCACGCTTAAACTAGAGATGCAAAACTGCAGCAGGAAGTGGAACAGGAGCAGCCGTCATGTGCAGGTGTGCACCTCGCTTTTGCACGGCGTGCAGGATGACTATGTAACACCTTTCTGAGACGGAACAGTGACAATAGACAGAAGAATACTTCATGAGAAACAAGCGGCTTTATCTTCTTCCATCTTTCTCCATGGATCATCTCTGTTCTTGGACATTCAGGATTCTTAATTCTGTAAGTCCTTAGTCACGGTGGTCTCACACAGGCGCGCACACACACTTGCCTCCTACATACCTGCTGCTCCGTGAATGTGAAGTTACAGACATTAACTGTGTGTTTATGACTGTCCAGTGAGCTCTAGTGCGAGTATGCATGTAATGGGTGTTGAGGACAGTAGTCATTCAGTCACCCGCCACCGTTGTGTCAAGAATAAACTGCAGTTCTCACTCACAGACCTCCAGCAGGCTTCCTGATGTTTCATGAATAAAAAGGACACAGAAGTAGCTACAAACTGAAACAGTTTGTTCTGTGGTTATCCTTGTTTGCTGCAGGGTTATAGAGTTCTGAGAATTCATGTCATTTCAAAGGAATGCCATCACAGTTTTGAGAACACAGAGGTTGCTGTGAATCCCAGCAGCTGCAGTCATGTTGTACACTGGTATTCATTTCACTGTACACATTTGTTAGAAGCAAACTGTAGTTTGGTGGAGCTTACCAGCAAACTACAGTTACAACACGTAGACATCATTATGATTGATTTTTTGTTTCTTTATTTAAGGAACCAAAGCATGAAATATCAGTACAAATATTTTGATAAAATATTAAATATAATATCACACCCAAATGTTCTACCCTGGGGTAAAAGTAGATTTTTCGGTACTATAACAAATTACGTCAACGTAAATCTTTTTAATAGTGGTAAATAGATAAGCACCCCAAACAGGGGATGTGGGTTTTCGGGTTGTTCTGGCCCAAGGAGGGTTGTAGAGAAGAGTGGCCACATCTAATGGTGAGAGCAGGTGTGTCTTCCAGACCACCTTAAGGGATGTCATAAAATAGAACGTACATTGCTATGTACGTGGTAGGTGTACCGTAAAGCATTTGTAAGGCTAATAGAAGTTAACACCAAGGCAGAATCCGAAATGCTTCCCCACCCCTCTGGCTCCTCCCTATTGCTCCAATTATAAGGGCATTTGAAGCTGTAGTGATGTACAACATTTTTTTTTCAAGGAGTGTTTGTTGTGACTTAGGATGAGTTATCCCTCCCCTGATAGGGTGATCTGTGTTGCCTTTGTGTTTCGGAGGAGAAACGCATTTCTTCACGTGGGTGTGCTCTGAAGCACAAAAGTTTACATATAAATGCAAGTATTGATTTTTTTCCCCATGACTTGTTGAAGTTATACAAGGGTATAATGATTAATCAATGAATTGATTTATCCGATCAGATCAATCTGTCTGAGGCAAGTTTTTAATCAAATCAAATCAACCTATACCATTATAAAATTATTTCAAAATGAAATAAATTGATGATAATTGATTTTGGAAGATACAATTTAGATTGGGGCACATTAGGGTGTTGTTGTTTTTTTTTTTTTTTTTTATCCTAACTTAAAAGCAACCAAGTGCATCACAGCAGACAACACACGTGATGGTAACAAAAACTGATCAACCATCATTCCAGTCCAATATGTGGAAACACTTTGAATTCAGCAAAGACGTGACCATACAGTGTGGTAGAATGTTCTAATAATGTTCCCTTTGGATTATTTTGATGTGGAAAAACAACAGTGGGCTGAACTTTATCAAACTAAAATGTGAATGGATATGACATTAATTCTTGTTTACTTGTTTGTTTGTACACATATTTAATTTAAACTTGATTATATTACAAGAAATTCAAGGAATCCGGAAAACTTCACCTGCACTGTTCAGTACCAGGTATTTCTCTCTGAGCCACCATGGATGAAGTTTTGGATAAAGATGTCCTGATCAATTTTAGATCAGTGAATCGGATCCCATCGGATCATTCAAAATGAACAAAAATCGACTATGAATCGAATCAGCAACCACAAGTTATAATATGAATTGAATTGTTGTGTGCAGCTCACTTCTTATAAGCGCACTCGTGCTCATCCACCCGCATCTCTCCAGCATCTTTGTACAAAACACTATCGGTCTCCTGGTTTCGTTCGTCCTTTTGCTTATTTTCCTTGTGGGTTTTTGACTTAACTGGCAAACAGTGGCTTAACGTAAAACAGGGACTGTCGGAACCGGGTCAGTCAAATCAAATCACATCGCTCTCAAGTGCGAGGTGTTCAGTTGATTGTAGCCAGCTTGACGCTCATCAACCAATCACACCACATCACAGAGGACCCACCTTCATGATCATAATCAAGAAAATCAAACAAAGCATTAAATGTGCAAGAAAAAATAAAGATTATGTTTTACGCAATCTAAAGTACATAATATTCAATAAACAAACTGAAATAATCAAAAGGCTCTTACAGTTGTTAAAACAAATCATGACAGCACTAATGCAGATAAATGCAGTTGAGAATAAATCTTGACTGTAAATACAAATGTAGACAAAGCTTTGTGGAATTTTTAAAAAATTGATTATTATACTAAAGAACTTGATAAATGCAGGAAATGCACCTCCTTTCTCATTTTCTTCTTCTTCTCTACTAATTGTAGCTTGTATATTTTCATCCTCACTTGCAATCTTCCTCTTGAACAATCTTCTCTGCATTCAACTTTTTTTATTTACCTTTTTAAATATTATTTTTTTTTCTGTATGTCATTATTTACCATTGGATTAGGTTTTATCTAGAATTATCAGTCACAATTGTGTTCAGAAAACTGTATGAATCATTTATAGTTTTTCTTGTCATTGCAAATTAATCAACTTCCAACTTGCACAAAAAAATGCCAACTTGACTGTGAAAGAACTGAGCATCCCCGAATACAAATCAAACGTACCATGTAAGACATGCATGTTTAATGTCTGTTTAGGTAAGCGACAGCTTTAGCGGATAACGTGAGGGAAGAGAGAGGACGAAAACCCATTGGCATATGCGTAAATCACATTTTGTAGTGATGATAAGACATTAAAAACTACAAGGAGGCTAAAATGATTAGATAAAGTGCTGTCTGGGTCACTGTTTTAGTGGCAATTTCAGCCTACTGCTGCTTTTGTGTGTGTGTCAAAGTAGTACAGAGCAGACACACAGCTGATTTCCAGCCGGTACTGCCTACCCCCGCCAGATCTTTTACCGTTACGTAGTCCTAGACTGTACTGGCTTACTTTCAGCCCTGGTTCTACCTAATTGTATCAAGAGGACCTGGTTGCAGACAACATGGCGCGAAATCATCATTAGCCAGAAGTTCTCAACCAGAACCGGAAAATCACGCACACATTCTATTTTATTCTATTCTATTCTATTCTATTCTATTCTATTCTAAAGAAGTAACTTCTTCTTGCTCATGATGGTAGAATCATGCTTTTTGAAACCAGTTCTGAGGTGGAATGACACAAACCAGGTGGTGTACCTGTAATCCTAGATGTTTCAGTTCTGGCAGAATTAGATTCTTGTTCCAGGGATAAAACATATCTTGTTAGCTCTGTCTATGACTACAAGCTGAGAGCTCTGTACATGAACTATCTATCCGCAAAATTGATTTTTTTAGTAGAGTAGCACAGAGCGCAGATTCTGATGTAAGTTGGTGCAAAAGAGCCTGCAGCAACACTGGGTTCCTACGACAAAGAGAAACCCAGCATTTTAGATGCAAATAAACATGCCTGAGAAGAAAAGGATAGAGGCAGCTAGAAGAGGCATCAATGGAAGGTAAAAACGACAGAGGATGAAGATGCAGGAGAAGAAAAAATGGAACAAATAAAAATAGAAAGCAGGGGAAGGGAACTGGAATTGAACAGGACATGTGTGTAGCAGAGGACTGATGAAAGAAGCTTACATAAGTGTGAGCATCATCCTATGTTCAAACAAAATACACTTGAGCACATACCAGGAATAGTCCTGTGCCCTGGCGTTGACATTTTAACGAGCCGCTGTGGGCTGGAAGCTCTCACTCTGAGAGCAGTCGAGCACTGACGCATGGCTGAGCGGCTCTGAAGGGACAAACTCGACCAGCTCATCCTGATGCTAATTCAGGACAGGTAGATCAAGACGGCCTGTGGAGGAGACACTGACTGCTGTTGTCATGGTTTTGCTTGTGTTTGTTGCAGAAAATTGAAGAAAGTTCATAAAAAACTGTAAACAAAGCCATCTCACTGTCTGAAGACTTTGCTTTGGGTTGGATGACCAAAACTGACATCTATATCTGCTGAAGCAGGGGGAGGGAGCTTTATGAATGAAACATGAAACCTTCTCCATCTAACAGTTTCTACTGAGGTTTGAAAGAGGTCATTTTTTATTAGAATAAAAACCAATTTCCTGTACATATGTGTAAAAAAGAATCATGTAGAAAAAGGTGACATTAGTGCTTCATTTTCCCCCTTCCCTCTGGAGCCCTCTGCGACCACCCCCCCCACCCCACCCCCCACCCCCCGCGTGCCTTCACTGCTGAGTGTCAAACAGAAAGGCATTGGGTCTTGTTTCAATATTCTTGAAGCTCTTCTTAATATTCTTAAAGACCTCTCTGTTCAGCCAGGTTCCAGGAACAACCACACTCTTTAAACCGTCAGAATTTCTGACTCACAAAAATGTTTACCTATTTGAACTGAAAAAAAAAAAATTGTTCACTTTTTTTAATCCCCAAGGAAGTTGAGACAATTGTTAAAAAGCAGCTTTTTAATTTTATGAACATTTTTTTTCAATCAAACTTTATTTCACCCAGTAATCAATAGCTCATCGAAGCTTGACCATTCTAAATAAAGTCAAATGAAAATAAAAATGTGTCCTTAAATGTATCAATTGATTGCAAAAATACATAATAAAAAAACATTCAACAAAATAATGTCTAAACAGTTAATAGACGATACAAATTGTTACAAATATATTTTTTTACATTTTGCATGTTGTTCGGCCTAGAGACAGTGGCACTGAGGAAAAGACAGGAAGCAGAACTGGAGGTAGCAGAGATGAAGATGCCGAGGTTCTCTTTGGGAGTGATCAGGATGGATAGGATCAGGAATGAGTACATCAGAGGGACAGCACATGTTAGAGGTTTTGGAGATAAAGTCAGAGAGGCCAGACTGAGATGGTTCAGTCATGTCCAGAGGAGAGACAGAGAATATATTGGTTGAAGGATTCTGAGTCTAGAGCTGCCAGACAAGAGGTCTAGATGAAGACCAAAGAGGAGGTTTATGGATGCAGTGAATGCAGACATGAAGGTAGCTGGTGTTAGAGTAGAGGATGCAGAAGATAGGGTTAGACGGAGGAAGCTGATTCGCTGTGGCGACCCATGAAGAGAAAAGCCCAAAGAAGAATAAGAAGACAAATAAATTGTTACATGGGTAACAGAAACATCTGGTAGATTATGAACTGATTTTTTCCTGAAAAATCTGATCACAGGCAGACTGAAAGGTAGGAAGAGGAGAATGGCAGCACATCTTGGTGGTCAACCTTCAATGGTCTGGGGGTTGACCACCCATCTTATAACATTTCTATGTCTCAGAGAAGCAAATCTTATAATCAAGAATTATGCACACACAAATGTTTTTATACTATTTTCTCTCCCTAGAAGAAGGTCCTATGGGGATCAAAGATTTTCAACTATAGTCTCGTGCCTGAAGTTGATGGGAGCAGATTTTCTGCTCTGATGTATAGAAACTCTACAATATAGTTCAACATCCACTCTCCAGAAACTCTGTGATTTCTGATCTGAGCAACCGCCTCTTGGTTAAACTATTAAAACTTCATTTGTGTCTTGACTGAGCTGCAGGAAGTCCATTGCTGTCTTTAGATCTAAAATGAAAAAAAAAGTTTTCATTGATTCCTGTCCGGATTGCCCCCAAACTGTGTGTCCATGCCAGTGGAGAATCCACATGCTCTACTTCACTCCAAGCCTTCTCTAGAACTCTAGAGCAAGTTAAAGGGGGTCCTACCATCTTGTAGGCTTGTAAGCCTGTCATCCGTGCACATTCAGACAGTTTTTGGTGCTGCTATCACATCTTTGAAGGAACAGACAACCTCCACTGTCTGACTTGATTCCTGGTCTGTGACGAAGTTTTGTGAAAAGTGTGGGGAAACACACAGATGTGCAAACACAAACTCAGTAATGGTTTCAAGGCTGGCCAAGAAGCTCTGTGGAAAATGTGACTGCCTTCTCTTTTCCACTGGCATTTACACCAACAAGATCCCCTTTTTTCCCCTCCTTACCTCCTCGCCCTTTAACCTCCTAATTGGTTCTCCCCTGATTTCCTGTCTTTTATCTGTACAGTGGCTTGTAAAAGTATTCATACCACTTGAACTTTGAGTCCACCTGTGTGTAATTTAATCTCAGTATAAAATTCTAGCTGTTTTGGAACCGTCTCTGTGGTTTTTCAAGAGAATCTTGTGGAGAAAACAGGATCATGAAGTGTAAGGAACACACCAGACAGATCAGGATAAAGCTGTGGAGAATTTAAAGCAGGGTTAGGCCATAAAAAGATTTCCCAGGCTTTAAACATCCTACAAACCACTGTTCAGTCCATCATCCACAAAAAGAAAGAGTATGGCACAACTGCAAACCTACATAGACATGGTCGTCCACCTAAACTAACAGGCCGAACAAGGAGAGCACTGATTAGAGATGCAGCCAGGAGGCCCATGGTAACTCTGGATGAACTACAGAGATCTACATCTCAGGTGGAGGAATCTGTCCATAGGACAACCATCATGCACTGCACACATCTGGACTTTATGGAAGAGTGGTAAGAAGAAAGTAATTGTTAAAAGAAAACAACAAGAAGTCCAGTTTGCAGTTTGTCATAAACCATGTGATTGACCCAGCAAACGGGTGGAAGAAAGTGCTCTGGTCAGATGAAACCAAAATGAAACTTTTTATCTTAAATGCAAAGCGCTATGAGTGGCAGAAATCTAACACTGCACATCACTCTGAACACACCATACCCACTGTCAAACATGGTGGTGGCAGCATCATGCTCTGGGACTGCTTCTCTTCAGCAGGGACAGAGAATCTGGTTAGAGTTGATGGGAAGATGGATGGAGCCAAATACAGAGCAATATTGGAGAAAAACCTGTTGAAGTCTGAACAACACTTGAGACTGGTGCAGAGATTCACCTTCCAACAGCACAACCACCCTAAACATAAAGCCAAAGCTACAATTGAATGGTTTAAAATGAAACGTATTCATGTGTTGGAATGGTCCAGTCAAAGTCCAGACCTAAATCCAGAATAGAGAATCTGTGAAGAGATCTGAAAACTGCTGATCACAAACGCTCTCCATCTAATCTGACTCAGCTTGAATTGTTTTGTAAGGAAGAAAGAGCAAAGATTTTAGTCTCTAGAAGTTTAAAGCTGGTAGAGACAAACCCCAAAAGACTTGCAGCTAGAATTGCGGCAAAGTATTGGTTCCACAAAGCATTGACCCCCGAGGGGCCTAATACCTCTGCAAACTGCACGGTTTAGTTTTTTTATTTGTAAAAAAAAAAATTGAACTCTTGAATAATTTTCTTTCCTTTTCACAATTGTGTACCACTTTGTGTTGGTCTTTCACATAAAATTCCAATAAAATATATTTATGTTTGTGGTCATAATGTGAGGAAATGTGGAGAAGTTCAAGGGGCGTGAATACTTTTTCAAGCCACTGTATCTCCTTTTGTGCTCCACGCTTGTTGGTTGCATTTTTCTTGGGCAGGCAAAGGTGTGGTGGGGCGGCTGTCCTGAAAAAGCTTTCTTTTGCTGTAGGGACATTGTTGGACTGAGAGAACCTGTAACATGTTAGTCCATAGCAGTTTAAACTGTTGATGTGTCAAATCATGGTCTGTGTTTTTTGGTGTGTTTGTGTTTGTTCATCTTTGGGTTTGTTTGTGAATGTGTGTACTTGCTGGTGTGAAAAGGAATTATATCATACTTTTGTGAGACCAAATTTTGAAGAGAAAAACAAAGTATGTTGATGGAAAGTATCATAGGAAAATGAGTCTGTAAGAAGTTTGTACTTTCTTGCACCTATTAAATCAAATATATTAACTATTCAGCAATGTGAAAGAAGTGATTGATAATGGATATTGACAATTTGAAAAAGTGTAATCACCAAGTCTGTGCTTGTCTGTGTTCTGGTCTTTCACAATCTGTTTCTCAGCACATAATGTTGTTTAATTTTATACTGGAATCTGTCTTTCTAACAAATCCCTCTTGTTGTTGGCATTGAAAAGCGAGCCTTGTTTTCTCTTAACTTTTTTCATTTTCTACAAAAAGTTGCATAAAACTTTTATCTGGCCAAATTTAAAAAAGCAAGCGTTTTTAATACAACTGCTAAACATTTCTTTCACATAAAACTCTTGGCAGGGATAACTTTGGCCTCAGTTTTTATTTGGCCTGGCATATAGAAAGTACTAACAGTTTTTAGGTTTAATTTTGTGTTAGCCTGATTGTGGTTCATGGAAGTGTTGCTTTTCCCAGAGATTATTGGCACAAAGAGGGTTCATACTAACATAATCGAAATCACGTGACCATGAGTTAACTCCCCCTACTGGCTGGGAAACTTTGGCAAAGTTTAAGTATCCTTACTGGTAAAATGCTAAAGATGTCTCATAATGACAGTGATCCAAACCTCATGAAGTTGCTGACTTAAAAGGTGAGAACAGGAGTCATTACATCAAAAGTTAATTCATTTAGAATTGACTTGGCAACTTTCACTTGTTGCCGAAATCATTGTTCACTGAGCTACTAAAATCTGGGTAATCTTACCCAGTGCTCAGTCTGCCTTGTAATGTTTTGATTTTATATCATAGTTTAATTATAATTTATCCAAGCAGTGGTAGAGTTTTCTGATGGTAAGACTGCAGGTTGGATTCTCATCACTGACTAGTTCACTGTAGTGAACTGGACTGAGTGAGTGTGATGTCACTAGGGATGACCCGATCAGGTTTTTTTGGGCCTGATTCGATTCTGAGTCATTTGATTTTGAGTATCTGCTGATACAGAGTCCAATTCCAATCCTTTGTTTAACACATTTAAAAAAAGAATAAAATGTCATAAACAGATCTTTTTTAGACCATTTTTCTTTTATTAACCTTCTTTTACCATTTAACTCTTAAACAGAGCACTTCTGTGAAGTAGCTTTAACAATCAAGTAAAAATAGTGCAACTATTAACTAGCAAATTGTAGGTGATAATTAGTCATGTGAGAAAGTTTGATGACTTTCACTTTAGTATCTTCAAAGTGAAAGTTGATGCTCACAAAGCAGGAGAAGGTTATAAGAAGATAGCAAAGCGTTTTCACTCTGTTCAGAATGGCATTAAGAAATGTCAACAGGAACAGTGGAGGTTAAAGCAAGATCTGGAAGACCAAGGAAAATCTCAGACAGAGCAGCTCACAGGATTGTGAGAAAAACAAGTCAAAACCCATGTTTAACTGCATGATCTCACAAAGAATGGATAAATATACCTCAAACAATAATTGACAGACTCTTGGCTGGATACAAAAAGCATTTACAAGCTGTAATCATTGACAGGGGGGGCAGTACAAGGTACTAACTTTGCAGGGTGCCTAGACTTTTGCACACGCCATTATTTTGTTTTCTGTTATTTTGAAAGAGTAAATGATAGAAATAAAACCTAATTTTTTGACATATTAAAAGGATGTCTCATCTGTAAACTGATGTCTTTAGGAGATTTTTCAATCTTTCCCTGGGTTCTTTATGCACAATAACACAACACTTTACCTGGGGTGCCCACATTTTGGTGGAGGGTACTGGGGTGCCCCCTTTACAAGAATGGTGTACAAGTTTTCAAAAATATTTAATGTTGGCAATGGCACACCTTTTTAATCTTTGTTGAAACTTTTTTTCTGTTTTCAGTCTTTTTTATTGCTTTATTCCTAAATTCTATTTTTATTTTTAGCAAGAATTTGCAAAAAGCTTTAAGACGAGATTTTAGTTTCAAAATGCAATTCTTCCTTCTGAATTTCTTGACCTGATTAAGTGGTAGACATATGAAATCCATACATCCATTTATTTTGTATTTGAACAAAGAAGACTTCTATCATCTTTGGTGTTAGTCAATAGATGAATAAAATACTAACACACTTTTTTAATAACATAAACCTCCTCAGGTTTCCTCAGGTAAGAATGAATCAGGATTTCACTAGAAGTGTGCAGGGTTCGGGTACAGCTTAGGTCAAACAGAGCTATTTAAGTTAAAATTTAAAGTCCCATTAGTTTTCATACACCTGGGTGAGTGAAATTTGTTCTCTGCATTTGACCCATCCACTGGGGGAGTGGTCAGCTGCAGTCACCACCTTGCTCTGGAACCATTTGGTGAGCATTAGGATGAAGTGCTGCCAGCTGCCCTTAGCCAGCGCTGCACCACTACTGGCCACATAAAGCGCTTAATAACTGAATGGAAACCATTAGTAACACCTTTACATAATTTACAGAGTCTGACCACCAAAGCAGCAGAATCTGATCACAGCAATGTGATCCTAGCCATTGTGTGAGACTGCCAGTCTTATCAAGTCAGGCATGTAGTGGTGCACACGCACACACACACACACACACACACACACACACGCACGCACGCACACACGCACACACACACACACACATATGCACCACTGCCATTTTCAATCATTGTAATCAACAGGGTTGTTGTTTGTAGTTGTCAGCAGAAACATTTACGTTAGCTGATCATGAAAATTACTTTTTCATGATATCATCTGTGGAGAACAATGTGTTCATTTTACTGTGTGTTCATTCTTTTTGCTTCGAACATATTCAGTGTTTCTTTTTCTTTCCATGCTGGTAGTTGTTGCTTTTTCTTCTCACTATGTTCTCCTGCTGATCACTTGAAGCCTCAATTTGTTTTTTTGTCTGCTCTCTAGTCTTTTGCTCTTATTTTATTGCCGACAACAGATGTGAGCTGACAGTATTAAACTCTGAGCTGAAAATTACTGAGGATTTTTGTTTTGCTCTTGCTTTCATTCAGGACATGAACATGTCATGCTTTGTGTGACAAAAGGATATTTGAGGCTTCACACACCTTCAGATCCACCTGTAGAATAAACCCCAAAGTCATATTTTTTCCCGGATGGAGATACCTGTTAGTTATGTCGACAGGAGTCACTGAAAGACTTGGTCAATGTGACACTCCCACATGCACACTCTGGCTAGAAGAGCATTTGCAGTAATGTTGATCTGTTATCTGGTTGTTATAGTGACATTATTCCTGACTCTCTTTCCAATGAATCTGAATGAAATGAAGTGGAAAAGGAAAATGCCTCAGGTTTTCTGGCTGAAGCTCCACCCACACAAACTCACACACAAAGCCTATTGTTCATGCTGCATGGTATTACCCACACACTTCCTGTCTGTACCTCAGCTCATCTCTCTGGATAAACACGTTCAACACAGGAATTTGGAAAGGTCCCACTTGAATTGAAGTCAGATAAAACATACACAAACAAGGCCTAATACAATGTTCTAACATGTTTCAAACTAAATGTTTTTAATTATTATTTATTTTGTCCAATCGTCTAACCTCAGATCCAGGAACAGCAGTGTGGTTTCCGTCCTGGTCGTGGAACAGTAGACCAGCTCTACACCCTCTTTAGGGTGCTGGAGAACTCTCCAGCACCCTAAAGAGGGTGTAGAGCTCATCCAGTCCAAATGTATTTTGTGGATTTGGAGAAGGCGTTTGACCGCGTTACCTGTAGTGTCCTGTGGAGGGTGCTCTGGGATTGTTGGGTCCAGGGAGCCTTACTGAGGGCTATTCGGTCTCTATATGACTGGAGCAGGAGCTTGGTTCATAAAGCCGGCAGTAAGTTGGACTCCGGAAGGGCTGCTCTTTATTACCGGGTCTGTTCATAATCTTTATGGGCAGAATTTCTGGCGTAGCCAAGGTCCAAAGAGGGTTTAGTTTAGGGACCACATAATTTCTTCTGATCTTTGCAGATGATGTTGTCCTGTTGGCTTCAGTGAGCCAGGACCTCCAGCATGCATTGGGGTGGTTTATAGCCGAGAGTAAAGCGGCTTGGATGAGGGTCAGCACCGCTAAATCTGAGGGCATGGTTCTCGACTGGAGAAAGGTAGTTTGGCTCATTTTAAATTATTAGAAGGGGTTTTAAATCTAAATCAATTTTTAATCTGCTTCCCCACAGTAATTGTGGCTGTAGTTAGTGAATGAATCAAAGGGTAAGGCCTAATTCTTTTGAAAAGGACGTGGTTAGAAGGCATGATCTGTGACTGTTTTTTACTTGTTTATAAAAGAGACTGAGGCTGTTTGTCACACTTCACTTCAATGTGACTTGTTAAGCATTCAAAAAGCCCTAAAGAGTCATTTGTGTTTCATGTAAGACTTCAGTATTCTGGCCAGTTTGGTAGTTGGTAACCTTTTTATTTCCTCATTTTGCTGTATGAAAGAGGTATTGGAAATAATGGACTCTCTGATACAGTGCAACAGTCAGCCACATGTTGGGGTTAGCGGTCAAATGTTTTCCTTTTAGTCTTAGATTAGTTTAAATACAAAAAATAAATTTGGAAAAAACAAAGTTACTAACTTTTTGCATAAAAAACACAATAGTTTAATTAAAATACTTGCTGAAAAATGTGCGTTTCTCATGTTCTTTCACTATCCTTCAATGTTAACTAAAAGCTAAATCCTGATGTTCAGAATAATAAATGTTTTGGCAGCTGCCTTCTTCAAGTGCAACTTTGTTCAATAAAGAGGAAACACCATTTTCTGTCAAAAATATTCTTGTTGGTTCATTCGGAACTTTACTTTTTTTTCACCTAACTATGTAGTGGCCATTTTATTTAGGTACAGCATCCTGGTACCGGGTTGGACCTCCTTTTGTCTTCAGAACTGCCTTCATCTTTGGTGACATCGATTCAACAAGATACTGGAAACATTCCTCAGAGAATTTGGTCCATAATCACATCACAGCATCACACAGTTGCTGCAGATTTGTTGGCTGCACATCCATGATGCCAATCTCCCGTTCCACCACATCCCAAAGGTGCTATATTAGGTTAAAATCTGGTGACTGTGGAGGCCATTAGAGTTCAGTAACTTCATTGTCATGTTCAAGAAACCCGTCTGAGATGATTCCAGCTTTATTCAAATGTAAATTCAAATTGAATTTATTTTTAAAGCTCTTTTCATATAAAAAAATACACCTTACATATAAAAACAATCTCTCTCTCTCTCTCTCTCTCTCTCTATATATATATATATAGAGAGAGAGAGAGAGAGAGAGAGAGATATATAGATATATATAAAGAGAGAGAGAACCCTGAAGACTCTGTCAGCCCTGTCCTCCTGTCGTCTTGGCGCCTACATTCTGACCGAAGGAGCCCACACATCCCAGGCCTCACCCTCAAGTCAGGAGATACCAGAGGCAGGCCATGGAGCATGCAGGGCCACAACCCCTCAGCCCAAAAACTGACATTCCAGTAAAAAGTGAGAAGACACTTGTTTAAAAAGCAAAGAGTAAAAGTAATGAGCTAATAAACAAATAAAAATAAAATATATTAATAATAATAATAAAATAATTTAGTAATAAGGAGATACAAATGTTTCTTTTTTAAAGAAAATTAAATTCATTTAATTTGCTGAACATTGTGAAGGAGCCAGAGTCCAGTTGTGTGCCTGAATTTCTGGCCTCTGAAGTGTAGTTACAAGACTTAATTAACATAAACACAATATCAACAGTGGATACACTACTCAGGCTAGCTTCTGTGATAATTCTGTAACTCGTTACACAGCCAATTCTCCAATGTCTGCCAAATTTCCACCACTCTTCCTCTGAGTCTCACTTTATTACTTTCTGTGATCTGGATCAGTTTAAACAATATGCTCCTCCTTCTGGGAGTTACCTAGATTTTATATTGATGAGGGTATTAATGTGAATTTTAACTAACAATTATTTAATAAAGACAGTGCTGTGCTCACACATCAATAGACTTAAATATAAACATCAGCACAATGCTGTAAAAATCAAAACGAAGTAAATCTAACAGAAGAATCAAATCCCACCTTGTTCTACACAAGTTTGCTTGTGTGTTTAGTCACCGTCAGAATAGAAGTGTTCAGAGCCAAACTGCGGAGGAAAAAACACAGCTCATGTCTTTTTCTGTCTGTAAATCTTAAACTAGTCTCTTCCCTTCCTGTTTGGTAACTGGGTGCATTTAAAACATGATCATAAATTCTTCAACAATCCAACAGTGTGCATCAATATTTTTAACTGAGTGAAGCTTCTGAATGTGTATGCTTTAACCTTCCCACAGCTCCAGTGTCTCGTCATGCCCTTCACCAGCCCACACAACCTGCACATCCACTTCCCACACTCTCTCACACACACATACTCTCATGCATCCTCGTGCACACAGAGACAGACACATATACACACAAATACTAGCACGCCCTGAAAAACACACACACACACACACAGCTTGCACCAGCAGCAGTGTCTCTCCCACTCACAACAAGTAGGACAGGTTGTGTCGGTGACTTTAAGAATAAAGCTTTATGTAATCTATTCACAACACACTCCTACACACTCTGCATGCTGCTGCCATTCAAAAAAACTGTGAACTTACATAAGACTGATGTTGAAATAAGAATGGATGTGTGGTTTATGGTCAGGCAGGCAGCTGGGCATCCAACAGTTTAAGTCAAGGAGGTCGTGTTCAGGTTTCCTGATGACTGAAGATCTTGTTTGAGTTGGGGGCTTGGTGTCACTGACACATTTCAGAATCAACTAAACATGGCACAAGTTCATGACTTGATTTTATTTCTAATTCCTTTTTCTGTGTATTTACTGCTAAATCATTTCAAGACATTAAACAACCAAAAATAATGAAAGAAAACGGATGCAAAAAATATGACCTAAACAGGCACGTGCACACTTTGGGCCCTGAGGGTACTTGAGCACCTGTCTTTTTTTCCTTGTTTTAAAAAGTGCCCAAGTGGCCTCTTTTTCATGAATTAACATTAATATATTAATGTTAGGGATACAAAAAAAGAAAAAGCATAAGTACAAAGTCCTCACTGTATTCTTCTATCATACCCATTTTATTTTAATATGGGGTTCTGATCTGCCGCTTCTGTCTTTGCGGCTCCACTCAGACTCAAAGTCGCCAGAGACAGACGGTGAGGGACAGCGAGAGAAGCTGCTGCCCCACGGAGAACTGACGAGACGTGACAGTGAAGCTACTGTCTTCATCAACCTGTGAGTTCTGGTTTAAGTCACTGTCTGCTGATTCAGCGAGCTTGGTTAATATGTCAGAAAAATACTCCACATTAGTCAAGGAGTCCGTTTTTCTACATTTGGCAGAGATCTGAGCACAATTCAGCTTGCAGATTGTGAGGGAACAGGAAACTGGGTACTAAGAAAATAAAACACCTGGTAAATTTTCTAAATAAAAAACTGTATTTATGGTGAGTTCACAGTTACCTCACCACTGGTCTGAAAATAATCTGTTTAATGTAATATTTTCTGTTTAGAATTGCCTTCTTTATGTTATGTATCATTCAGTTTCAAAATGCTTTGTACAAAAATTTTTTCAATCACTACTAAAGTCTGTGTGTAGAAGATGAGATGCAAAAGAGAGTTTGTGTCTCCTCAAGAGTCTGTGCAGCTGTGAGGAACTGGAGGTGTAAGACCTCAGGGTTGCAGGGTTGCAGAAACATAAACATGTAAATAAAAAAAAACTAAAACAGGACAAACAAACAATGGAGAAATCAAAATGGAATTAAAGCACGAGCGGCGTCGGATGGCCTGCAGGCACTACTCGCCCTAACCCTCGCCGCTACCTGCCCATGCCCTCGTCGCCCTCCTTATTTACCACCGTCACCCTCGCCGCCACCCTCACCATCCTACTTACTAAGTGGCCACATTGCACCCCTGACACCCCCCCTTCACTTTCTGTAATGCTGGTCTGAGCTGTCTGGGAAAAACTGATTTTGAAACTGCATTTTTCAAAATGGCGGCTTTTCTATTTCCATAGCAACCATTTTATGTTTTAGTCGCCTGGTGATACCGAACAGTTTGACGTCAGTTTCAGAAAAATTGTCAAAGGTAAACTTTTGAATTTCCATAGCAGAGGCAGTTCACTCTGCAGCACATTCATTTTCCATAGGTGTGTGCAAATGTTTGTGACTTTTCACGCATGTGGCGGGGGTCGAAAACCATATGGTCCTTTTAGTCAGGGACTTCTGCTGCGGGCCGTAATAAGGCAGATGACCTGACAATGTCGAAGTGAAAAAAACTTCTATACACTAATGACAGTTAACAGAAATGAAGACAGCTGTGGATGATCAACATGAACATCAAGTGACAGAACATGACTAAAACACCACTGAAAAACTAAACTAAACCACAAAATCCCCACAGCAACAGTATGATAATAACATTAAATGTTAATAATAATTTCAGCATTCTGGGGATGAAAGTTGTCCAACATCTGTGTCTCAAATATTACCATCTGCATTAAACTTGATTCATGTTGAGTCTGCCTGCAGCACAATACCAAAAAAAGAGCCTCCAGTGTTTTGTTGCTTTAGATTGCTTCCAAGTCATGATAAAGTGAATGAACTCATACTGACAATTTGTTTACATAACAAAAAATGACAACTGTATCATTTTCAGCCACACAGGTCACATAGCTGAGCAGGTATCTATTAGTACTTTATTTAAAAAAATGTAACTTACTTTGCATATTATTTAAAGGACAAAAAGACATGTTTTTGTTGCCATTTTCTGAGTTTGAGCGCCTGCCCCTTTAAAATCCTGTGCACATCCCTAGAATTTACTGTGAAAGGCTAGACAGGTTTATTTGTATAACACAATTTATCCAGAAAAAAGGCAAAATAAAAGCACTTACATAATGCTTGTAAATTTGCAAGTATTATGTAAGCATTATGTATGCAGTGTTTTATTTATAAAACAGTCCAACCGAATTGAAAATGATAAATAATCAATGCAAAGTTATTTATATTTTAAACTAATTACAGTAAGATTACAATGGTTGGAAAAAAGTGAAATAAAAAGCACTGATAGTACTGATCAGCTTCTGTAAAGTGCTGTTCTTCCATTGGTCTTTAAAAGGCTTTCGAACTCCTTATCTGGCATCCACCCATGGGACTATGCTGCTTGCACTATCCTGCCAAAAGCAACTAAGTCTTAATGAATCTTTGACATGTAACTGGAGTAGCCAGGTTTAGAACCAGCAACTGTTTAACCTCTGATCGCCCCCCCCCCCCCCCCCCACCCCCCACCCCGAGTGCTACAAAAATTTTTGTATAAAGACTTAATTTAATGAATCTGCCAATGGACCAGTGAACTGTCCAGGGGTTACCTGGCTCCTAATGTCACCTGGCTCCAACTTAGAACTGCTGAGGTGCTCTGAATAGATTTTAACGTTTTTTTTCATTTGTTTTCAATGAACATTAAACAGTTTAGTGAAAAAACTGATTTTTTTTAGACCAGCAGAATTAAAACAAGTTATTATTAATACTGCAGTAAATATAAAAAAAATAAAAAATAAAAAAGACTCAAGTGAGGATTTCCAAGTTTTATGTTTGTCAGCATTCACTCTAATGTCAAAAAGCTCTGAAATTCAGGCTTCATAAACCAAAAACAACACCAATACAGACAAGTTCACTCAGACATCTGCAGGGTTTCTGTCCAGTCAACTTATTTCTGAAATCCTTGTGCTGTTTCCAGTCTCTCCAATACACTGGCTTACTTCACAAAAACCCCAGTTTGCTTTGCTTTACATGAATCATCAGCCTTAGGTTGTATGGTTGCATACTTTTTAGGGGTTAACGGTACATCCCAGAAGTGTTCTCTCACTAGATCACCATTTTAGGCTGGCATAGGCTTGAATGTCCATTGTGACTCTTATATTTCCTTCTCTGTGTGGGGGCTGCACTGCTAGTGCTTCTAATGACGTCAAATCCTTTGCCTCTTGAGGGATTCACTGAAAGGAAAATTATACCATGGAAATGTTCCGTTCCCTGAGAGTTGCTGCCCTCATTCACATCATCTTTAAGTCCTTGAAGTCTTCATCAAAGAGTTTGTGCTTCAGCTTTTCTGTCCCAGCGAAAACACAAAATATGACCCCAGGCTGACATGATGTCCTTGCTATGAGTGTGTCAGTTTGGTCAGGTGTGTGTTTGTGGGGAGTAAGGTTCTTGAAGACTCCAAGCTTGTCTCATTTTAACGTTCCTGCTGCTAAGAATAAAACTTGTTTTTCTCAGGTGCTATTTATAGAGCTTTCTTTGGGCTCAAAGTCTTGCACGTCACCAAGTCCTGGTAACCAGCACTGAAACTGCTGTGTGTGCGTGTGTGTTTGTGCGTGTGTATGTGTTGCAATCAGAGTGTGTGTGTGTGTGTGTGTGTGTTTGTGGGGGGGGGGTTGCTGAAACCTCAAGATGAGGAAATACAAAGTAAAAGTGCAGCTTCAGCGAGGATGTTTGGTATGCTCAGCAGCTCTGTTCTTTCACTGCTGTCAGGTGTTGCTGTGGTTAAGAAACGTTAAACAATGGAAACACACACAGTTCTGCAGGGTTGTTGCAGAGCCTGCAGGCGCTGTTTCCACATCTGTGCCTCTTTGTTTGCAATTCAGTCATGAAGAAGTTTTATTGAGCGGTGACTCCTGTAGAGGAAGGAAAGGTGAATGCTCTCCATGCTAGCCTACATGCATTTTAGCACTTAAAACGTCATTTCCACAACACTATTTATAAGCCTTTGTGTCTTTTTAGGAACAGCGTGGGTTTGCTTTTCACCGGTGACTCACTAAGTAGAAGGAGGAGGGGGGGTAGGGTTGCAGGCAAAAAAAAATGCAGATAGATGTTGGTGTGAAGAAGCTAATGGACCAGCTACAGTTACATTTGTTTAAGACTCCTTATACATCAGAAATGTGATTCAGCGGCAAAAATTCCACTTTTGAAGGGGCAGAGGGGTATCAGGCCAGAGGTTGGTAGTCCAACAGTGCTGCTTTTTCTGTGAGACGGTTCTAAACATGAAGCATAATTTCTATTTTCTGTCTGTGGTTTTCCTGCAGGTGTTTCGTTGAGAGAAGTGACGTACATCTGAAGAGGGGATCAACACAGTGTGTTAATTAAATAAGAGTAGGTATTTACAATTTAAGCATTTATTTTGTAGCTGTGAATGAAATGAGTAAAAAAAACTGTACATGAATACACTCATGCGCGCGCACACACACACACACACACACACACACGTCATTATACGTTATAATGATACGTTATTTTTCCACTCTAGGAGTTCTTTTGTCCTGAGGATGAGAAAAATAATTTTGAATTTGAACCAAATTTGAAATAATCTCATCCTCTTTTCTTTTCCAGATTTACTTGACTGCCAAGAAAAAACAACCAGAAAAAAAAAGAAAATTTACAACAATTTCGTTTTTTCTTAACCGTAGCAACAGAGGGGCAACTTTGACGTTGTTTACATCAGCTCTTTTTGATATGATAAGTGCAGCCTTGTTTTAAAGTCAGTGTAGCTCCAAAATGGATGAGCACTTCCTTTTTACTGTGCTCTGGTTGGCAGTTCTCAAATGTTTGGCTGTCATGCCTGCTACTTTTGAGTTTTCATAATTTTCTGCTGCCTATACTCCAAGTCGTGGCTCTTTTTTTTTAAACGCACACAGGAGCTTCAAAAATGGATCCTCATGACTCAGCTGCCACAAGGCAAAAAGGCTCAAACAGGGAAGAAGTCAAGGAGAAGACACCTCTCCAAAGGAAGTGGGCTTCAGAGCCTTCAGCAAACACCAAAAAAAACTCTTTTTGTGAGCCAGAGGTTAAGCACCGTGAGAGTTTGCCATGTGGTGCTATGAGAGGATCAGCTCCCCAACAGAAATACCCAATGACAGGAAATCCTGTACAGCTGCTGTCTGGACCCTCTGTAGTTGGGGCTATTGGTGGTCCTCCATTTGCAGACCCTCAAGTACCTTTAACTCAGGGTTTCCCACGAGGATACCCCTATCAGATTGGCCAGCCATACCCCCAGCATCCCCAAACTGAGCGCTTCATCTCTGGAGCTAAACCGCAGCCGGGCCTGGAGTCTCATGCCTGGCCATTTGCTGGCCAGTTGCCTTCAGATGACCCTTATGGACACCCTGGTCACACTCATCTACACAGGGCAGAGAGGTTTCCTCGGCAAAAGTCCCCCAGTTTGCCCAACTCATTTGGGCAGTATTCTCAGTCGGGATTGGAGCCTGGAGAGGAGAACTACAGCAAAAAAGAACAAAAACCAAAAAAGCCTGGTAAATACATCTGCCATTACTGTGGCCGAGCGTGCGCCAAGCCCAGTGTCCTTAAGAAGCACATCCGCTCACACACTGGGGAGCGACCCTACCCTTGTGAACCATGTGGCTTTTCTTTCAAAACCAAGAGCAACCTTTACAAGCATCGTAAATCCCATGCGCATGCAATCAAAGCTGGACTGGTACCATTTTCTTCAGAGCTGGCTGTGACCAACAGTGAGGATGTGGGGCAGGCATCCCCTGTAGGGGAGGGAGATGCCCCCTCAGATGGTGAGCAAAGTACAGACACAGATGAGGAAGGAGTGGAAGGCTCCACTATGCTGATGGAGAAGCACAGTCCCATCCCTCAACTCTCCTTTGAAGCCAACAAAACTGCTGGTAATGTACTGTTTTCTTTACAAAAGAATACAACAATCCAAATGTAAAATGCGTTCTAATTGTTCTGAAATTAATGTGCCAGCTTGTAGTGGTGGTTCCTTTCTTTAAATGTATGAAGGAAAGTGTTCTAATAACTGGGAAGACACACTCCTCCAGTCTTAGCTGTAGTTCTGGAGGAGAGAGTCTACTTCACGGTGTAACCTCAGGTTCTGGTGAAGCTGTGTTGTTTTTTTTGTTCTGGAGCACTTGACCAGATCTTTACTCACTAAAAGTTCATGCTAGAGAGATTCTAAGAGTGGAAACATTTGGTTCATATGCTTTTGTTGACTTGAAAAAGCATTGACGATGTCCATCAGGGTACTTTAAAGGGGTGTTCTAAGGATATGGAATATGAGGTACATGTTTGGGGATCATTTGATCTCAATACAAGGAGATCAGGAGTTTGGTCAGACTTTTTTTCCAGTCTGAGTTGTACTCTTCAGAGTTGACTTTTGCCACAGATTCTATTTCTAACTTTGATGGACAAAATTAATCAGTGCAAACAAACAGAGGAAGGTTTTATGTTTAGCAGCCTCAGAATGCATCTCTGCTGCTTGCAAATGATGAACTTCTTTTGGCTTTATGAATACCTCAAGCTCTCTCTGCAGGTTTAAGTGTAAAGAAGCTGGGATAAGAATCAGCTCCTCCAGGTCTAAGGCCATAGTACTCTGCCAAAAAAAAAAGTTGGAGAGGTACATCCAGGTTAGGAAAGAGTCACTTCCCCAGGTGGGAGAAATGAAACGATCTTGGTGGTCCGTTCAATGTGAGGAAAAATTGAAGTGGGAAATTCAGCTACAGATCAGTGCTCCACTACAGCGATGTGGACCATATACCGGTTATTTGTGATGAAAAGCTCACAGTTTACCTTAAATCTATGTTTCTACCCTCACCTGTGGCATGAAGCTATGGGGTGTGATTAAGGTTAACCCTTTCATGCCTACATTTATTTCCAATTATATAAAAAAATTATTTGGTGTTTTTTTCATTTAAGATGATGCAAAATTTAGTAGAGTCCCGAATTAAATGGTACATTGCAAATTAGCAAATCAGCAGAAGCAAGCTTCCTTGTAAGCATGACAGGGGTCTGGCTTAGAGACATTGTAAGAAACTCAGCTATCAATGAAAGACTGCAGAGCTTTTCCTCCATATGAAGAAGAGCCAGCTGAAGTGGTTTGGACATTAGAAAATAACTCCATCTTGTTGTCTTCCAAGTGAGGTGTGTCAATGTCCGACTAGAAGAAGGTCAGATTAAAGAAATTAGGTCTCTGGGTTGGTCTAGGAACTGTTCAGTATCTTCCTGGGTAAAAAGGTTGACAAGCTGGCCAGGGAGAGGGATGTTACAATATCAGTAATAAAGTACAGTGGTCCCTCGTTTATCACAGTAGTTACATTCTAAAATTAACCTGCAATAGGCAAAATCTGCTAAGTGGTCGACTTTATTTTTTCCAACAATTATAGATGTTTTAAGGCTTTAAAATTCCCCACTACGCACTTTATACATTTTTATGGGACAGAGATTGACATTTTCACACTTTCCTCTCTTGCTTAAACACTCAAAGTTCAAACCTTTATAGAAAAATATGTCCAGTATTTCAATCAGACAGCCAGCAGAGTAGAGTGATTGACATTGTTTTACAACTAATCAAGACACTGAACACAATGCACTGTACCAAAAAAAAAAAAAACAAATAAAAGCATTAAAAATTACAAGTTTATTTTCCTTGTAGTGAGGGACCACTGTGCTGCCTCCACTGCCAGAGCTCCCAACAAACAGTTCACAGTTGCTTGACAGACTTTATTGTTGAAATCAAAATGGAGGCACATTAATCTTGTCTAGGCTGGATGGTGGTGTAGTGGTTAGCACTTTTGCCTCACAGTAATTTAAATCAAAGTTGAATCCTTTTTGTGTTGAGTTGGTATGTTCTGTTCCTGCATGTGTAGGTTTTCTCTGGGCACCTTGACTTCCTCCCTCAGTCAAAATGATGCATAATGGTTCAAGTAGTGGACCTATATTGTTTCCAGATGAGAGTTGTGAGTGTGTGGCCATGTGATGGACTGAAGAACCACCTAAGATCTACAACATCTTTGCCCAACAGTGGCAGAGAAAGGCTCCAGCAACCCTGGATGGATTGAAAGTCTTGTCTGTTTAAAAATGTTAACGTTTATTGTCTTTAGTTTGGATTTCTTAGTGGATGTGTTTTACTGTAAATGCTCCTCTCACTGTTTAGGTGGTGGAGAACCTGCATATGCGGACTCAGCTGAAGAGTTTCATATTGGATCAATGAAAGTGCCCATCCTCATTTTTCCCAAAGCTGGAGTAGTTCCTCCTGGGGGGATGGACTGCCCCACCTTTCATGATGTAAAGATGTCACATCATATGTTGACATCACAGGCTGGTGGTGGAAGATCACACTCTTTGGATGACTCTACCACTATTAAACACTTGGCACAAAGAATAGATGAGAAAAAAGGCCAAGATTCTGATCCAAGCATATCCCAGTCCCTTAATCTACTCAGTCCTCACAGCAAAGGCAGCACAGACTCTGGCTATTTTTCTCCTTATGACAGCGCAGAGTTGCAGATTGGCACTCCAAATACCAGTGCAAAAACATATGAAGAGATAATGTTTGGTCGGACGTGGTACAACCGGCCAAACTCCAGATCAAGACAGTCTATGACAGGGAGCATGGCAGGAGCAGATGGTAACATGAGCCTAAAGCAGCAAGATCTAGACATGTGTAAGATTGCGGAAGATCATCCTTCCTTCAGAGAAAATTTAGGAACAAGTGGAGATGCTAACCAATACCCAACTGGCCCCTGTCAAAGCAACACAGGACTTCTGGAGCCTCCATCAGAGTCTGGAACTCTTATTAGAAGCAGGTCCATGCCAGCTCCAGTACCTTCTAACCTCAACACTCCTCAGGGAATCCGCGGGAGCATTTCCTTTGACAACATGGTGGCACCTGATGATGTGTTTTACCCACCTGGCCAGCCCAAACTCAAACGTCAGAGTGCATTTGAACATCCAGCAAATGAATCACATGCTGGAGAAGCTGATGGTCATACTCATATGGCCAAGAATTTAGCATCATCTGTTGGTTTGAAGATCACTGAGCGTAGCCCAGGAGGGCCAGAGAATATTTTTTACAACCAATATCCCTCTAAAGTTAACATATCTGAAATAGCCACACGAAAAAGAAGAAAAGAGAAGAGTGTTGGGGATGATGAGGACAGCCCTGAAAACTGTGATAGCAGCTGTAGCGGTTCAGTGGATATGATGGGAGATTATGATTTTAAACAAGGTAGTTTGGATGGGTCAAGAGCTACCCCAACAGGGAAGAACTCTTTTCACAGTTCTCACAGCCAATCTGACAGCTTTGATACCTGTGTCAGTATGTGCTCTGAAGACATTGTACTGTTTAATGATTCAGAAGGCAAGAAGCCAGCTGGCAATGTTATATCAGTCATCCAGCACACCAATTCACTTAGCCGCCCAAATTCTTTTGAAAAGTCTGAGTCCTTTGAGCAGCCTGCATACCAGCCCTCAGACAAAGCTCCATCAAGCCAGTATTCAGAGCAATCTGACACAGATATATATGAAGATGCTCTGAGTCCAGAATCTGCCCTTCGGAGGGCAGAAAGCATGGAGCAGCAGCAAACTGACAGCGACCTGGCCTCCTTTTCATCATCTTCAGTTGCAGCCTCGCCTAGCCAACCGTATCATAAACTGGTACGACAACCCAACATCCAAGTTCCTGAGATCAGGGTGACAGAGGAGCCAGACAAGCCAGAGAAGGACACAGAACATCTTGTGACCAACGAACCAGAGAAACATCCGCCGGCTGTAGAGGAGTTCCAGCTGCCTCAGAGGAGCGACACACTGTCCCAGATGCCGACAGAGAAGCTTCCACCCAAGAAGAAGAGGCTGCGCCTGGCAGATTTGGAGTACTCATCTGGGGAATCCAGTTTTGAGTCAACATGCACCAGCCTTTCTCGCAGTCCTAGTCAGGAAAGCAACCTGTCTCACTCCTCTTCCATGTCCATGTCCTTTGAGAAAGACGAGGGTGTTAAAATTGTCTCACCCACCAAACAGGTACCCAGCTCTAGCACAAAAAGTCGAATGAGAAAAATGAAATGTTTCTTAGTTGAATTCCTTTCTTTGACAGGAGGATTCAGTGGCTAGTGGTTTGGGAGCAAAGCAGTCAGAGTTCCTGACTGTGCCCAGCAGTTTTTCCAGCCACCACCAACAGAGAGAGATGAGAAGGTCTTCTTCAGAGCAAGCACCATGCACACTGCCCACAGAGCTGCCTGAAATGCGCAGCAAATCTTTTGACTATGGGAGCCTGCCTTCCTGCAGACAGGGGGAGGTTTACACCAGCGCATCTGCAAAGAAGGAACGCCGGCGTGGATATCTTGTTCGACAGGTACCACGTAGCTTCTTACTTAAAGATTCACTCCAATAAGCATTATGTTTTTGTGTTTTTAACACGCTCTTGTGGCTCTTCTTCTTAAAGAAAATTAAGTTTAAATTTGCGTTTGTATTTATTTATGCAAACTGTTGTGAATCAGGAGCAGTAGAAAAAAATGCAGTTTGAAAAAGCTTGTAGACATGACACAGGTGCAGCAGTCAGCGGGTCAAAGTCTCCCCGCTTGCAGACAAATAGATCCATGTACATCTTTGTTTTCCTCGTCTGAGGAAGAAGGGGAGAAGAATCAACCTGCGATGCACTTTGAGGGTTCCCATTGGTTGTCGCATGGATTCGGGCCCCTCTCCTCTCGGAAATCACTGCCAGCAAGCAGGAGACGTCCTCACAGTACCCTACCTACCTATTTTAACTGTACCCTTCATTACACACATTCCTTTCCCCACAAAAATATGCACTCCAACACACACACACATTTGTTACACAAGGAAGGTGATGCCTATAATCTTATGTCCCCGTCCCATCCTTGCTGGGGGAAACCAGGCCTTCAGCAGTGGTGACCATTACCTTGGGTGCTGGCTTCCTGGGCCCAGCAGCCCTCTTTCCACACAGGGAGAGAGATCTCTAAGTTATCTGGCAAGACCATGAGCTAGGGATTACATCACATCTGAGCCTTGGGGGTGGCCATGTCCCAGTGGTTCTGGATCTGGTCCTTGCCCTTGAGCGCTAAAGTTATTCAAAATTTCAATAGTAGGGTAGCCTGGTCGAGGTCCAGGTTTACCACACTCGTGGTGGACCCCAACTTCTCTTGGGCACCCTCCTCTTGGGTGGGGGTGGGTGGCCACTGCCTTGCTCTATCCTGGACCACTTGCGGGGTGAGTGGGGTGGTTGTGTGGAGCGTAGGGCGGATCTTCCTTGGGGGCCCTGGTTCATGCCTGGGGTTGGGGTGGGGGGATGCTCATATAACTCCCTGGTGGTCGTGGCTGCTTGTCTGGGGGGAGGGCTCTCCGGCAGATTGGGCCCTGTGCTGGGCCCCCTGGTGCGGCGGGATGGATACTTTTCCGCCTGGGCTGGAACTTGCATTGTCTGTGCTCCTGTGCGCCTCTGCTCTCTGGCATTGGGGGCCCCTAAGGTCGATTCTGCCAGCCCTATTCTGAGTGACTGAGATGTGTTGCCCGGCGGGTGGATTTCCTCAATCTGCTATGTGGGGGTCTGGGGGGCCCTGACTACCACTGGAATTGCAAAAAAGGTTTTAACCCCAAAGCTCCAAACTATAAAGGGAACAATAATTGGCAGAAAAGTGTATATCTTTCAATAACGATTACAGTTTCTTAGTTATTGAGCTCCGTGGCCATGTGATTGTTTGCTCTGAGACTGAGATATTGTGGGTTGAATTCTACAGAAGAGTCAAACAAAAAAAATCTAAAAGTGGGACGCAGTTCCTCCCTGGTTGACACTCATTAAATAGATTGATTAGAGGGCTAAACCACCAAATAGCTCCTGAACACAGCTGTAACTGCGGTTTACTGCTCCCCCAGGGATGGGTCATATGTAAAGAACAAATTTACACACTCAGATGTGATAATTAGTGGGATCATAATTCTTAGTGAGTACTTATTTCATATACACTGGCTTGAAAAGGTATTCATATCCCTTGAACTTCTCCACATTTTCTCACATTATGACCACAAACCTACATAAATTTTATTGGAATTTTATGTGAAAGATCAACGCAAAGTGGTACACAATTGTGAAGTGGAAAGAAAATTTTACAATACATATATATATACACAAATAAAAAGTATTCATCCCCCTGAGTCAAAACTTTGTGGAACCCCCTTTTGCTGCAATTACAGCATGTCTATACCAGCTTTAAATATCTAGAGACTAAAATCTTTGCTCTTTCTTCCTTGCAAAACAATTCAAGCTGAGTCAGATTAGATGGAGAGCGTTTGTGATCAGCAGTTTTCAGATCTCTTCACAGATTCTGGATTGGATTTAGGTCTGGACTTTGACTGGACCATTCCAACACATGAATATGTTTCATTTTAAACCATTCAATTGTCGCTTTGGCTTTATGTTTAGGGTGGTTGTGCTGTTGGAAGGTGAATCTCTGCACCAGTCTCAAGTGTTGTTCAGACTTCAACAGGTTTTCCTCCAATAATGCTCTGTATTTGGTTCCATCCATCTTCCCATCAACTCTAACCAGATTCCCTGTCCCTGCTGAAGAGAAGCAGCTCCAGAGCATGATGCTGCCACCACCATGTTTGACAGTGGGTATGGTGTGTTCAGAGTGATGTGCAGTTTTAGATTTCTGCCACTCTTAGTGCTTTGCATTCAAGCCAAAAAGTTTCATTTTGGTCTCATGTGACCAAAGCACTTTCTTCCACACGTTTGCTGGGTCACTCACATGGCTTATAGCAAACTGCAAACTGGACTTCTTATGGTTTTCTTTTAACAATGACTTTCTTCTTACCACTCTTCCATAAAGTCCAGATTTGTGCAGTGCATGATGGTTGTTCTATGGACAGATTCTTCCACCTGAGCTGTAGATCTCTGCAGTTTATCCAGAGTCACCATGGGCCTCCTGGCTGCATCTCTGATCAATGCTCTCCTTGTTTGGCCTGTTAGTTTAGGTGGACGACCATGTCTATGTAGGTTTGCAGTTGTGCTGTACATTTGTGGATGATGGACTGAACAGTGTTTCTTGGGATGTTCAAAGGTTTAGATTTCTCCACAACTTTATCCTGATCTGTCTGGTGTGTTCCTTACACTTCATAATGCTGTTTGCTCCCCAATATTCTTTTGAAAAACCACAGAGATGGTCAGAAAACAGCTGGATTTGTATTCTGAGATTAAATTAAAAACAGGTGGAATCTATGAAGTCATTAAGTCAACATTTGATCAGTCACCAATCATCAAGCAACTTCTGAAGGCATTTGGATGAACTCAGAAAAAAGAGGGATGAATACTTTTGCACATTGCACTTTTTAGTTTTTTGTTTGTTAAAAAAAATTGAACTCTTGTATGATTTTCTTTCCACTTCACAAGTATGTTCCACTTTGTGTTGGTCTTTTACATAAAATTCCAATAAAATATATTGATGTTTGTGGTCATAATGTGAGAAAATGTGGAGAAGTTCAAGGGATATGAATGCTTTTGTAAGCCACTGTAGGAGATCTTGGAATTATGGGCAATGCTTAATGAAATGTGTTCCTTCAAAGCAAATGTCTGGAAGGACCGATCACATCTTTTGCGACGCTACTCAAACCTCCATCACAGTAGGCCCAGTTCTGGTTTGTTAAGAACAGCTTTCATGCTGCAATTTCTTCTAAGAAACCTGACAAACAGTCACTTCAGTCACTATCCTACCCCTCAGTGGTAAGCTTTGGCTCTGTACAGGCTCAGCTAAACCTATCCCAGAGAAACCAATCCCTAGGATTCTTCTTTTTTATTGTGACATGCTTTTAATTAAAGTCTGTAAACCACCTTAACATGGTGAATGTGTTTAAGAGTTTGAGTGATCCCAGGAGGTAAATAGTCTGGGCTTTTGCCTGAGGTAGGGTCTCCCATGGCAGACAGGTTCTTGGTGACGAGCCAGACAAAGCCTGGTCATGGAACTTGGCTTTTGGGACATAGAACGTCACCTCTCTGAGAGCCTAAGCTTGTGTTGGAGGTTGAGAGGTACAAGCTAGATATAGTTGGGCTCACCTCCACGCACAGCCTAATCTCTGGAACTCAGTTCCTTGAGAGTGGTTGGTCTCTACCATTCTGGAGTTGCTCATGGTGAGATTTTGACAGGCCGTGTGGGCTTAGTTGTGAGCCCCCAGCTCAGCTGGTTGGATGTGGATGTGTTGGAGCTGCCAAGTATTGGAGTTCACCCCAGTGGATCAAAGGGTCATGTCCCTTTGCCTTCAGGTGGGGTACAGGTCTCTGACTGTGGTTTCAGTCTATGGGTCAAACAGTAGTGTGGAGTACCCCGCCTTCTTGGTGTCTCTTGAAGAGGTACTGGAAGGAGACTTCATTGTCCTCTTGGGGGACTTCAATGCCCACATAGACAACAACAGTGGCACCAGAGGGGCATGATTGAAAGGAACGGTCTCGCTGATCTAAACTCGAGCACTGTTTTGTTGTTGGACTTCTGTACTCATCATTAATTCATCATTCATCATGTTTGCCCATAACAAACACTATGTTTGAGCACAATGGTGTCCACCAGTACATTTGGTGTCAGGACATGCTCGGCGGGAGTTTGATTATCAAATCTGTAGTCATGTCAGGTGAACTTCAGCTGTGTGTCTTGGACACTCGGGTAAAGAGAGGGGCAGAGCTGTCCGCTGATCACTACCTGGTGGTGAGTTGGATTCGCTGGCAGGGAAGGAGGCCAGAAAGACTTGGCAGACCTGTATGTACTGTGAGGGACTGCTGGGAACATCTGGCTGAGCTCTTTATTAGGGAGTTCTTTAACTCCCACATCTGGGAAAGCTTCAAAGAGGTACTAAGGGAGGTTGGTGACATCAAGTCTGAGTGGACTGTGTTTTCCACCTCCATAGTCTCTGCTGCTGTTCAGAGCTGTGGTCGCAAGGTCTCTGGTGCCTGCCACAGCAGTAACCCCCAGACGTGACGGACGACACCCGAAGTAAGGGATGCCATCAAGCTGAAGAAGGAGTCCTATCAAGCCTGGCTGGCTTGTGGGACTCCAGAGGCAGCTGACTGGTATCATCAGTCTGAACGAGCTCAGCCCGGGCTGTTGTGAATTAAAAAACTTGGTTCTGGGAGGAGTCCAGTGAGGCCATGAGAAGGACTATCGGTTGGCCTCAGAGATTCTGGCAAACCATTCAGTGCCTCCTGAGGGGAAAGCAGCTTTCTGCATGCACCGTCTTTGGTGAAGGTGGGGAGCTGTTGAAGTCGACTGGAGACAATGTGGGGCAGGGGAAGGAATACTTCGACAATCTCCTCATTCCTGCATTGTGTTTTTGTAGGGAGAGGCACTGGTTATAGTAAGGACTTGATTTAATGAGTGGCTAAGTTAAAAATATTTTAATTGATTGAAAGGAAGTGAGTAGAAGTAAAGAAGTAACAAACTTGTGTATCGAGTTGAGTGCACTTCCAACTGCACATCAACATTTTTACTTCAGTAAAACACAAGCGGTGGAAGAAATACTTCGAGGATCTTCTAAATCCCACTGGCATGCCCTGCTTCTATTGAGGATGCAGAGGCTGAGGACTTTGGGGTGTCGCTGTCCATTTACCCAAGCTGAAGTTGCTGAGGTAGTCAACGACCTTTTTCAAAGCACTGGTAGTGGATAAAGTCCCCACCAAGTACTCCAAGTCTCTAGATGCTGTGGGAGTGTCTTTACTGAGACATTTCTGCGTGGCATTTGGGAACCGTACCACTAGTCTGGCAGACAGGGGTGGTGGTTTCAAGAAGGGGGATGAGGGTATGTGTTCCAACTACAGAAGAATCACACTTCTGAGCCTCCCTGGGAAAGTCTATATCTGGGTACTGGAGAGAAGAGTCCGTCAGATAGTTGAGTCTCAGATCCAGGAACAACAGTGCAGTTTCCGTCCTGGTCATGGAACAGTGGACCAGCTCTACACCCTAATTAGGGTTTTTCGTACCATAAGGCACACTTAAAAGCCTAAATTTTGTTTCAAAAATCAGCCGTGCTCCCATTAATCTGATGCGCCTTTTGTGTGCACCAAGTTCCAAAATCTGTAAAAATGTTCTTGTGCAACTTTGGGAAGAGCTCCACTCGAATGATTGTTGGTTCAGTTCCCACTGACACATAGAGGACCGCGCTGTGTGCATTTTGAGGGACACAGGTGGGTCACAAACTTTGATTCTGGCAAGCCGTGCTACAGGGAAACAATGTGGCTGGTGGTAAAGTTTTACCACATCCAGAGTTACCTGAGAAACCCACCTTAGTGCAACCAAACTGTAAAGATCGACACAGCATTTCAGAGCACAAGCTTTACCAGGCCTGCACCATTACGCGCGCACAATCCCAAAAAATACACAGATGATTTGTCTCACAGCATTCCTTTGTCTTTTTGCTCTAGAGATGATCATGTTACTGCGTAATTTGCTGAAATTTACAGTTTTTTCCTCCTGCAGGTGACAACTACAATGGAGTACTCGTCTAATTTTGAGCACTCTGGAAAGTCAGCGCTCCCCTCACGCATGGCTGCATGCTGTATTGCGCAAACATCTAGCCAAACTTTAAGCACATTTTTCCGTGACTCTGCGCAAGAGTCACTCAGATTCAGTCCTGCTGAATTAGTGTTTGATCACACTTTGTGAGGTTCCCCTCAAGACTTAAAACAAAGGGTTCCCTGTGCCACCCGAGGACAAGCAGAATAGACCGCATCTTTATTTGTGGGAGCAATGAATGGAAGTTGGCACACACTCTTTTACTAAGATTGGGAGGCAGCGCCAGCCTTGTTACACCTCCATATGTGAATGGATTGTAAATGCCTGGGCAAAAGTATCTGCTTTAACTGTTGTCTGAGTTTTCACTAAAGCTGGCATCATAAGCAAACATTTTAATGGAGTAGCACGGGAGCAAGACAAAAATGTAGTCAGTCCAGGCGAGGGTCAAAACACAAAGGCGAGGCAGGATAACAAAAAACAGGCAAAGGTCAAGGCACACAGAATCAAACTAGGGAATACACGCTTAGACTGTGTGCTAGGCAATATAAGACTTTGCACTGGTGAGCAGGCTGGAGGTGGTATAAAGGCCTGATGATAATGAGAAACAGCTGAGAAGGAAGGAGTGTGTGGTGATGGCTGATGGGAGATAAAGTGAAGAGCTGAGGAGCTAAAAACTCAGACGAGAGCTCCCTCTGGTGGTCGGTGGCTTCAGTGGCTGGCTGAAACGTGACACTTAAATATACAAATAAAGCTAATCTAAACTCACTGTTTTGCTTCTGTTACCTTTTTTTTTGCGCCTTAAAGTACGGTGTGCCTTGTGTATGGGTTAAGTACAGAAATAGACCCCCTAATTATGACTGCACCGACTAATACGGTTGTTTGTCCTCTCTGGGTGGATGGAGTGCTCCTGTCCCAGGTGGAGGAGTTCAAGTACCATGTGAGGGAAGATCAAAGCGTGAGTTCGACAGGCAGATTGTTGCATTGTTCACCATTATGCGGTCGCTATACTTGTCCGTTGTGGTGAAAAGAGCTGAGTCAGAAAACAAAGATCTCAATTTACTGGTCGGTCTTCACTCCAATACACACACACCTATGGTCAAGAGCTCTGGGTCATGACCGAAAGAATGAGGTCCCAGATACAAGTGGCTGAAGTGAGCTTTCTCCTCAGGGTGGCTGGGCACTCCCTTAGAGATAGGGTGAGAAGCTCGGTCACCTGGGAGGAGCTTGGAGTAGAGCCTCTGCTCCTCCACATTAAGAGGACCCAGTTGAGGTGGCTCAGGCATCTTGTCTGTATGCCTCCTGGACGCCTCCCTGGGGAGGTGTTACTGGCATCTCCCACTGGGCGTAGGCCCCAGGGAAGACTCAGGACACGCTGGAGAGACTACGCCTCTCGGCTGGCCTGGGAACATCTCGGCGTCCCCCAAGAGGAGCTGGAGGAAGTGACTGGAGAGAGGGAAGTCTAGGCATCATTGCTCAGACTGCTGTCCCCACGACCCGCTCATGATGAGGGGAAGAAGATGGGTGGATGCTTTTAATTTTGGTCAATTTCTGGAAAGGTTGACAGCTGTCTGGAATTTTTTTCATAAGGAAAAAAACATAAGGTTAATGCAGAGTTGCTGTTTCGTACAAGAAATGTTTGAATAATTGTAATATCCAGTAATGTTCGTGTTCTCGTGACCTCCAATTGGATTTTGACAATGATTATACTTTTATTCATTACTCATTCACATTGGTTGGTTTACAGGCTTCACTGAGTGTCTATCCAGAGGCAGTCCTACAGGACACAGGTGGAGGACAGGTGTCAATCAAACAAGAAAGCCTGGAGCATGGGGTATGGCCTGTCCCATCAGGATCCTCCCACAGCACCAGTGAAATGACTGTCAGAACCAGGAGACCGGGTAATATCAAAGGTTAAATATTTATACCATTTTCAGGAAATGTTCCATTCCTATGCTTATTTTTCAAACTAATGCTACAAAAGGGCTGTCCTTTATTGAAAACACTCCACCAGATCTGGAGCTATCTTTGACATATTAAAGAGCTTTTGTTCAGATAAGCTTCTTAATTTCAAATTATCTTGCTTTGTTTACAGTTGTGGGGTCTTACCAACAGCCCCCCCAGCATGTCCTTCAGCAGAGTATCAGTGATGACAGCCTGCAAGACGAACCTTGCTTTGGAAGGTTAGAAAACAAGCTATGCTGCACAAAGCTCAAGCTCACCACAAGTTTTCATAGTGTGTTGGTTTAGAGACTCAGACAACACACCTGTCTTCCTCAACAGGCACAAGCAGCAACGTCTTCAGGCCCAGGGCTCTTCCTCTGAAGGAGAACATCCAGCTCTTAAAGTCAGAAATAGGGATTTGATCCAACAGTACCAGAGTGGGGTCCCTTTTGATTCTTTTTCACAGCCAGGTGTGTTTTGGAACCAGGAGTCAGAACAGGCAGCCAGACAGCAGCAGCTCCAAAAGCTCCACCTCAGATCATCAAGCTGCCTGCCAGGACTAACAGTTCCGAAGGAGTCTGTTCAGCAAATCAATGACCCACAGCTGTATGAAGAAAAAACAGAACTTCAGAGCACTCATACTTACTCACCCTCTTTTCCATCACACATAAGCATGCTCTCACCTGCCCCCTCCATGTTCCAGAGGCACCTTCAACCCACCCAAAACCTGAGCTCTAAGACCACTTTGCCTGGTTTGCTGGTACCTGTTCGAATTCAGACTTATGTTCCAGTGTTTGGTAGTGCCACGTACACCAGTGTTAGCCAGTTCAAAGCATCCCATGGTAATGAACCTGAAGCTTTAGGAGCAGACCAGGCTGAGAACAACCATGTTTCTCCTCTGCTTGGTATTGCAAGACCCTGCAACCTCCCTGGAGGCATAAGCAGATCTGGATTCAACTTGTCACTTCTGCTAGGACACACTGACGGTGATCTTCTGCGCTCGTCTTTTTGGAAGGGCTCAGAGAAACACGTGAACACAGGCATCCCTCTATCACTGACTTCAGGAACCATTTCCACCACAGACGCCTCTGGTTCGGCTATGGGAGGTGGCAAGCGCATGCTGTCCCCCACCAGCTCCATTGAGCTCTTTATCCAGTCTAAGCAGCATAAGAGGGTGAAGGAGGAGAGGATGTATGGACAGATTGTAAAGGAAATGAGTGCTGTGGAGCTAAGTGGAGCTGAAAGAGGTAAAAATCCTGAGAAACAGGGGGGCAGTAATCAGAGAGTCCCCTTCAGGAGGAAAGACTCTGTGGATGAGTGTGAGAGGATGTCTTCGTCTCCCCCATTTCCTGATCCCCCAGCTGCCACCAAGATTGCGGTCCCTGTCCGTTCCTCGGCCCCACACCTTTCTGATGCCCCCCGGGGTGACAGTTTCACACCCCCTCTCCAGATTGTCACAGAGCGTTGTCCAGTACTATGTAGTCAGGATTCTCCTGAAAGGCTGGATGTCGATGACGTGAGTCCAGGTCCCAGCTCCAGCCCAGAACCAATGCTGTCCTGCATCAATGCAGAGAACTCAGACAAACAGTCCCTGCTGCTTCAGCCTTCTCCCACCCAAAGCTCAGAAATGAAGGGAAGAGCACAGTCTCTGCTCTTTACAAAACTGTCTGAGGTCCAGCAGCTGCTGCACTTTCCAAACCTGCGCACAACAAGCAGAGTCAGCTGGTGTTTCCGTAACTACACCAAACCCAACAGCACTCAGGCTACCTCCCACTGCTCTGTCTACAGCTCCTGGTCTGTGAGCACCCACAACCCCAATCCTCTCAACATCAGTACAAAGGCTGCCCTAGCTCTGCTGCGGTCAAAGCAAAGGAAAAACACTGAATGGCTTTTCACGCTGGCAGCTATGTGCCCCCCCAGCTCTGGAAAACTGGTATCTTCTGAGGCCTGGAAGCTGATGTTTGATCAGGTATGTCCTGAGATCTGCAGACATGTTGCTGTGCTGTGTCCATCACTCACAGCCCTCTTCTGCCCTTCCTGGCTGCTGCAGCTTAAGCCTGACTTGGTGCCTGCTGACCTGAATTGCTTTGGAAAGAAGTTGAAGGGGGTGGAGTCATGGGAACAGTCAAAGGTCGAGCTGGGGGAAAAGGTTGTCTCAGCCAAGCACCTTTCAACAGAACCAACTCGCATCAAGATCTTTGAAGGCGGGTGAGTGCAGCTGGTCAACGTTCAACACTGTTTGTGGGGGAACTGCTTACCTTTTCAATAAAAATAAAAAAATACTTCAACATCTTTTACACTTTGAGGTGTGATTTACTGATAAGATGATGGAACATAGGGGTGTGGGTCTTCCCTGCTCTCCTCATGCAGGTTCAGTTTAGGAAAAAGGTTAAAGGTTGTTCTCAAGTAAGAGTAACATTACCCCAAAAAGATTACTCAAGTGTAAATAAAACATTGTTATCTAAAAATAGAATCACATAAAAGTTCAAGGAAATAATTGTTAAATAAAGAAAACGGAAACGCTCAGATTTTGTTTTTTTACTTTAAATTTTATTCGTGTTTTTTTTTTTCCCTTTCAATAGCTTACATTTTATGATATAAAAATTAAAAATGATACTGCTTATCAGGACACCAACATTTACTTATGTAACTGTAACCCATTATGACTCACCTCTGGTGTTGAGATTAGATCAGATACTTATAACTCAAACCCACTGAGTGACTGAAGGGAGTGTTCGTTTTAACCCCCTACCCCCAGCTTCAACTCTCAACTTTCAATGCAGCGTATCTTTATTACTTTTCTCTTATACAAGTTTCATAAAGATGATTTTACTGTGAAAAGCAAAATCTGTTAGGTACCTTATTCTGCTCATCAACAACCCCCCCGGACCCTTTCACCCTAGAGGTCTCAATCCCCCGACCCCCCAGCACAGACAATGAAACTAATAAGGGCGACCTATGGGAAGCAGGCAGATCCACATGAAAGAAAAGAAAAGGTGCAGAGCTTATGAAAAGTTTAGAGTTTTAGGTGAAACTAAATCAATTTCTTTACCTCATTCTCTTCAGGGTGTGTGTGTGTGTGTGTGTGTGTGTGTGTGTGTGTGTGTGTGTGTGTGTGTGTGTGTGTGTTTGGGTTATTGTCATCACACATAACTGCCTCTCTGGGTATTGAGATACTGTAAGGACAATAGCAGGCAATGTCTTCTTTAGACAGAGTAGAGCAGTCTAAGTGTTCTTTAGTTTACATTATTTGAGTGCTGAGGTGTTGTAGGTATATGGTCAAATGCAATAGTCATCTTTACAGGAATGTAATCACTATTGGACATGTTATATAAAATATTTGTGTGTCAAAGCAGCATGAGCATCCACAGTAGTAATGGTCCAATCTCAAAGTAGTGTCCCATGCTTGACTTATGTTTGTGTAACTCTCTACTGCAAATAACTCTCTTCTAGAGAGAATATGTGTGTTATCTGTGCAAAAAATGATCCATATGCTTAACAAAAGCAGAGTTCTTATCTGTAATATCTGCAATTATTATCACCAATAACAGAAACACTAGTATGCTTGTCATTTTGTTTAAAATTGCTTATAAAAGCAAGCTTATTTAAATAATCTTCTTCATTTTGGTTACATTCTTAGGGAGCATATACATTTGAAATAACAAATTCTTTAGCTTGGTGTTTAAGGTGTATGGCAATACACCAGTCCACACAAAGGCAGTATATATTAGCTGTTGAGTCCAGTCTTTTACTCCATAAGATAGCCACACCTCCTGGGATTCTTCTTCCTTTTACCCCCAAACTGAGGTCAGTGGTAGACTCTCCAGCACCCAAGAAATTACTATAAATAGAATTTAATTCCTTTAAATCCTGCTTGGCTATAACAGTTTCTTGAAGACACAAGATTCCATAGTGCTCCAGCAGCTGATCAAAAACAATGTGGCGTGCTTTATCCCCTGCTCCCTGGCTTAACCGCAGGCCGTGGCAGTTGTATGATTTAACTTTAATATCCATAACAGTGTTATTTGTACTCAAGATAGCATCTGCACACTCGTTGCCCAAGTAGGAAGAGAAGTATTTGCTCCAATGATGCCTTTACGCCAGGGGTCCCCAACTGGCGGACCGCGGTCTGGACCTCAAGACCCTTTTATCTGGACCATCAAGCATTTTAGATAAAAAGTGTGATAATACATTCATGTTTACCCACAGCAATGTTTCCATAGGCGTGCACGAGGACCGCTATGTGTGAACTGGGGTCCTTCAACCGGCAAATAGCGGTGGATATTTGTTTCATTGTTGGGACGTAAAGTTATCGAGTAATAGAGTAAACAATGGCGCTGTCTAAAATGATAAAACTGGACTCTGAAAATCGGGATTTTCCCATGGAACCAACCATGATGGGACGAGAAAAGGGTGCAGTTACTCGACTGAAACAGAACAATCCAGAACTCTTGTCGTATCACAGCATTACCCACATGTCTGTCCTCTGCTCATCACTTTAAGAGCACTATGGAAATGTAGTAGTTCATCGAGATTATGAGACATGCATCTTGGGAAGTTTTCCCCACACTCATTCAGCACTTTAAGACATGTCTTGACATTGTTGGCATCTTTGTCTCATCCTTTGTGGGCGATATTACGCAATGTGGTGTCACATAGTTCAAATAGCGTCTTCTTTGAAGTCTCAATGCAGTCAGTCAAAAGTGTTGATGGTCAATGCTATGATCTCATCTTGGCTTAGCGTCTTTAATTTTATAGAGAAGAAGTGTAGAAATTAATCTTCTACTATAATTTTACTGTCTGTAGTTCTACTAATATCTGTTTTTTGGGATCCCTAGTAAATGGTGGAGCTCCTGACACGCGTTCTGCTGACACGTCGGCAACTTAAGCCATCTTTTTTGTGTGAATGCTGTGCAGCATTTACACTACAGTGATCCATTTTTCTTCTGTACACTTTTTGGACGTCCATAGCTCTTCAGCTCCTTCATCTATTCAGCTCATCCAGCTATTAAAAAATTCAGCTCTTTTAGGGAATGGGTGCTTGAAAGTTTCAACTTCCAAACTAGCATTGTTCAAGGTAATGCTATATATCAAGTTCTTGTTTTATTTAGGTTTAGGTTTAACATATGCAACATATTTCAGAAAGCACAGCCTTTTCCTCCACATTTAGTTCCAATAGTAAAAATGGGATTTGAAGTTGCTTCTTTCTTTTAGCAGAACACATGAATCTCTGCAGATCTGCCTCTGTCTCTGACCCCCCAGTGCAGGATGGATAGAGGGAGCTTTTCTATGAAGACCATTTGACAGAAACAGAACTATCTTCTGGACTCATTCATTCATTCATTTTCCAATCCGCTTTATCCCTTTCGGAGTCACGGGGTTGCCGGAGCCTAACCCGGCTACTCATGGGCGAAGGCAGGGGACACCCCTGGACTGGTCGCCAGTCTGTCGCAGGGGCCACAATCACACACTCACATTCACACCTAGGGACAATTTCGAATAACCAATTAACCTATGAAGCATGTTTTTGGACGGTGAGAGGAAGCCGGAGTCCCCGGAGAAAACCCACGCATGCACGGGGAGAACATGCAAACTCCACACAGAAAGGTCCACCAGCCAGGGCTTGAACCGGGAACCTTCTTGCTGTGAGGCAGGAGCGCTAACCACTGCGCCACCATGCAGCCCTTCTTCTGGACTGTTTTCAATAAATGTTACAGAAAAAAAAAGTCCTCGATTGCTGTTTGTGCCCGTTGTCAGAAATGTTATTGTCGACGCTCTAATAAAGAAGTGTTTTAGGGAAATGCCAGAATTAAGCCCAGCACAGCAGATTTTAGTTTCAGTTGGTTTGTTGAACAAAAAAAATGTTTTAAAATAAAATGTTTAAAAGAGGGAACCAGCTGGCTGTCTCTAGAGCCCTTTTGAAGACTAGAAATGAAAATAAAGTTACCTCATTTCTTGTTCTGCAGATACAAATCCAATGAGGACTACGTTTACGTTCGAGGTCGTGGCCGAGGGAAATATATCTGTGAAGAGTGCGGTATTCGCTGTAAGAAACCCAGCATGCTGAAGAAGCACATCCGAACGCACACTGATGTGCGGCCATACGTCTGCAAGTTCTGCAACTTTGCCTTCAAAACAAAAGGTATCTTCCATGTTTCCAGATGTCAGAGCACTGCAGAACTACACATTGGATTTTGCTTACAAATGAAGACTGAGCGCTTTCTTCATCCAGGCACACTTCAGTTTTCAGCTTCTTCACCACAAAACGTTTTCTTCCTTGCAGAAATCCAAGCATTTTGTAAAAGAAAGAATAAGAGCATATAAATAACCTTTCCTCGTCAGCTGTGATCCCTTCGCTGTTACTCTTGATTCACCAAAGATGCTGTTGTTGCGGGTCTGTAAAACTGTGTCTTTGCATGACAGGAAACCTGACAAAGCACATGAAGTCCAAGGCGCATATCAAAAAGTGTCTGGAACTGGGGGTGTCCATGTCGTCAGTGGAGGACATAGAGGCAGAAGATGGAGGTAAGAGGAGTCAGATGAATTTTCCAAGTGGGAGTTGTTCCGAGGAGTGTTGAAAAAGATTTCACATAAAATATTCACAAACGATGAATTTGTGTCAGAGGCTGCTGGCGTTACTGAAAAGATGAGTGGCTTTTGTGCAGCATTCATCTTCTATGTGATGGAGCTCAGAATAGTTTTAATTCCCTTCAGCTTTTCCTCATTTCCACTCTGGTTATCAGAATACTGACAAAATGTTTTAGATGTAAAGTGTATGCAAGCATTGTCCCAAACATGCAGGTAGATGCTCTTTTCTTGTCAACTGTAAAGCTGCAGGTGTCTGCGGCAGAGCTGCATTTTACCTCAGAAGTAATGATATTGTGCAGTTTTGTGTTTTCTGTTCAGCTTTCTTTCATAAAGTTAGTTCTAGATTTGGAAAGAGGTTTCTGCCATGAAAACATTTTTGTCTCAGTGTGTCTTCCACTTCCTGGTTCAAAGCCCACACCAGACTTGGTTTGACCCCCCTGGGCTCATGTAGTATCAGACCAAACATCCTCTGAACAACCAAAGCTTTGATTTGATTTGATTTTTTTTTTTTACGCTCAGACTGAAATTGTTTTTCATTTTCTGATGAGGGAAGTAAGGATTTTTGGAGCAGATGAACTGGCAGTTGGCTAATATTTTCCACAATTAACCAGCAAAGAAGTTTTATTTCAGCGTTCCTCAGTTGTGTGTCTGGGGTTTTTTTGAGGGGGCAGAGGAGACAGATGTTGTAGTGACTCAGACAGACAGTTCAGTTTTGGCCACATGAAAACTAAAATCCAGAAACTAAAAGATTATTTTCAGAGATTCAGATATTTCAATCTTGAGGAATCTTTCTGCTCAGGATTTATACCAGATATAGAGATATCAGGACGTGATATCTCCTTGATATCAGAATTTAAGACCTGCAGGGTTGCAGAGATTTCCCATGAAGCTGTGGTTTTCTGAAGTAAGATAAAAGTTCTGGTTCTGAACCAAAAACTTCTCAGTGATTCTGGATGTTTCTTTTACTATCTTGTACTGCTGTAGAACTTCTTTCTCGCGCAAAACTACTATGAATGAACTTTTTTTGTGTTCTTTCTCCCCCACCAATAATGTTTTGCTCTTGCTTTTGCCCCGCCCCTTTTTTCTTATTCTCTCGCCCAAAGATGTTCTCGAAGATGGTCGAGGATCTTCTGAGAAAACTTCAAGAGAGAGGTCTGTGGAGCACCAATTCTCTGATGCAGACGATTCAGATGGTGCTGAGGATGATGGCGATGAGGTAGAGGATGAAGACGATGAAGAGGATGACTATGATGGTGACTCCACCCCCAAGACCAGTTCTCGATCCTGCAGCCCACAGCCATACGGCCTGTCCCCCATGTCCATCGCTCCCGTGGTCATTTCCAACCCTGCTCCCCACAGAGCAAGTGACCTGCTTGGAACTCCCCCTAAGCCTCCTCTGCTTGGTTATTTTACCACTGTGCCAACCATCCAGATTACCCCCCAGGCTCAGCCCAGCGATGCTGCTGGGAGGGAGTGTGTTCAAGCAGAGGAAAGTGGAGGCCAGCTGCAGCCTTTAGGAGGCAAACTGTTGCCCCCCGCTTCCTCCTCTATGGATGATGACCTACCAGATCTGTCCTCCCCCTCCTCCCGCCTTTCATCGCCTGGGTTGGAACCCCTTGGCTGTCCGTCTCCTATCTCCCCATCTTCCTCACCCTCAACCCACCGGTACCTGTCCCCCTGTCGCAACCTGTCTCCCTCCACTAGACACCTCTCTCCTCGGAGGGACATCTCTCCTCTTCGCCACATCTCGACAGCAGGGGGGTACAGAAGAGACCTCTCCCCAAGAAGGAGACATACGGTGGTTTCCCCTCTGTCGAGGCCGTTGTCCCCCCGAGGAAGAGACTACAAACGTGACCTTTCACCTCAAAGTCAACACAAAGGGATGATGCAACATATCTCCCCATGCCTAGGCCCACCCCATCAGAGGTGAGCTTTCATTAAAGGGAGACGTTCGGTGGGTGGGGTGGGGGGTCGAGGAGTAAAATTACAGATTAGCAAACAGCAAAGCTAAAGTAACCGAACCAAATGACTTGTCCCCTAAACTGATTCCCCACCCCCTTAAAAATTACTTTAATGAAGTCCTCTCTTCTTCATTTTCAGCCAGCAGGGGGTAGTCTGGGGGTCAAGGACCACAACTCTTCTTCATCCAGAACTGCCAGTGCAGACGCTCCAGACCTTCACAGAGATGGAGACGGTAAGACTTATTATTTTAAAAATGTTCTCAGACCTCACCTCTGGGACGATTGACAAATAGAGATTTTTTTTCATTCTTTTCACACTTTTGAAACTTTAAAAAAGCTTCTATGACAAAAAAAGAAATGAATTTCATTATGATTTCTTATCCTGATTTACACTACTTCCAGTTTGATTATTATGTTATATGTTTACCCCACAAATAATCAAAAAGTTTCTAAGTTTTACATATTTTTTTGCCTTTTTTTGTCTTAATCTTTAACAGAAAGATCTAAAATATTTTCCGGGATGAATCCATCCCTGAGCTCAGCTGAGTTACACTCATATCATTTTGCACATGAGTTAAAAATGATATGAAGGGTTTTTTCATGTCAATGTTTTTGGGATGGTCCCTGCAGCCTCAGTGGGATCACAGCAGTTCTTTCAGTTTCTAAGAAGGCGAGTGAGTGAGTCAGGAATTGACTGTTGTGTTGACAGGTTAGGAAGGTTTGGTTGGTGTTGATGCTTTATACAAAAGGACATTTGTTTGGTTTTCTTTCAGAATCATCCCTCTGGTTCATTGTTACACAGAGAACAGGATCAGACCAGCTCCCCCCTTCAGGTCCTGTTCAGTCACCTTCCCCTTCATTCTCAATTCCCGGTACTTCCACTTTTTATTATTTTGTTTTATCGCAATTATTTTTGTGGAGCAAAGCAATGATTTCCGGTACTTGTGAACCAGGAGCAGGACACGGATGAAAGCAGGAGTTTTTGTGGGAGTGTTCTAGAACAGTACCACTTGTTTACTCCCGATAACAAGATGTTCTTTATTTTTGTTTTGGCACTTTCAAGTTTGGAATCAGCAGATCTAAAGTGCACACTTTGATTTAGCAGACTTTGATTTCTTGAATTGCCTCTTGTTCCCTCGCTGCAAATATCTGAATAATCAAAAATCATGTTTCATGCAGAGTTGGTCTTGTGCACAGCAGCAAATGCTTTCAAGAGGATCAGAAAATTCTAGCTTCATCTGGTCCTCACTGGTCCTATGAGAAAACGTTTTGTGTTTTCAAGTAAAAACACCAAATGTCATTGAATTCTTCCCAGAATTCTGCATGCAGTAAAATAAGGGGAGAGTAAGCATTCACAGGGGTATTGGGTTTTTTTTTTAAAGCTAGTTTCAGACTTTTCTATAAATCTGTGAAACTTCCAATATTCTGAGAGATCACGCTTCCCATTTCTGGTTTCAGATGCCCTCGTCCTTGTCATTGATCCCCATCGGGGGAATCCACATGGTCAATTCTGCCTCCACACCCATAAGCTCTTGCCTGGCCCAGCAGGGGGGGTCGTCCGCTGTCTCCCACCTGACTTTGCAGAAGAGCACTTCAGAGGATTCAAACAGTGGGAAGGCCAACTACCTACATTCTAGCTCCTCTAGTAAGAGGACGAGTCCAGCAGAAATACAAGGAGTGAAGGAGGCAAGTCCACCTCAGCAGAGGGAGGGAGGTGGGGTCAGACTTGAACAGGAGGAGGGCATCCAGACTTGCACCCAAGCCATCGCCTCACTCTGCATTGACTCAGGCGGAGGGGGGGCCATAGGAGATGAAGGAAAAAGTGAGAATGCACCCCCATCCTTCTCCCCCTCCCCCCCTCGCCTTTAGTGACTCTTGGCTTAATTTCATCACTGCTTTCCCATCCCTCTCAGTCTCACCAAAAACCTGGGAATTCGCACTTAAGCAGCCAAGAGCTCCGACCTCTTCACCCCCCCCCCCCCCCCCCCATGCCCCCCACAACCCCGGATCTGACCCCAACTGTCTCCATTAGCATTCAAACCTGCCAACCCAGAAAGTGACAAGGAAAGTGGAAGCAAAAGAAAGGGGCAAAAGAAGAAGAAGATAAATTTGGATTTTAGATGATTAGAAGTAAGAAAATCTAATGCAGAATTCAAGACTTTTGCACAATCTGCGCACTTGTCTTCTAACTGCACACGTGTCCTCTGACTGCGAACTTGTTTTTTGACCTCACACAGGTACCTTCTGAATGTGCATTTCAGGTACACGAAGACAGTGTGTGTGCACGCCACACCACTTTTTCCCAGGTCCTGTCCATCAAACCTTAAAGAGGAGATCTGTGCTAATGTCTGTGCACATTTGATTGAGCCTGACCAAACTCCTGTCTTTAAAAAAAAAACGGTACACAAACAACAGACTTGTACGTGTGTGCCTTTTTTGTTCTAGTTTTAGAAGCAAACAAAGGTGGCTGTGAATATAACACCGTCACATTTTTGTGTATCAGCTTTGTAGTAAATGTCCTTCTATTGTTTTTCCGGACACCTTAAATCGATGTGAAGATATAGATATTACATATGGTTGCACTAAAACATATTTTTATAAAAGTAAAATTGAAAGAATGGCTTTTTGTGTACAGCAGCAATTCTATAATACTATTTATTATTGTTTCATAAAATGTACATTTTTTTTCTTAAACGTGGTGGATGCCTTTTCTATGTAAAGCATGGATTTTTGCTAATGCTTATATTAGAGCCAGAATGTGTACACTGTAAATTGGCTTACATGTCAAACCTATTTATATGCTCTTTGCTTGGAGGTATACGTACATAGATTTATATGAACATTTAGCCAGTATATGAGTAATACAGTTAAGTAAATATGAGTCTGTTTGTTGGCATCAATCTGCACTTAAAGTAGGAAACAGGAACGTGGGGGCCATTGTTTGTACATTTTTTGCTGCTGCTTGTATTTTTTATGTTCTTTCATGGTATAATTTTAAATTTCTGACTTGTACAGACTCAGATTGCTTTCTGGCATTAAGTGAATGAGTTTTGTGCTGTTTCAAACCTACATTTACCTTTCATATAACTGGGAGAACTGTTTTTGAATTATAAATGCAGAAAGCATTCCATGTAAATACAGATTCATCTCCATCAACCCAACCCTCTGTTGTACAGTGAGGCCAAGGCAATCAAACCACATATTTATATTTTTCTGGATTCAGAGTAAGTTTCTGACCAAGCACCTTATGCATCCTCAGATTATACAAAGATGTCTGGAAAGTTGGAATGCTTCACAGCCATGATACTGACTCTCTTCACATTGTTTTCTGCAGCCAACCCCCTGCCCCCCCTATGTTGAAGATGCTTATTTGGAGCTAAGCAATATTTAGCCTAAAGTCTGCTCACCAGCAGTGAGTGTGTGTGATGCAGGGCACCAGGGTGCCGTTCAAAAGAGCAGAATGGAGCAGCGGCTGCAAATAAAGTTTCTGCCTGAAATGTGTTTGTACTCTGTATCGATGTTTCTTCAACCATTATATTCTCTTCTTACAACTTTTTCTATTGCAATGCTCACTCTGTTCTGTAAACTTTTTGATTATGATGTCAAAAAACTCTTATTGAAGCACAAGTCATTATGTAGAAGTGACTCAAATACAAAAAGGATAAAATGAGGTTAAATTGCATTTAAAAGGGTAACTTTTGTGATGGTGTTCTGTGGAACTAATGCATTATTATGTATGACCGAAGTTGCAACAAAAGTTTCAGAAGTGGAAGAAATGAATTGTTGTTTCCAAATAAATATTTTAAAAACATAGACTTTGTGGTTATTTGTCCATTAGTTGTCTTGTTTTTTTGAATAGGTGAAGTAACTGTTTCACCTCTTTTGGTTGAATCTTTTAGTTTCCAGTTTGCAAGTTTTAAACCATCAACAAATGTTCACCTTTTTACAGGTCACAGTAACAAGACCTCAAATGTACACTTGGATCGTCTTCTTTTCTCCCTGTTTCAAAACATGTGCAAGTAGAGTAAAAGATACATTAGTAACTGCAATAGTAAGAGAGCATTATGAACTTGGACAATTTCAAAACCCACAGGTCATCAGTTATAAAACAGAAAAGATAAATTAGTCTAAGCATCGAGAGAGCTGAAAATGGAGTACAAAATAGCTACTGGAGTCTCTGTTGGAAGACTAGACGTTTCAGTAAGTAAGTGCGAAGATGCAAAGGACGAAGATGGACAAACTCAAAATTCGTTAATATGTCATTGAAGATTCTCATTCATCCAGACGAAATTTGAATTTAGGTAATTGAATCTTAACTTAAAGTGGGGCAATGGCGTATTTTGTCAGCCACCAGTTGTGGTAACTTTTTTAAAATCTTGAACAATATGGCGCCTCTCCCACTGAAAAATTATGTCCAGCTCTGTTCTGAGCAAACAGCTTTTGCTACATCTTCTGCAGCTCCATCACAGCAGCTATCACAGCTGCCTTATCACACACAGTCTGTTAGCAGTGCATTGTGGAATTTGTAGTGTATAAGCAGCACCCATGGCCAGCTCAAATGAGGATCAGAGTATTATCACGGGGTCCAAAGATAATTAAGTCATGTCCAGCCTTGAATTTGACCTATAGCACAGTTTCCTGGAAGTGGATGCAGTCAGTATAAACCAGTCTTTGAACATGGTCAGCTTCCATGCAGTTCTGGCTCCAATTCTCATTACTGTCTTTATTCGATGTTCTTTCAGCCTCATGTTTCTAATTTTAATGTAGCTCCTGTCATTAGCAATGTCCCATATCAAACCTGTCTTCTGCTGTTTTTCCTTTTGTTGACATAACTAGGTTGGTGTCAGATTACATTTATTCTGTCAAACTGTCCACAAGTCAGCGAGTCCCATGGCCTTTGATATCAGATGATCAAGTGAGCTATTTTGGTGCTCAGTAATGTTTGAAGGAATCATTTTATCCTGGTGTGCATGTTGTGTGCACACTTTCATTGTTCAGAGTTGTGAGAGTATGGAAACATCCCCTGAGATCTGGATGTTCAACATTTGATGGCAGTCCCTCCTGAGGAACTGTCTTTGTGTCTTTACTTGTTAGGTTGTTCGCATGTTTATAATCAGCAATGTTCTGAAAGATTTTTTTTTTTTCATACTCTTACTAGCCGGTGTTTCTCTGACACATTTGAATGGGATAAACACTTCAGTAAGCTGTCAAAACTCAATGGTCTCTGCCAAAACAAAAACAGGATTGAAAGTCACAAAAACATCCTTAGTGCAAGAAAACTAGCAAAAACAGTGTTTGGTTTCAGGTTAAAGTTTTTCTTTTTCTTTTGTCTCTTGGCTGCTCCCATTAGGGGTCTCCACAGCAAACCATTCTAATCATCTTCTCTGCTTCCTCCTCATTCACATAATCCTCCCTCAGGTCTTCCTTCACTAAATCCATGAACCTCTTCTTTGGTCTTCATCTATACAACTTTTCTGGATGCTCCAAACTACAGTCCAAACTTTAACATTTGTTTGGAACTCAAATGACAAGTAACACTCACATGGAAACAAGAATTTCGATTACTCTGGTATTCAAAGTAATTGAAGACAGGGAGTCTGGATCATAGCAGGATGTGAACATGACTGATGCAATTCTTGATGACACCTGTCAGTCACACATCACACTTGAAACAGTGCTCTATCCTTTCAAAAAACAGAATCGATCAATAAAAAGAGGAGTCTGATTGCCAAACAAAAAAAGGAGAGGTTAGTAATAAATAAAACAGCACCAAAATAATACAGTACCAGTTATTTTAGACTGGAAAAAGAAGAAAAATCTGAAACCTTTTCAATGTTAATGATAACATGAAGGCAGCTTCACAAAACAGAGACATTTGCTTTTCTAAATACCAACTTTTACCATGACTACAAATCTTTTTTTTCTGTTTGTTTTGCAAGTTTGAATTAGTATTTTGGGTTGTTGTTGCAGTATTTTGTGTTGTTTCATTTTAAATGTTAAATAGTAAAAAGTTGTTTTTAGTTTTCATCATTTATTTTGTAAATAAAACATTTTTTTACATTATTCCTTTTGTGCACAAGTTTAAAAGAGCAGGATGGCTAAGAAGAGCCAGAATTTCCATCATTATTTTGAAGTTTGCACAAACAGTTAAATGTGTGAGGAGCTGCAGCCCTCCAAAGCCTCAAAGGGACAGTAACAGGAGAGGACAGACTATTTATTACTTTAATTTTGAATTTTTTTTGTTTTATTTTTTCATGTGACGATTACAGAAAATAATTTTTTTAATGTGGTTGTGTGGCTTTCTGGAAAAAACATAAATGTTTATGTTTAGGCACATATAAATTTGATTACACCTGATTGTTACACTGTTTCTGTTAGCCAACAAACAGACCCCCGGCTCCTCATCCGAGAAGAAAACAGTTATGTGGCCCTCACAAGAAAAAGTTTGGAGACCCCTCATCTAAGTGTAATGTCCGACTTTGACATTGGTGTCCTGCACACCTTGAAGCACTTGGACAACCAGAGACACAGGTGTTATGTGCTGGTGTCGTTTTCTGCTAGTAGTCAAGTCCTTACATACCCTGTACAGAATGCCATTGAGCATTTTAAGTTTGTTCCACTGCTTCATGAGTTTTAGAGATCTAGGAGATAAGATGTACTTCTTTCTCTGTGATGAATGCTACCTTTTATTACAAGAGTGATAACAGCAGCTATTGTGGTATCATTCTGCTGTGCCTCCTGAAAGTCCTTGAGGGAAAACACAGGTAAGGGAACTTGGCCACTTGGTACAAGTTGCTCCAGGTCTTGGGCCAGCCAGGTTTTCTACCTGTCCCAAAATGATTGCACAGGGGGGCGGGGATGGAGATATACACTTTGCAGATGGGTTACAGTGCAAAGGGAAGTACTGCTCCTCTATGAAGCACACATTATTTAGTGTGTTTGCAATTTTTTCTTGTGTTTGTGTCAGACAGACACTAAAGTATGAACAGCTCTACAATTCTTTACTTTTGTTTAAAATGCACTTAACTGCACATAGAAACAAAAAAATATGTATCTCTGGGTTGAAAGACAGCAAGATTAATTTTAAAAGGTAGACATTGGCAGCTGTTAGGTGTACGCCACCTTGAACATTCATAAGCTATAGAAAATTAAAGAAAGAATTATTTTCAATTACTTGCAAGGAGAAACGGTCAGAAGGTGCTCCAACTGCTTCTGGGCACCTACTTCTGAACCCTTTCTATTAATTAAATACTGTTATGGTTTGGTTTCTTATTTCTCTCCTGGTGGTTGTTTTGTGTTAATTTTGTCCTTTTGTTTTGTTTCTACAGAGCCGTGTGTGGCAGGGGGCGTGGCTATCTCTCATCCTGGGGCTGCCTCCTTGCACACCTGCTCCTCATCATCATTTCCCCCTCTATATAAGCATGTTCTTGGCTGCTTCTCCCTGGTGGATTACTCATTATGTTTTTGGTTGAATAAACTGTTTATTGAACTCCTCTGACTCTGCTCTGGGATCTGCTTCCGTACCCTGACAGAATAAACCAGCCATAATGGATCCCGCAGAGTTGGAGACAGTTAAACATGCCATCTCATCCCAGGGAGCTCTTGTTGGACAGCATGACCAGGCTCTCCAAGAGATCAAGACCACTCTCCGACATCTCTCCACCGGAGTAAATTGGCTCAGCGGTCACCTGGATGAGGTCTCCTCCCTGCTCACCTCTTCGAAGCACCTAGACCAAGCTCAAGCTGTGGGGATGGATCCAGCTCCTAGTCCTGCTCCACTGGTCCCTGCTTAACCCCGTGAGCCCTTCATCCCCACTCCCAACAGGTACTCAGGAGAGATAGGGTCATGTAGGCAATTCATTCATCAGTGTAAGCTCGTGTTCGACCAGCAGCCTCTTTCGTATTCTTCAGATTAATCTAAGATTTCTTATGTTATGAGTTTGCTTTCGGGGAAAGCCTCTGCCTGGGCTGTGGTGTTATCATAGACCCTACGATTGTGAGATTGAGAGTCTGGCTGCTGGACTTGCACGCCCTTCCTCTTCTCCAGTTGGAGTCGGCTTTTTTGTTGAGAAGAAAGACAAGACCCTCCGCCCCTGCATTGATCACAGGGGCCTAAATGACATTACGGTGAACAAATATCCTCTTCCACTCATGGACTCGGCCTTTAGCTCCCTGCTACCATCTTCACTAGGCTTGACCTCAGAAACGCCTACCACTTGGTAAGAATCGAGGAGGGTGATGAGTGGAAGACGGCATTCAACACCCCTCTTGGACATTTTGAGTATTTGGTGATGCCGTTCGGGCTTATTAATGCACCTGCTGTTTTTCAAGGTCTAATGATGTGCTGCCTGACATGTTTATTTGGATGACATTTTGTTTTTTTTTTTGTTTTTTTTTTTTCACGGACTCTCAAGGAGCATATTCAACATGTCAGACTTGTTCTACAACGATTGTTGGCTAACATACTTTTTGTCGAGGGTGAGAAATGTGACTTTCATGTCTCCTCCATCAGTTTTCTTGGTTTTGTCATCAGGGAGGGGCAACTTCAACCAGATCCTGCCAAGATCAAGGCTGTAGCAGAATAGCCTACACCCACGTGTAGAAAGCAGCTCCTGCGATTTCTGGGGTTTGCTAAATTTTATCGTAGGTTTATCCGGAACTACAGCTCTGTGGCCTCTCCCTTCATCAGACTCACTTCTGTAAAGGAACCTTTTTCCTGGTTCTCAGAAGCCGCCTCTGCCTTTAACAAGCTAAAATGCCTGTTTTGCTCTGCTCCTGTGTTGTCTCATCCTGATTCTGCAGCTCAGTTCGTGGTGGAAGTGGATGCATCAGTCAGGAGTTGGGGCTGTGCTTTCCCAACCGTCGTCCTCTGATCAGAAGGTACATCCCTGCGCCTTCTTCTCTCGGCAGCTCTCTCCTGCAGAGAGGAATTACGACGTGGGAAACCGAGAGTTGTTGGCTGTTGTGCTGGCCTTGACAGAGTGGCGGCATTGGTTGAAAGGAGCGTCTCAACCTTTCCTCATATGGACTGACCATAAGAACTTATCATACCTCCATTCTGCTCACAGACTGAACCCCCGTCAGGCCAGGTGGTCCCTTTGCCTTGGCTGTTTTGACTTCACTCTCACATATCACCCAGGTTCTCGTAATGTGAAACCAGATGAACTGTCCAGACAATTTGATGTGCCTGCTTTGAGCAATGCACCTCAGGACACCGTCCTGTGTGGTTGGTGCAGCCATCTGGGAGGTGGAGCGGGAGGTTCAGAGAGCCCTGGAGAACCTTCCCTCTCCTCCACAATGCCCTCCTGGTCTTCTGTCTGTTCCTCCACCTGCTCGCTCCTCTGTGCTGCAGTGGGTCACTGCTCCAAGATGGCCTGCCATCCTGGGATACACCAGACTTTGACCATGCTGCAACAGCGCTTCTGGCGGCCCTCAATGGCCTTGGACACACGAGAGTATGTCCAGGCCTGCTCTCTGTGCCCGGGGTAAGTCCTCCCATCGCGCACCAGTCGGACTCCTGCAACAGCTTCCTGTACCACATCGTCCCTGGTCCCACTTAGCTTTGGATTTTGTTACCGGCCTTCCACCCTCGGAAGGTAACACCACAATCTTGACCATTGTTGATCGTTTTTCAAAGTCAGTGCATTTTGTGCCACTTCCCAAGCTCCCGTGTGCCTTTGAGACTGCCAACCTCCTTGTCCAGCGTGTGTTCAGGTTGCACGGACTTCCCCAGGACATTGTGTCAGACCGGGACCCCAGTTCACATCCAGGGTATGGACCGCCTTCTGCCGCACTATTGGAGCCACGGCAAGCCTGTCCTCTGGGTACCACCCCCAGACAAACGGCCAGACTGAGCGTGCCAACCAAGACCTGGAGGCGGGGGGGGGGCTGTTATGGTTTGGTTTCTTATTTCTTTCCTTGTGGTTGTTTTGTTAATTTTGTCCTTTTGTTTTGTTTCTACAGAGCCGTGTGTGGCAGGGGGCGTGGCTATCTCTCATCCTCGGGCTGCCTCCTTGCACACCTGCTCCTCATCATTTCCCCCTCTATATAAGCATGTTCTTGGCTGCTTCTCCCTGCTGGATTATTCATTGTTTTTGGTTGAATAAACTGTTTCTTTGAACTCCTCTGACTCTGCTCTGGGATCTGCTTCCGTACCCTGACAAAAACTGGAAGTTCCCTAATTACAATGCAGATGCAGCTCTGAAGGAAGGGGGTGAATCAGCTGCACCTGGGGACAAAAGTTAGTTTCAGCTTCTCCGCTTAGCCTGTTATCTTGTGTCTTGTACAGCATTCTCCCAGCAACCGGTCTCTGGTCTCAATAAGGTAGAAAAAGGACTAGAACACAAAGTGTAAGCCTTTTTTTTTTTTTTTTTTTTTTTTTTTTTTTTTTCCATGCAAAGCATTTCTTCATTGTGTGAGCTGTGTAGCAAGTACTTTTTTTTGCAAAAGCGAAGCAGGTACTGCATTGCAAAAGCTGCTTGCGAAGCTTTTCTTCGCGTTAAACAGCGTTGGTTTAAGCATTAACACATTCTCAGACGCTGATTCTAGGTCCTGCAAATGGATGTCAAGAGTTTAGATTATGTACAGTGAACTCTAACAGCAGCACAATGCTCACCTGGAAGGAAGACGTACCAGTGAAATAAATGCGATGAGGAAAGGAAGACGATGGTTGCTTTGGTGAAGGAGGGAGTAATGAATCCAAAAAGTTAGCCATGAAAAGAAAGTGGAGAGGGGAAGCAGGTGAGTAAAAGCAAAATAAGCCATTTTATAAATTATCAGCAAATGAATCATTGCTGTGGTAAACATGCTTGTTAAAGTGTAAGAGTAAGCACAAGGAAATAAAAATTGAAACCATCTCAAAAGTAGAGATTGAACCTTAAACAGCTTACCTAAATGTTCTGTATGAATACGAGACAAAAAAGGACAATGTAAAAAAGCAGAAGCAAAAAAAGAAGCCCTCACTGTCCTGAAAATGTCTTACTAAAGTCTGTTACTGGAGTCATGATAGTAAATTAATAACTGAAATAATTCAAAGGATTTTCTTTAAAAATGACACAATTTACCACAGAGGACTTTACAGGCTGGCTCATCGGATCAAATGAAAATTTTGTAAGATAGGAAGAAGGGCAGAATAAAACAGGATAGCTGAGAAAAAAAGTGAAGTCTTGAACGGCAGGGTAAAACTTCCTCTTCCATCCATTTTCTAAACAAAGTTTGCTAGAAAACCTAGTTTTCTAGTTTAATCCCTTTGGGGATCATTGTGTTGCTGGAGCCTTACCTGGCCACTGTTTGGTGAAGGCTGGGTTAATCCTGGACATTTGGCAATTGCTGGGCACATCCTCTTCAGTGACCTGTAAAACAAGAAAAAAAGTTGGTTACAGACCTTCCCTTAGTGGCCAGCTCAGGTAGTGTCTGGGCTAAAACAACTGTTTAAAAACAAACACTGCTGCATTTAACCAGTGTTTTTTTTGTTGTTTTTTTTTTTTTGCTGTAAAACATCAGAACAGAATTGTTTATCTATTCTACAGCCTTATCAATGTCTTCAGTGCTGTCAAATGCTGTCAGATTGAAACACGTTCTCACTGGTTTGGTGTACTTATGCTTTTTGCCTTTTTTGGTGCGACATACTTGTAGTACACAGAAGCAACATTCAGACACCTCTTTGTTATATATTTAGCAGTATTTGAGAGGATAACAGTTATAGTGAGAGCTTTGCGCACGCTTAGGACTGCGCGGTGCAGTTGTAAGATACGCTCGCTCAGTTATCAAATACGCGCCCTTCAATTAATGGCAGAGATGTGACGCCATACGTCACCCATTGAGCATGTTTGAAATGCTCTGGATTGACGTATAGGACAGCGTGTTCCAGTTCTTGCCAATATCCAGCAACTTCACACAGCTGTTGGAGAGGAGTTGACCAACATTCCACAGGCCACAATCCACAACCTGATCAACTCTATCCCATGTAGATGTGTTGTAGTGCATGAGGCAAGAAGTGGTCACACCAGATACTGACTGTTTTTCTGAGTTTCCAGACCTCCCTTTTAAACAAAACGGCATGTTTTAGAGTGGCCTTTTATTGCGGAAAGATCTAAATCTATGTACATACTGGCCTCGACAACAAGTGTTCAAGTGACCGCTTTCAATGAAAAGTCAATGTAAACACCCAAAAACCAGTGTCTCAGGATTCTGGGCTAAAAAAATACTCGTGTTCATGCGTCACTATGCAATTTTTTAAGTCTGTTTTTGGACTCTACGAACAGACCAGACATTCATTGAATGCACGCTAAAAGCTCAACCAGTTGAACTTACGACTGCTTGAACGCCAAACAGCTAAACTTTGATCAATCGGGGAGTAGTGTCGTCTGAGTAGCATCCTTTTCAAAACACAGAAGTACCAACTGTTTGAAAACTGATCATGAAAAATGAGAAATTAATAATTGCAGTTTGTGTCCAGCTGGAATTCTATGACGCCAAGTCTTTCATATATCGAAATAGAGCTGTGAAAGAATAAGACTGGAGCAAGATTTGCATTGCTTCAACGTTTTGCACCAAGCCTCTTCCAACTGTAGGTGGCAGACAAGTACTAGTAAACAGTAGAAAAAAAAGGAAAAAGCACCCCCACCGCTGGCCTCCCTGCTTGTTTGGTGTGAGCACAGCATGTCAAAAGCGCGTTCATTAAACTGCGGATAGTGCATTTTTTAACACACCACGCATGCCTCATGTGTACGCAGCATAAGGCATACCTGTGTAACAATCATGCTGTCTAATCACCATCTTGATGTATCACACCTGTGAGGACTGATGGATTATGTCAGCAAAGGAGAAGTGCTCACTATCACAGATTTAGACAGATTTGTGAACAATATTTAAGAAATGGTCGAAAATGTACATCTCATGACAAATGTGAGCAAAATTTTGTGTTGTGTTTATATTTTTGAGTGTTTGTGTGGTGGTGTAAAATTGGTCACCAGTATTATCTTAGCAGTACAAAAGAAGGAAATGACAGAAAGACTTTTCACAGAAAAACTACATTTAGTCCCAAGAAGAAGGAAAACAAGGCTATTCAAAATAAAGCATATAGCAGCACAATGACAAAGCAGACTATCCTCCATGTGCACCCAGAGCATGTTGGCCATCTGTCCTGTTGGCCTTCATCATGGAAGCCTCTATATTTAGGTTTTGACTAAATTCTAATCAGCTCTATCTTCAGATATTGGACAATGTTTTTTTTTTTTTTTTTTTTGCTGTGGTTTTAAAATGACTGCCTAAAAGTTTTAAACAATTTAAAAAACCTGCAGCACACAGAAAAAAACAGCTTATTGTTTCCTGGGTTCAGAACAGAACTCCATATTTTTGAAGATACTCGAAAATCATCTCAATCCAAGGACAAGGACGAGGAGTGCATCGCATGAGGACACCAAAGTGCATGGCACAGACCCTGGAGATAATCTGTTTTACCGTATGGGTGGAAATTAACAGACACTGAAAAAAAATGCAGACAGAAGAAAAGGTGCAATCAAGAAGAAATTACTAAAAGACAAAATAAATGGAGTGAGGAAAAAACTTGTTTGAAAGCGGGAACAAATCTGGATCTGCACAGACAGATAACTCCTTCGGGATCAAGAAACTGAGATCCAGCCAACAGAAATAGCGAATGGCGTTTACTTGTAATGCGCTTTTCTACCTTCCTGAAGCCCAATGGCACAGTCACATTCACACACCGATGGCGGCTCCACTGCCAAACACTGCCGCCAATCTCCCACCAGAGGCAATAGGGGGTTCAGTGTCTTGCCCAAGGACACTTCGACACAAGGCAGGAATCTAACCTGCAATCTTCCAATCAGAGGTCAACTGCCCTACTGCTGCACCATCAATGCCCCAATAAAGGAGAGCCTGATGGTCCATAATGGAGCTGCTCCACACATCATTAATGACATTATAAGAGTTAAGAGCTTCAACTGTTCAAGGCCAAAACGATATACAGGTAACCAAATGTGAGCAAAGGTGTTTGCTCAGTAGGGAGGAATTCAGATGTTTTCCTGTTCAGCTTCATAAGACGGCTACAACAATCAGACACTGATTCGGGAGCAATGTTCACAGACGGCTCTTGATTCCATTGACAATACAACCCCAGCACTACAAAACAAGCATCCAGAGGCATTCCTTATTAATTATGGAGATATTAATCATGTAATTCTGGCTACTTTTTCACCAATACCTTGACCACCCCACAGAGAAAGATAAAAGTAGATCTACTGTATGCAAACGTTGTAGGTGGTGCTCAGTTTCCCCCTGTACACCTGTAGCCTAGCTACATCCCTCTTGTGAAGAGCCAACCAGTCACCACCAGACAGATCAGAATGCGGTCTTCTGGAACAGAGGAGGCACTTAGGAATTCCAATCAGTTCACTCCACTGATCAGAGAGAAGTGGTTGGGTCTCATGGGGAGGGCTGTACCTCTGTCTGAACTTCTGTGTGGATTTGGTGGTCCCTGTCAGACTGTGAGGTGGTTCAACAGCAATAAACCCTGCAGTTCTGAAAAAGAGGGCATTCAGGAGCAAGAACAAGGAGAAAATGAACTTCAAACCTGCATGATTGAGTCCAAAAAGGCTTACAGGAGGAAGCTGGAGGACAGCAACTTGCGGGAGGTCTGGCATTGTATGACAAAAACAGCAAAACCAACACATTGTCACTCCCAAGTTATCACATATTGACGCATGGGAAAGAACCCCTTTGCATCACTCTTTGGGTGTCCCCAACTCATTGTTTTTTGACTCACTGGCTATTCTGATTAAATCAGGGGTCGTTTTGTTGGACATGGTACTGAATGCGACCAAACTTCTGGACTTGTCCAGTACCAGTACACTAGCCCGGTTCATGCCTGGACAAGTCCAGTACCGACACCCAAGTCTGGAACCCGTTCCGATATGCATCCAGTACCAGGTTAAGGTTAGGGTTGGGGTACTTGGTTACGGTTAGTGTACCGGTGCGGTCTGGTACTGAACCGGTGCCAGTTTGCGGACTGGAGGTTGGGGAGCCTTGAATGAGCCATCGCATCAAAAAATGCTGAGTTGGGGACACCCAAAGTGTAAATTTTTGACAAAGAGGGGTTCTTACCCCTTACTTGGGAGTGAGAATGGGTTGATAAAACAGGTGGCGGTGTGGAGAGTAAGGGCCTGGAGAGAGCTGAGGAGCTCAACCTTTTCTTCAACCAGTTAAACAAGAGTGGTGAGTGTGTATTCAGTGAAAGTTTGTCCATCCATCCATTTTCTGAACCCGTTCGGCACCTTTCGGAGTCACGAGGGTGCCGGAGCCTAACCTGGCCACTTGTGGGAGAAGGCAGGGTACACCCTGGACAGGTCGCCAGTCTGTTGCAGGGCCACAATCATTCACCCATACACACTCACATTCACACCAAGGAACAATTTAGAGTAGCCAATTAACCTGTGAAGCATGTTTTTGGACAATGGGAGGAAGCTGGAGTCCCCGGAGAAACCCACGCATGCACAAGTACGGGAAGAACATGCAAATTCCACACAGAAAGTTCCCCCATTGGTGATTTTGTTTCAGGTCCCCCAGCCAGAACTTGAACAGGGGCCTTCTTGCTGTGATGCAAGAGTGCTAACATCTGTTCCACTATGCAGCCTGGGGAAAGTTTGTGAAAACTCTTAATATAAATCCTGATACTTTTGCAGACCTTCAGACAGATTTAGCAGGACCGATAGCTAAGTATATTGATGTATACAAACATGTAATCTTTCACTGTTGACTATTAAGTTGTAATATTTGTTTTTTTTATGAAGACAAAGTGATGCCCTACAGGGAACAGACATATCTAGCAGATCTTGCCTCTTTGGAAAAGCATATCAGACACACACCTTAGATGCAGAAAAAATGTCAAAGCTTAAGGAAAAATGGCTTTAAAAATGTGAGATCAGCACTCTATTCATCACAGCAAAATGATACTGCTGAGTGATTGGCTTACATTTTTTGACAATGAAAGGTCCATGTTAATTTGAAGTCAGCTACCTGAACATCTGTGGAACCATTACACAAAACAGATACTTTAATACGCAAACTTGGAAAACCCATCAACAAATGCTGACAGATAAAAGACCAAACATCAGAAATTTTAGCCTCTGTATTGTGTATTTAAACAGGTTAAGGGATTCTAAAAAAAAATCCCAATTGTGACCAAAGCACTTTTTGAGTCTTGATAGGAACAGCATCAAACTGAATGCTTTTTTTTTGCCAGAAAAAACCAAAACACACTGGACAAAAACAAGTTATAACCATTCGATTCTGTAGAAAAGACCTGTCTTCACATTCTTGTTCATGGTGCAAGACAAATGAGAAAGTGAAAGCACTTAGCAAGAATGTCTTTATTAGTCAAGTTATATTTGGTTGATCCCTCTGACACAGCCAGAACAGCTATAGAAAGATAAAAAGTGCCAGAAAAATTAAGAACTGAACAGAGAGAAAAGTTGTCAGCATGTTAGCAGTTTAGCCAGGAACCTGCTGTCTTCCACCTCCCTGACTTTCTCCAAAGGACAGAGCTGGACTTCCTGAAGACTTTGTCCTCTCCCACTCAGTGATGCCATTTTCCCAGCAGGCATCTTTGTCTACAATGGCTGATGCTCCTGATAGCAAAATTGAGCTGGTGTTCCAGAACTTTTCCAAACTTCAGTGGAAGTTCTGTCTAGAAACATCATTCCGAGCTATTTAAAAAAGCAGGGAGGTCATGCGATTGTTTCATTTCATGTTCTATTACATCATGAGCTGCTCTGAATCTTCAGTTGTTTTCATGCATTGTTGAATTACAATTAATGAAAGTCAACAATGTGATTAGTGATTTTAAAATTCACAATTTTACAGAATGAAAATTATTTCAAGCTGGGGATTTCTTTTTCCTTGTCTGTTTTTTAAGACACTATATCAAACACCAACCTCTTTTCCAGAAAGGTAATAAAAATTGCGATACATTTCAGAAAAGTTGACTAAGTCTGACAAAATTATCAACTATTGCTTGCTGAAATTTTGCAGTCAAGAATATGCTGACTCTGCAGCTCCCACTGAGAGAACACAGATGAAGCCAATGCTTGGAGAGAAAAGCGGATGGTATTTTTAATCCATGACGCACAAACCAGCTCCGCTCTGCGCTTCTGTGTCTCAGAGCTGACTGCCGTCATCAGCTGTGGGCCCTCACCCATGATTAATAGGATCACACTGAGCAGCAACATGAGGGCCATCCCCATCGTCGAACCAACCCAGCAGAGTGTGTGCGTATGTATGTGTTTTTAAAAAAAAAAAAAAACCTCCTGCTGCTCTGCAGAAAAAAAAAATTTCATAGAAAACAGTTTGTCTAAAAGCAGTATAATCATAATTAAAAAGACCACTGGGAATAATATTACAATATAAAAAAATATAGTTGGAGAGGGATTTCAATCCCAGTTTTTAGCAGGAGTTCAAATTCAAATGCAATTTATTTATAAATCACTTTTCATATGAAAAATACACCTCAAAGTGCTGTTCATATACAAATAAATGCAGTACAATAAAAACCCTTCCCAAACATCATAGAATGAAACCCACAGATCAAACCCCTTGTATAGATTTGTCCTCCTCTCGTCTCTGCATCTACATTCTGACTGAAGGAGCCCGAGCCCCGCACCCCCCAGCCCTCACCCTCAAGTCAGGAGAGACCAAAGCAAGGCCATGGAGCATGCAGGGCCACAACCCCCCAGCCTGAAAACTGACATCCCAGTCAAAAGTGAAAAGGCACTTGTTTAAAAGCAAAGAGCTAATAAACAAATTAAAAGTTAACTACAATAATAAAAGTAATTAGTAATAAATCATAAGAACAGGTAGTACTAAAAAAAAAACGTACATGATACCAATAAATACATAGTAAAATTATAAATAGTACATTAAAGCAAACAAGCTTTAAAAGCTAACTCAAACAGATGAGTTTTGAGGTTTTTTTCTTAAAAACCTCTTCAGTTGATGAGGTCCTCACACCCTCAGGTAGGCTGTTTCACAGAAGGGCCCGTAGTGTTGGAACGAGGACTCACATTGGTTTTTGTTCTCCAGGCACCTTCAGCAGTCCTGTACCTGAGGACCTGAGGGTTCTTGGAGGCTCATATCCTAAAAGTAAATCAGATGATGGTCTTGGAACGTCTTTATTAACAGTTTTATAGACTAAATGTCAGGGGTGAGGGGGGCTGGACCCAATAGCAGGCTAGAGACGGAAGTACGTTTGAAGAAGTGATTTATTAAGTGCCAGTCCTGGTGGGGAGTTAGGGACAGTTTGCTGCTTTGCTTGGGTTGGAGGGTGAGCCGCTGGTCAGAAGGAAAGTGGTGGTGACAGGCGTGATCAGGAGTCCGGGTTGGTTTGCAGTGGATGGCTGTGGAGGTGTAGAATTCCTTGAAGATGCAAAAACAGGATAGGTCAGTCTATGAATGTTCATACAAAAACAAGCCATGAACTGTAGCTTGAGGCGCAGCAGGGGTCAGTAAACTCTACCGCATGAAGCAGACAGACTGACACCGGCTGAAGGGCATGGGAGGTCCATAAGAAGGCTCCAGGCTGATAAGGCAATGGGGAGCAGGTGAGGAGATAGAAGCCAGGTGTGTGGGGGAGGCAACCAGGATCCTGACACTAAATAAAGAATCTTAAAATCGATCCTAAAGCTGACTGGGAGCCAGTGCAGGAATTTTAAAATCGTTGACTCTTTCTGGTTTTAGTCCAAATTTGAGCAGCCGAGGTCTGGACCAGCTGCAGCCGATTAACTGTGTTTTTCTTTACACCAGAAAGAAGGGCATTACAGTCGTTAAATCTAGATGTTATGAATGCATGAATAAAGGGCTGGGCAATAAAACAATAGCTATCGATACCGCAATAGTACTTTTTCTCGATAGTAAAATGAGCCTGTCGCTATTTTTTTTTTTTTGAAGGATCAAAATTAAAACTCACCAGTCGCAAGCATTTTCTGCTTTTTGGCAAGTAAAAGTTAGAGGGTTAGTCACCACATGGAGAGTAAATGTTTGTGTAAACTTAGTCATGTTTATTAGCCCTTCCTCTGGTGAATTTCTTTTGTCCTCTTTTTCTCTGCTGTCTGCACACGAGGTAAGCAAACACATGCGAGAAAGAGTCTGACTTGGGAAATATTGTGGAAATGATAGAAAGCAGTCTTAGTAACCTGGTTTGTATGTGCTTAAATGCTGAGGTCTGCATCTAGAATCACCCCATGTTTTCTACGTTTGTCACACACGTTCACATCTATGGAGGGCAGTTAAAATTGGACCCTCCCTCTCTCAACCTGAGGACCGGTGACTAAAACTTCTGTTTTGTCTTGATTGAGCTGCAAAAATGTTCTCTCCCATCCATCTTTGTAAATCTAAAATGCAGTTAAAAAGGTCATCCATGGGTCTCGTGTCATCAGGAGACACAGCAACATATAGTAGAGTATCATCTGCATAACTATGAAAACTTATGCTATGTCTCATGATGACATCAATAAGTGGAAGCATATACAGGTTAAAAGTGTAGGGCGCAGGATGAAACCTTGAGGCACCCAACTTATCAGTGTGTGCCTCCCAGATGAGGAATCCTTCATATTAACAATAAAATCCCTATTTGCAAGGCAGGATTTGAACCAGTTAAAAGCTGTTCCAGTGATTCCAACCTTATCTTGAAGTCTGTTTAAAAGAATTGAATGGTCTACTGTGTCGAATGCTGCACTCAGGTCCAGTAAAACTAAGATTGAAACTTTTTTCATGTCAACGTTGGACCTGAGGTCATTTAAAACCTTGACAAGTACCATCTCTGTGCAGTAATGAGGTCTAAAACCAGACAAAAACTTTTCTAAAATGTTTTCTTCCTTAATAAAATCAATGAATTGATTGAAAAAGCCTTACCTAAAAATGACAGGTTGGATACTGGACAATAATTATTAAGATTTGAAGCATTTAAACCTCTTTTCTTCAGAATATGCTATGAGATAGCAGTTTTTAGGGATGCTTGGAAGATATCGCTCTGAAGAGAAGAGTTCAAGATGTTCAGTAGTTCTTCCTCACACAAATCAAAGATCAATTTAAAAAGGGAGGTGGGGATGGGATCAAGAGAACATGTTTTTGTTTCCATTTGAGACCCACTTGTTGGAGGATAGTGAAATCATTCAAGACAAAACTGTCCAGTGTCTTCTCACAGGAGGGAGGGCATGCAGGAAGAATAACTTTAATTAAGTTATTGTATTGTGTTAAAGTGTTTCGGAAAATGTGTTAATGAATTGTTAATTTTGTTTTCCACCATTTCCTCTGCCCTCCTTGTCATTCTTTTAAGTTTCTTAATTTTTTCAGCTCTCCATGGAGGTGACACTTTTGTTTTAACAGTTTTTATTTTTAGTTTTTTTGAGTTACAAAAAAGCCCCATGCCTTAGTTCTGCATGAGCTGCTCCTTCTTCATTTGTGTCATTTAAAATAACTGTTTAATCGGAAATGCAAATGGTAAATAAATGGTGTATACTTGTAATGAGCTTTTCTACCTTCCTTGAAGGCCCAAGGCACTTTACAGTCAAAGTCCCATTCACTCATTCACACACACTGATGGCGGGCGGGTCTGCTGCCAAACACCAACACCAACCTTTTTTTTTCTTTTTTTATTGAATACAAACACATTTACAGAACATATAGACAAATGCATCCAAAAACCAAAGCAATGACAATAATAACAATATTTTAACACAAAATAACTAAAGTAATTTCAGCAGGGGAGATGTAAGTAAAAGACATACAAATCAAAAAAATGACAGGCAACATATCAATCAGAAAAAATAAACAAGAGAAAACAAAATCAGTTATCAAGTAGGAAAGCACAAAGTTCAGCTGTATGGTACGCTTTGGGGTTATGGATCCCTTTGACGGTGTTATAAAATTGATGTAATTCAGTGATACAACCAAAGAAGTTTGGAGAATGTTCTGCATTTGTGTAAATAACATTTTGTTTTAAAAAGTAGTAGATTGATTCTATGTTTTTTTTCAAAGGAAAAACAAGTAATTATATGTTCAAAATCTATGACCAAGTTGATTTTGAATTTATTGTTTATGAATCGTTCCAATTGTTTCCAAAGATTAAAAGAAAATGCACAGGCATAGAAAAGGTGGAGGATTGATTCAGGGGAGTCGTTGCAAAACTAAAGTTGAAATTAATGTCTGAAAATCTGGCAATGTACATATTTGTTGGATAAACATTATGTACGATTTTTTAATGTATTTATTTGACTTTATTATTTATGCAAACATTTTCAGGTAGAATCCAAGCTTTATTCCACTTAATATTTCCAAATATATTATTCCAATAAATAAAACCTCTAGGTATGATGTTCCTTTTTTCACAGAATGTGTTACAGATATGTTTTATTGCATTTTTATTTAGGATATGAATTCCATTAATTATTAAATGAGGGTCTACTTCACTTATAGTTGATAAAACATGTGAGAGGTCATTATGTGAAGTAAACCTGAGGGGATGGCTTTCATAACACTATTATTTTCTCTGTTTGTTACAGGAAAAGTTTTGGTATACAAACACCTTTCATAATTTAGAGGGTTGCAATTGATATAAAAAAAATTAAAAACATAAATAATTCATTTTTCTTTCCAATTTGCTTTAAATATGGATTTGTTTTTAATGGTTATATCTTCCTTGTTCCAAATTATGGTTTTATGTGGAGAAAGGTTATGAGAATAACATAACTTCCAAGCTAGTAAAGCTTGTTGATTGAATTTAGAAAGTTCAATAGGGAGCTTTTTGATGTCGTAGTTACATTTCAACAGAAACTGAAGTCCACCAATTTTATTAAAAATATTTTGGGGAATAAAGTACCAAATTGAATCTGCATATTTAATACAATTTTTAATCGTTTTATTTTGAAATGTCAAATTTATATCTGAAACATTGATGACACTGGCACCAACCTTCCATCAGAGGCAATGTGAGGTTCAGTGTCATGCCCAAGAACACATCGACACATGGTTGGGCAAGGTGGAAATTGAACCTGCAATCCATCAAAAGTGTGTTCCCTAAGCTCACCGCCTCATTCGTGCATTGGAGGAGCTTCCAGCTAATGCTGTTAAACACTACATAAAGCTTTGTCTGTATTTTATTTATAATGCATGGAAGACACGGATTATGTTTAGAGATCAGTTTTTTTCTTTTTCAAAGAGCTTTACAAAAACATTGGTTATCACGTCTCCATGTTGATCGCGGGTCATTAAAAATAAATGAACGAATATATAAACCTTCTAGCCACAAAAAAAAAAAAAAAGTAAAATTCAGTGATCAAACAGCAAACACTCTTTGGGGCTGACCTGCGCTTGTGGAGACAGCGGTTTGTCCTGCGCTTGTAAAACTTCCTCTATAGATGTAACCTGGTGCAAATCTCAGTGTTATTGTATTTTACTTTTTCAATATATATTTGCATTTTATTAAGCCTTAAGAATACATATTTTTTAAATCTATTTTCTATGAACATCTTTTTAAAACCAACAAGAAAATTGAAACTTAACGTTTCATAGACTACATTTATTTGTGTTTAATATGTAATACTTAAAAAAACTTATGGCAATAAAAAAAACCTTCAAATGATGTTTAAATCCAAAGAATTATCCTGATGTTTTTAATTAATATTTATAGTAATGTGTTTTAAGTAATTTAGCGGGGAAAAAAAAAAGTGAATGCTGGCTGCAGGATTTGAACCCGGGGTTCTTTGACAATAAAATTTATAATGCATGCGGGCCAACCACATTCGCCACAAATGTAACTGACTATCAAGCATGTTTGTCACTTTTCGAGCCTTTCACTCAAAATGCTGAGTGAATGGCTCACTCAGATAGTCACAAAAAGGAGTTGTTCATCCATGGATGTGTTTCTTTTGTAACAGCATGTTGGTTGTATGTTTGAGCACTTAAAAATGACAACTTCACATTATTTAATGTGTTTTAAGTAGCTCACATGCCAAAAAAGTATGAGCACCCCTGATTTAGAGGTTCTCTGGGTATAGTGAGCTTCTGACCGCGTTTGAAGCAGACTGTCGCCCAACTGTAGCCGGGAAGGGTTCAAGATACCCTGCTGTCCCGAAAGGGATTACATCACACTTTCGCGCCACGCTGCCCACTCAATTCACGCAGCAGAACCTCAAATCGCGTCTAAACTTTACATTAAAACTGCTGCGTTTGGTGTGTGAGCACCTTTACATCTTGCTTAAATGTTCTCTACAACCTGACGCCCACTGAATGCCAGTAGAAAAAAAATGAACATTTTGCCATATGGGCTTACCGGGTTGTCTGTGATCTTAAAAGTTTCGGTGGGTCACTTTGCCCATATTTCACCCGCAGGCAGCCCATATCAGCATATCAAAGCAATTGTGACTAAGGCTTTATGTGTAAGGGGAGTAAAGACGGGATTATTATCCAGTTTTTATTTTAATAACACAGGTTGCTTTATAAAAATTTGGTGCTACACTTGTGCTAACAATGAAAATTATAAAAAAAAGTATAAAAATGTAATAGAATAAAGAGAGTTGTCTTCAAAAAGCAAACATGATTCAAGCTTGTTAGCCAGCAGCCATCCAACTTTATATTTTCCCAGTCTCCTGTTAGGGCTGCATACAAATTCACAGGCTGCTGGCGCCCCCTGGTTGACATCCAGAGTAGCATGTGTCTCCACTGGCCCACATGGTCCCCCAAGCTTTTAAACCACGGTATGTGTTCAGGGGCGTGACAGCGAGTCGATCAGGTGTGTGGGAGCAAAGAAGCAGGTACAGCAGAAGATCCTGAGGAGAAAACACTGATGACACCACATTCTCTGAGCACACCGAGCATGTCAGGACTGACACAAAAACAGTGCCATACATCCAAGGTTACTGATCTGCAGTTGGCCAGGCTCCTTCACAGTTTGCTTCCGTCAAAGTTTACAGATTCAAGCTCGGTGATCTGTTAGTCACCCAAAGAGGCATTATTAAATGCTTTTTATTTAGTTTCACATTGGAATTCATTTCAGATAATCCAGCATAGCACATTTTCTGACTTTTGATTGACGCTTGATGCTGTAACAGTTACTGACAGAAGTATACGGTGGCCCTGAAGTGCAAATCACATTCACAAATCACTTGACACGAAACAATTTAAATATAACAAAGACAATTAGAAAAGCAAAACAAATATAAAAAAACAAAATTAAAATTTAGAAATCAAAACAAAAGTTCAGAAACCAGAAATAAACGAAAAACTTTCAGAAAAGAAAATTAAATGAAACATTTCAAAGATCACAACAGCAATTTCGAAAAGTAAAACAAATAGTGAGAAAACAAGATTACATTTGGGAACTCAAAACCAATTTCGAAACTGAAACTTAAAAAGAAAAAAAAAAGTCTGGGAACAAAATGACATTTGGGAAAATGAAAATCAATGGCAAACCGGAAAGGGTAGGTACTTCAGAAGATCGCCGATTGGATGATGGCGTTTGGTTTTGACTGACTGTCAATTATTTTGTCTCAGAGGGAAAAGCAGAAGGATGTTTTGCTGTAAACAGCGGTAAAGAATTGGGAATTCACAGAAATTTTGCAACGGCTGTGGCCATAAACCTAAAGAGGAATCTTCTGTGGAAGACATTGTTTAAACTTTGAGTAAGTAAACGATCTTAATCAAATGTTTATAGTAGCCTGTTACTGTTCTGTTGCCTACAACAACCCTAACAGACAAAAGGATTGACAGTCAGACAAAACCAAACGCCATCATCCAATCGGCAATCTCCTGAAGTACCTACCCTTTCCGGTTTGCCATTGATTTTCATTTTCCCAAATGTCATTTTGTTCCCAGACTTTTTTTTTTCTTTTTAAGTTTCAGTTTCGAAATTGGTTTTGAGTTCCCAAATGTAATCTTGTTTTCTCACCATTTGTTTTACTTTTCGAAATTGTTGTTGTGAACTTTGAAATGTTTAATTTAATTTGTTTTGCAAAAAATATATATATTTTGGTTTCTGGAATTTTGTTTTGATTTCTAAAATGTAATGTAATTTTTTTTGTTTTGGTTTTTACATTTTCGTTGTGATCTTTAAAATGTTTCATTTCATTATATTTTTTGAAAAGCTTTCTTTTGTTTGTTTTGGTTTCTGGGATTTGTTTTTAATTTCTAAAATGTAATTTTATTTTTAAATTTTTGTTTTACATTTTTTATTGTTGTGATTTTTGAAATGATTCATTTAATTTTCTTTTCTGAAAAGCTTTTGGTTTATTTATTTCTGGTTTCTGAACTTTTGTTTTGATTTCTAAAATTTAATTTTGTTTTTTAGATTATTTGTTTTGCTTTACTAGTTGTCGTTATATTTAAATTGTTCGTGATTTGTGAATGTGATTTGCACTTCAGGGCCACCGTAGATGTATCCTCCAACATCTACAAACATACAACTGAAGTCATTCTTTCTGTATTCACAACTTAACCAAGATAGTTGCAAAAAAGTGCAGAACATTCCAAAACGAGAACAAGGAGAACTGCTGCTAAAGTGTGTGAGCTTGGCCATAGCTTTTTTCAACAGTGCCTAAAGAGGCAGTTGGGATAGCTTAGCCTTTCTGGAAGGATCTGTATAATTTGAATTATTCCATTTTAGGGGGCAAATGTTCTTTATGTGTTCTGTGTGTGTGTGCGTGGCATCCCCAGATAAATTCAACTGTGAACTGCTGGTTCCAAAAAAGACATTGTTAAAGTTTAAGTCCCATTAGCTGTCTTGCACCTAGGTGTGTGAAATTTGTTCTTCACATTTGACCCATTCTCTGGAAGAGTGGTGAGCTGCAAACACAGCCATACTCGGGAAGCATTTGGTGGTCAAATCCTCCAATCCAACCCTTTAATGCTGTGTGTCACGCAGGGAGGTACTGGGTCCCATTTTTAGAGTCTCTGGCATGATTCAGCCTGGATTTGAACTCACAATCTCCAGCCTCAGGACGGACACTACCACAAAGCCACTGAGCTGGTGGTGGCACAATTGAAAACGCTATCATTTACATTTTGGGGAAAAAAATGTGTCATATTATTATGTTTTCAACAATAAAAAAACAGACATGTTCATGTGCTTTAAGAAAAATGAGCTGCTCTCACCTTTGTGAAGTGGCATAATTTTTATACCACTCTCCTCCAGGGCTATGAAACAACTGCTCTGCTGTCCCACCCCCACACCACAGGTCATCACCATGATGGGACCTTTGTCTGCCTTTAGGTGAACCTGGATATTGTCCTGTACAAACACAAAGACAGAAACGCACTCACTTCAGATCTTCTAAATCTTGCATAGCCATGCAACGGCATCAAGGACAACCTGGAATCTCAAAGCACCCGAAGGAAACACAAAGGACTATTTTGTAAGAGGTAATTTCTTGAAACCCCATCTGTGTTGTTTTACCTCTTTAGGTGGAGGAACCTCCAGTTTGGTTTCTTCTGGAGCTTTGACAACCATGACAGTCTGCTCCTGGAGGACTTGAAGCCGGCTGATGTCCTCATGGGTCACGTATGCCAGCGTGAACAAATAGTTAAGGAAAGCAGCTGTCTCACTGCATCACAAACACCACTTGAAGGGTTGCTGAACAGAGGAGGAAGCAGTAGGTTTCTCTGTTACAGTGGCAAATTGTTGAATTTGAAACAGAATGATAAGGTTTGGAAAAGTTCATTAGAGAAACAACTTCTCAAAGTTTCTTTCTTACAGTACTTTAAGATGAAGGTCCCATTCAGCAGTATCTCCCTGTTTAGTTTACTGAGATTTAGACAAGTATGTGCACACTGGACTGGATTGTAGTCCAAGATGTCAGCTCACAGCAGACGTTCTGCTACAGAGCCACAAAGGTCAGAGTTTTCTGACTCTTTCAATTAACCCTTTAACATCTGGGCTTTAGCTCCAGTGTTTACATTCATTTGACGACTGTAACTCTTTAACTGGCTTATGTAATTAAGAAAATTCCATCAGATTCTGAAGTTGAGAAAAGCAGCCTTGTTCTGATATACAACACTTTACATTAGTAATGAGTTGCAAATCAGAGCAAAGCTGATTTGAAAAGTCGCTTTTCTCCAAGTCAGAAACCCCGGATTCACATTGATGGCATAACAGTAAGTCAAAGAGTGTGTTATTCAGATGTTGCCAGAAATACCTCCAGTTGTAGAGGGTTAACAGGTTTTTCAATCCGCTCTAATAAAAGTGACAAAGAAATGTCAAGAAACACCTCATAAACACTGACAGGCAGAGTAAAACTGTAACTTTCTGGCCCCAACTGGAGGTCCCACTGTGACTGGCTCAATAAATCCAGTTTTTCAATCTAGCAACACGAGACGAACGCTTCATTTAAAGATGTGAGAGGATATGCAGAGTTTTGAAGGTCATCTGTCAAGTCAAACAGCTGCTGGGCACAACTTTTGATGAGGCTGTCCAGAGTGTCCTCCACCAGCTTCAGATCGTTCACCTCTTTCTGGATCTTGAAAACCCCCAGGAAGCTAGAGACTGGAAGGTTTCCTCTGAAGAGAAGTCAAGACGTTAGGCTTGATGAGTTTTAGAAAACATTATCTTTTTTAAACAAATGATTGTGTTTGGTCACCTCAAATTTCTGATAGAAGAATTAGGTTTCTGTGTTCCTGAGCATGGCTCTCTGATGCTAAGTTTGTACCGGCCTCAGCAACACGTGTTCAAGCGACCACTTCCAATGAAAAGTCTAAGTGAATGCATGTAAATGCGCGTTTCAGGGTTCCGCATTCACTGCTACTCAAGTTTTTAAGTCCATTTTCAAGCTTTGCGTAAAAAACATGCAACCACTGAGCTCCCATTGAAAGCTAAACCAGTTGAACTTTAACCAATCAGGCTTGGATTTGGTAGTCACATATGGACATCAAACTGTTTATTTACGGAAAGGCCAACTGTTAGAAAAGTGATAATGGAGGAGAAAACAATAATTGCAATTTGTGCCCAGCCGTCAGCCATATATCGGAATAGAGCTGTGAAAGCTGGAGCAAGATTCCCTAGATTTGCTCCGCTTCCACTAGTCGCACCAGGCCGCTTCCAACTATAAGTACATGCACTAGTACTGGGTAGCGACAGACCTGTGTGAACACTGTATGCTAAAATGACATTCAAGAATCTGCTTTCAACACCTCCCATATAAGTCATGCTCTGAGGAAATTTGGGACTTTTCCTGGATACAAACTAAACTTAAGTAAAAGTGAATGTTACCCTATTAAAGATCTGGCTCACCAAATACAAACTGGTGTCTTAACCATTCAGCATATCTACAGATGGCTTTAAGTACTTGGGTATTAATATTACAAAAGACATGTCCATTCTTTGAAAAGACTAAATTAGACCTAAAGAAATGGAGAACCCTTCCTCTCTCCTTGGCAGGGAAGGTTAATTGTATTACCATGACATGACCCTAAATGTCTTTACCTTTTTCAGTGTATTTCACTATATCTTCCTAAATCATTTTTCAAATCTCTTGATGTTGCTATTCTTTCATTCATATGGGACAGTAGGCACCCTAGGATACGGCTTGAACTGTTGCAGAGGTCTAAAAAACAAAGTGGTTTAGCCTTTCCCAAAATGTTGTTACTACTTTTGGGCATCAAATGTAAAAAGCATCATACACTGGCTCCACACCCTTGATATGGGCTGGTGTCTTCTTGAAGCTGCATCCTGTTTCTCATCTTCCCTCCAAGCCCTGGTCACCTCAGACCCATCCTTCTCTGTCCTGAAATATACCAATAACCCGGTAGTCATAAGTCCCCTTAAAATATGGCTTCAGTTCAGACGAAGCATCAACTGTGGGAATCTTCTTCAATTAAGCCCTATACAAAACAATCATCTTTTTCCCCCAGCTAAGCTGAACTCTGGTTTCATTCTCTGGAAAAAGCAAGACATTAACTATTTAAAAGACATGTACATAAACTCAGTTTTTGCTAACTTTGAGGAATAGTCACAGAAGTTTAATCTCCGTCTGGCTAATCTGTCAATTCCTTCCAAATTCGTAACTTTCTTCTGCATCATGTTTCAGAATTTCCAAATCAGCCATCACTCTCAGGTATAGAAAAACTTTTGGAAACTCCAGTGCATTCCAGAAGATTTATTGCAAGAATATATGATCACATAACTTCTTTAACAAATATAAACCTTTCACAGATCAGGGCAATCTGGTCAAATAAACCACCCAAAGTGTCTCTTTGGTTTAGTGATCTATTGCAATTCATGCAGCTAGAAAAGATTAAATATGGTCTTAGGGGGTCAAAAAGCACATTTTTGTTTGTTTGGGGCTCAGTATTAGCACTCTATGATGAGAGCAAAACTGCTCCCAGGTAGTAGCTTCCAGAAATTCTTGTTTTTGTTATTCTGGTTCCTCATGTTAACGTCACACACAGCCTTGGTCATGCATGCTTGCTTATATTTCTTGACAGAATAATTTATTTAACTATTATTAGGGGACATCCCGTATATTCTGGGGGGTGAGAGTGCTATACTAAAAGAAAGAAAAAAAAAGGAGTCACCATGGTTTAAATAATGTTTTTGGCATTTGCCTTTGTTCGTTTTGTAGATGTTCTGTACTCTGGTGCTCAGTCTGATTCTGTGTATGATGACAGTAGGATCCACCTCTAAATGGAGAGCCAACTACAACGCAACCAGATGTTGTGAAAAACCTCAATTGTGGTCTTGTTAATCAGATGGAAGAATCAGAAGAGACTGGGATGTGGCTCCAAAAATGTGACTCAGGGATGTTCAAACTGAGAAGAAGACAAGCACGCTGGCAGACACAGACAGGCAGACACAGACAGGCAGGCAGACGCAGGCAGACAGCTGTAAATGTTAACTCTAATGGAAATCAAATTATTCTGAAACGCAAACACATGCCTGCATGTACTCACACACACATACAAGATGCATAAAATGTTTACTCACATCCACTTGAACTTGTTGGCAGACTGCTTCTCAATCAGGCTGATGCCTTCAAGCACATTCGTGATGTCATATACACGCCGCCTACGTGTGTTCAGGCTGGTGGTGACATCCCTCAAATCTAACGCACCATCCGGTGTGTTCTGGAGCAAATCCAGAAAACGCTGTGCCAGCAGTCCCAAAGACACATCTGACAGACACAGAAGAAGAAAAACACAAAGAGACACAGACTGAACCTGGTTACAATGACTGTTTATATAAGAAGCTTCACTATCATGAAACATTTCAGTAAAATAAAATGATGTATTCACATCTATTTTCTCAAGACTTCAATTTATTTCATGGAGAAATATTTATTTAGTTGTTGCCCTACTCTTCTCTCTGTATGCTACAAGGTCATGTGAGTTAACAGAGGCCCCATCAGCCTGCAAAATTCATCACATCAAAAACCAGAAAAAAGCAGGGCTTAACAGCAAAAGGCTGACAATGGAAACAGTGTCTGAGGTTTGAGAAGCACCTTGGCTCTGCTCGAGTAAGCGTTATAATGAGAACACATAGAAACAAAAGAGCATCACATACCGTCTCTGGAGGACGCCCTGGTTTGACTGACATTCATCTGCTGCTGTGCTCTGCTGTAAGAGAGAGAAACATTTCACCAAAGCAACTAAGGCCTTTCTCCTCACACCCATCCATGTTCAGGAACTTCAGTTTTCATATATATTTTCAGAAAATTTCAGATCATTTTGGTTGTGTTTGATTGCTTGTGAGGGTTAGTTTGTGTGTGTCAGTGTGCGTTCCTGCTGCAGACCTGTGAAGAGTTTTATAAATTGGGATAAATCACCTGGCTGTCTTGGCCTCTGAAGTCACTTTAATGCACGATTCCTGCTGTTGGGAAAACAAACAGACTAAAATTGAAATAGTTCAATAAAAACAAAAAAATCAACCAAGAAATTCACCTTCATGTGAGACTTTAAGAGGTGATTTCCTGCAGAACTGTGGAGAGGAAGCTGATTCAACTCCACTTTGTGAATGACAGCGAATGACACACAGGGAACAGAACTAACCTGATCTGCACCAGGAGGAGCTTCTGGGATGGATATCTTAGCTTTGAAGGGAATGACATCTCCACCTTCACCCTCACAATCATCATCCCCTCCAGCAGCCCACTGATCTTCGTCCTCAGAGGATTCAGCTCCCCAGGGGCTGATCAGGGGCCCATCCAGGCAGTGGGGCATGATGGGGATGGCTTCGTTGCTGACTCCATTGTTGGAAATGTCCTCTGGCAGAAAGTGGTCCTCACAGATCAGGTGCTGCTCTGTGGAATCCTGCTTATCCGTTTCCCTCAGAGCTGCCAGCCACACCTGCACAAGCCAGAGTCTCACTGCTTCACCTCAGTTTCCACAGCAATGTGCCTGACACTTTCTAAGAAATGTGATAATGTCAATGCAATGTTCACTGTATTAATTTCTGGCAAAACTGAGTCAAAACATTTACTGTGTCTTCCAAAAAAACTCATTAGGAGACACCATTAAGCTGACAACAGGAAGCTTTGTCTCTCGTTTGCTTTTCGCCCAAATGTGAAACAAAGTGAGATTCATCGATCAAATGGTATATACTTGAGTAGCACTTTTCTACCTTCTTCGAAAGCACAAAGTGCTTTACAGTCAGAATCCCATTCACACACTGAAAGTGCCTCAGCTGCCGAACACTGGCGCCAACCTATAACCACCAGAGACGATGTGGGATTCAGCGTCTTGTGTCCAAAGACGCTTTGACACATGGGCGGACAAGACGGGAATCGAACCTGCAATATTCCGATCAGATGTTGTCTGCCCTACCGCTGTACCACGGCCGCCACACAAAGACTGACTCAAATGTCACAGCGGTAGCCTTGGATGGTTTTGTTGCCACCATGACATTTTAAGAACATTTCTTCTACATTAAATCTTTTAAGTTCAATGTCTCTCTGACGAGTCACTGTGATTTTCACAAGAAACCTGAGAAGTTAATAATTCCTGATTCTCTCCATTTATTTCAACACCTACTGAGGTCTGATGTCAGAGCAGCGGTTTGATGCCCACCTCTTGCAGTGTCCATGTTCCCACAGCTCTAACACAGATGTGCCAGCTATTTAAAGATATTGAGTATATGTTTAAATCTAAATATTACGGGGGGAAAAAATCAGGCTGATTCTTAAACTGTTCTAAATTCTTCTCTTTTACTGCCATGCAGCAGACTCATTCTGAGTCCATCAGAGTGCCTTGCTAAAGGCAGAAACTGAGGGAGCAGTGATGCATCTGAAAATCAAAAGTAATCATTCTATGTACGATTTCATGTGTCGTGCTGATTGTGAGGCTGGACTGCGTGTTAAATACTGTGTGTGAGAACACGCTGTGGGCTCGTCACACCACCGTGCTATTGATTTTCATTTCTGTCTGTTTTATGGGGAAACCATGAATTCGTTCATTTGATCATTGGATGGAATTTATATGGAAAAAATCCCCACAGAAAGCCACGGTCAGACTGCAGTGCAGCCCCATAGTCAGCAGAGGTTCGTGTGGTGGTTCCGAGCTGGCTCTTGTTACAGAAACCGGCCGCAAAGACGCAGTAAACGGGATACAGAGCCTCGTTCCTAGGCGGCGTTCCCACCTTCACGCGCGCGGGGTCCTTGGGGAAGTGGAAGAACCGTTTCCTTGTCCGGTTGAAGACCGCCCTGCTGCCGGCCACCATGCGGTTCGGACACCCGGACACGACGCACTTTACCATGCCGACCGTGACTGCTCACCAAGCAGAGCAGGGCGAACCGTACACCGAACAGATCCGAGCCGTCTGCCCCTGGAAGGTTTGTTTATGTCACACGGGGCATGCGCATCGAGCACACGAGTTTGGTGTGAACCGGAAGTAGAAGAAAGGTAGCAGCCGGTAGCAAACGACCTGATTTCAACAGCGCCGCTTTCCCTTTAACACCCCCCCCCACACACACACACACACAATTAAATGGTAATGATAGTTTTGCAAGCAAACAAAAATAAAATTTGGGTCTGTAATGTTTTGTGGATGTCGTAAATATGAATAAAAAAAGACTGGCGATATTGTGACGAGCACATAAACTGAACGGATCGTGTCTATGACTTGGACACATTGTGGCGTTTCAACTTTTAAATGCAGCTCATCTTAAAAGTTTTCATGAGCAGATAAGCTTAGTGCCCAGTCAGTTTGTAGTTCTTTCTTCTGTAGCTCTTAAGAATATTTAGCACAAAAAAAGCAAAATCATCCGTTTTTTTTATTAAATGCAATATGCTTCCATGGATCACGGTGACCCCAGTATTATATTTTTTATTTAGTTCATAATGGCTCTGTTTGGTGTAGTACTATTCATATGTTTGATGATTGTTTAGCACAAATAAAATTCACAACAAAAATCCATCTCATCCGCCCCGGGGGCAGCAGTCTAAGCAAAGAGGCCCAGACTTCCCTCTCCCCAGCCACTTCTTCCAGCTCCTCCGGGGGGATCCCGGGGCGTTCCCAAGCTGGGAAGGAGACAAAGATTCATAAAAAACAAAATCTAGTACAGTGCAGGGAGATGCAAAAAACCCAAATGGCTTCAAGGCCTCCACCCAAAAGAATCACACATAAAAAATATATGTATATTCCAAAAATATAAAGAAAAAAGAAGGAAGTGGCAATACATATAACCAGTAACAGTAAAATGTTGTTTAAAAGGACTGCAGGTGGGTCGTCTGTGTTCTTTGGCCTGGATCTCGCTTCTGGTTTGTTTCGCACCCCCAGCTTCCCCACAGTTTCAATTGGGATAAAGCTCATCTGCTACATTATTCAAACATGTAGTTGTTGTTCAAACATGTAGTGTAGAGTTAGATAAGCTAATTATTCTTTTACAGTGCTTGCACATCACCTGTCTGTCCTGATAGATGATCCCTCCTTCATGTGAAAATCCCTGAGGTTTTTTATTTTTTTCCTGAAGATAGTGTTTTTTAATGAGTTTTTCCTCACCGAGAAGGAGGGTCTCAGAGCAGAGATGTTAGTTTAGCTTATTCTGTTTAGTTTGTTTAGTAACCAGCTGTTGTTTAAATTTTATGACTGACTTTATGTTCTTTGCTTAAATATCAGTGTGAAGCCCATTGAGACGGCTACTGTTGTGATATTGGGCTATATAAAATAAAAATGAACAAAAATCATTAGTCATCTTTCTAATTAAAGATCTAACCAGGCAAATAAATACATTTTTGAAAACAACCCTTCCTTTCTTTGTCTACTCTGAAAAATGGTGTCCATCATTAAAGTTTTAAACAGAACCCGTGACAAAGATAAACTCTGGTCATGAATGCCTCACTCTCAGGACTCCCCCACCCTCACCCACACACCTAGAAAAAGATATCCATGAAGGTCATCAGCCCAAAACGTGCTGACCTGTTGTTAAAAAAAATAAAAACAATCACCTAAAAATTGGGGCTCAATAGTATTCACACCTAAAGAGATAAATAAGTCAGCTAAAAATACACCAAGTGGTGAACACAAACACACATACACAAAACAAATAAAAAACAAAGAAACAAAAAAAAAAGAAATACTTCTTGTTTCCAACTCTTGTTGTGGAGCCCCTTCAGGATCTGAAATGATTATTTTAACAGGAACAACCAGGCTCCACAACCCAAAAACACATACAAAGAAAACAACAACAACAACTGAACACAATAATTTTAATTGATTGGCTGCAGGTTTTATTGATATTTTTAAACAAACTCCTGCTGAGATTTTACCTGCATCCTTTGATAATATTGTCGATGATTTTAATAACAGACTTCAGGATTCCATTGATGCAGTGGTTCCAATCAAGACAAAAACAACAAGAACAACTTTTAAAACACAATGGAAGAATGATGACATTATACATGTCTGAAACAGAATTGCAGGCAAGAGAGAAAATATAGGAGGACGAAAATAATAATTCATCAAGAAACGTTAAAAGAACAACTCAAAAACTACAATAACTCAGTTAAAAAGAACTTTATACTTTTCAACATTATTTCAGAAAATAAAAACAATCCCAGATTTGTTTTTAAAGCAATTGATATTGAATTGGTATAGAAAAAGCAGCACAAAACATTTTAGAAAGATATCAATCTGGTTTTAGGATGTACCACAGTACATAGACGGCTTTTTTAAAGATCATTAATGATTTTAGAATTAATTTAAACTCCCAGAAACTTTCTGTTCTGCTGCTGGATCTGAGTGCCGCTTTTGATTCACTAAATCCCCAGATTTTAATAAACAGACTTAGGACTTAGGTCATCTCCTTGTACCTGTACCTGTACCTTGTACCTGTAAACACCTATAAACACTCTTTTAAATTGCGTCTTAGACATAAAGTCATGGATGCCACAAAACTTCTTACAGCTCAACCAGGACAAAACTGAAGTTTTGAGAGAGATAATTTTACCTAAGCTCAATCATTTTAAACCTTCTCACTGTGTGAGAAACTTGGGCGTACTTTTTGACTCTGAGCTGAATTTTATCCCTCATTAAAAATGTCATTAAGACAGGATTTTAGCCTCAGAGACCATTGAGATTTTCAATGAGAGGCTCAAGACCCACCTTTTTCATTTCGCTTGTAGTTGATTTTATCTGCTTATTTATTCTTTTAGTTTTTATATTTTATTTTATTTAAGCATTTAATCTTACTTTCAAGTTCAAGGCTGCGCCTGCTATGACACATTCCCCTATTCTGTTTCCTCACAGCAGTTTCATTTGGAAGTTATTTTTCAGTATGTGTGGGTTTTCATTATGTGTGGGGTCATAGGTTGCATGTGTTAACGGAGGGGAGGGGGAGGGTTAAGTATTGGTTTGGTTGGGTTTTTGTTTGTGTATGTTTTTGTTTTTAAATGTAAAGTGCTTCAGGTTGCGCAATGTATGAGAAGCACTTTTTAAAATAAAGTTTGATTTGATAAATCACTTGTGCACCTTTGTGCATTTTTATAAACCTCCTCTTTATGTGAAATTGGCAAATCCTTTCACCAGAAACATGGAACACAGCCTACTCGCTTACAAAAACTCCTGACCAGCAAACCAAGCTCACCTACAGATTCTGTCCATCAAGCACCACAGCAAAGCATCAAAAAGCACCTGAATGACAAATCATAGACCATCACAAAACAGTTGCATTTGTATACTGATATTAAATTACACACATGTGGACTCTATGAAGTCATTAAATAAACAGTTCAGTCATCAATCATCAAACAACTTCTGAAGGCAATTTTATGCACTCAGAGAAAAGGGGCTGAATACTTTTGCACACTGCACTGTTCACTTTTTTATTTGTAAAAAAAAAAATTTGAACTCTTGCATACCGGTAATTTTCTTTCCACTTCACAATTGTGTGCCACTTTGTGTTGGTCTTTCACATAAAATTGCAAAAAAATATATTTATGTTTGTGGTCATAATGTGAGAAAATGTGGAGAAATTCAATGGGTGTGAATACCTTTACAAGCCAGTGTACAATGGAGGAAAGAACTATTTGATCTTTTGCTTATTTTGCAGGTTTGACCATTTAAAAGAAACTGACAGTCTGTCATCCTTATGGTAGGTTCATTTAAACAGTGAGAGATAGCAAGTCACAAAGAAAATCAATAAATCCACTTTAAGTAATTTATTTAAATGTATCTGCATTTTGTTGAGGGAAATAAGTATTTGAACAATTTGTAATGATCAAGTTTCTGCACATCAGGAGAGATTTTGGTTCACTCTTCTTTACAAATGATTTCTAAATCATTAAGAAGTGGGGGTTGTTGCTTAGCAACTCTGAGCTTCAGCTCTCCCCATAGGTTTTCTACGGTTGTCGTAATCATGGAAACCCCACACGGTCATAGGTGTCTTTTCAACAGTGGATTAGTTCCAACAGGTGTCTTCAATTCAGGGGACGGGTTGGTTAGGAGAGTCTAACTGTGAGCCAGAACTGTTAATGGTTACTAAGAGATTAAATACTTATACTAAAAATTAATTATACAATTTTCAAATCAAAATGGTGTTCCTTTCTGTATTTTTACCCCTAACAGGAATTGCAATGATTTTCAATAAACTGAGAAAGTAAACTCTTGATTTGTTTTCCCGAACAATGCAGCTCATGATCAATGTTAGAACACAAGATTTATTCAGAGATGCCAACACCAGCACAATGGAATTTGTACAAATTTCACAAGTCAAATGAAAAATTCACATTGCAACTCATGACCATAAACGTACAGCAGAAACATGAACAAACTCATGCCATGGTCAGAAAATTGCAGCTGAAAACAAAGTCATGTATAAAAGAGAAAAACAGATCATATCACATCATTTCAGATTGATTTGTTTTGCATTTGAGCATTTCAGGAGTTAGTCTTTGTTAATACACAGTTAGCTGATGTCCAGTTTACTGGCTGACCATAAGTGATAGAATTGTGCTTTAAGTCGTGTAAAGAACGACTGAATGAAGAGTCTGTGTGTCTGATGAGGAGGTGGAAGCTGCAGACACACAGCTCTGAGCAGACCAGAGGCAGAGTGACATCAGTGAAAGCAAAAACATGAACAGCAGGTTAAAAGAAATGTCTCTTCTCCTGTACAGTTTGGCCTGCCAGTTTTACCTGTTTTTGAAAAGTTTAAGAGTTGGTGTGTTCCCTGACCCTGAATCTTTTGTCCAACTCAAACTCAGCGGTCAGTCTGCATGTCCTTCTTACAACTTCAAAGTGTTCAGATGCAAAAGACTTGCTGGGAGCGGTGGGTCCTCCTCATGCACAGACATGATTGCTTGCTTCTTCTAGTTTTTGGGCAGGTCTCCGGTTCATCACAGGGACACGCATGGAGACAAACAGCCCCACACTCCCTCTATTCTCTATTCAACCAGTGAAACATGTTTAGGACTGAGGGAGTTGAAGCTCCAGAAACACACACTATCCCCTACCCCTCCGCATGCACAGGAGAACATGCAGCCCCTACAAAGACAGACCAGGAATTTGTCGAAGTGACACGCAGACTGATGGTTTGACCATTCTGAAACTCGTTGCAGGAACTCACTGTTGTTCATATCTCGCAAACTCTAAGGTTTTAGATGAGAACAACGGTGAGTTTTTGAGGTGGGGGTCAAAGAGGGTCAGGGGTTAAGTCTATTCTGTTTCACTCCTGTTTTCTGCCCTTGCTGAAAATGCTCAAATCCAGGTTACTGTGAGGGATTTCTGCAGGATTTCAGACCCGTGTCACTGACGTGCAGGTTTAGTGCACGTGGCTTTCCTTCCTCTTCTTGCAGAAGATTTAGAAGCAGTTCTGCTGCGGCTCAGTTGCATGCCTGAAGAGTGCAATCTCCAGTGGGAATGCTTGACCCTGTAAGTCCAGTGTGAGCTGCATATCTTCAGCCTTCAGCACCTCTTCCACAATAAAACATTCAAACATGGAAACGTCCCTGCGTGAGGCCGCTTAACCTAAGTCTGTTCCCCCATGTTCAATTCTGATACATGACTGTAGGAAAAGGCTCGTACAAAACACAGTACAGTTCATAAAAAGATCCGCAGCTCTTTTCTATTTGAATACATAAGAAATTGCATATACCCAAATACTTCTTCCCATATAGATTGCATCTAAAGAACTATTCAGTCTCATCATATGGATATTGCTGACACGCTGCCCGTTAGCTGCTCAGGTTTGGTGACTTCAAATAAACTCACAATGGCAGATTGTCTCCCACATTTTCTGCAGTCCCTTCAGGAAAGTCGCACCCGCAGGACAGGAACAGCACCACTCAGGGGGGGCACCAGAGGGTTTACGTGTGGTGATGTTTGACACGCTCCTTCTCATAAATTTACAGTAATATTCTGAGATATCAGAGATGCTCTCTGTGTTCAGTATTTTCACGTTAAACATCAAATGATTCAGGCTTACATAAAGAAGTGTACAGCAGAATGTTCACACATCAGCAGCTATGAACATAATTTCACATTAGATCACATGAACATGTTTAAAATGTTGAAAACAACAGTTTCTTTAAAGCAAGGCAACAACAACCAACAGAAAGAAACACAGATGGACGCAGAGTGCAGATGACAGCAGCGTGAGACTGTCTTTGCTCCCAGTTTGTTTTTGGGGCGTGGCCTGGCTCAGACTTGGATGCCCTGAACTGCCTGCCTGATGTTCTCCAGCAGTGCCTTGTTCTCCGGACTCTGGTACTGATCCTGGTGGGTGTACATGTCTGTCAGTGTGCTCACATACGTGTCAAAGTTCTGCTCATTCATAGGTTCCTGTGGGGAGAGGAAACTGTCAGGAAGCAGGTGGACATGAGCTGCTGTACACAGGGTTTACAGAAGTGAGCAAAATTTTACTCCAGTAAGAGTAGTGTTACTTCAAATGGGATTACTTGAGTTTTCTTTGATGAGTAATGAGACAAATTCAGTCTGGTGTAGATAAAAGTAATGGCTCATCATCACAAATTTGCTCAAGTGAAGGTAAAAACAGTAAGACTACTCTTAGTAGAACATTTCTTTCATAAATGTACTCAAGTAAATGTAACTGAGTAAAAGGCACTTGTTCCCACCCAGCACAGGTGGCTTCTATCAAACAGTGAGGTTTGGAGGACAGACAAGAGGAAGGAGCTTTATCTTTTATTCTTTTCTAAAACAACAGAATTTTAAAAAGTGGTGTAGGAAACACAAATCCATGCAGAAATCAGGAGGGGGGGCTAGCTCATGGAGAGATGGGAGGATCATGTTAGCGTATGAAGACCAACTTAGAAAATGGGAACTGGCGGGACACTGATGTGCAGATGGAAGAGCAGCAGATCATCTCAGCTGGACTGGGAGCTACAGCTGTTCAGCCTTTCCTCACAACTATTCAATAAGTTTTCAGGAAGATGCAAACTGAATCCTAAACAACCCATCATACAAATGATATTGAGCTCATCTTCAGAAGCAAAGAAGTGTACAGCAGCTGCTCTCATAAGACGTTTGGAGGTTTACAGTAGTGTTTTTCTGGGACTGCAGTAACAGTGGAAGTGAGGAATGAAATCAGCTTTGTTTTCAGAAAAAGCTGACCAGCACTAACATTGATGACAAATGTGCTTCATTATCTGAACTTCATCTGGCAATCATGATCACAAAGGCTGATCTTGTGAAAGCTCATTAGCTCTTTGAACTCCTTCGTGCTGGCTGTTTCAGCTATTCTGCTTTTAGAACGTTCTGCTCTTTCTGCAGATTCCTGCTCATTCTTTTGGATTTCTCACTTCTGTGTTTTTTGAAATATGAAGCTGTTTATGTTAATTTGTGCTCTTTGAAATGTTAAAACTTCACAAACTTTCAGCGGCAAAGATCATTTAGATTTTTCAAAACACTAGTTGCAGTAGTTAAACTCAGATTTGAAACGTCTTTTGACTTTTAATACATTACAATTTAGCTTTATTAAGATGTTTTGTTTATGATGGCTTTCTATACATGTTTAGGGACAGAGAACAGACTTAAGTAAGTTAGACCAAACTAAAATTCAGTCTTCTGGCCTTCAATTGGTTTCTTTATGTTATTTTGATCTTTATCATTTATTTACACAAATGGTCAATTATTTATAACCTCTTTTCCATGTCTACACATTTTACTGGTTGTTTGAGCCTTTCTCAAGCACAATGATTTGCTCTACTGAGTGGGTATTAGAAATAACAGTGAGCCCTACAGACAACAATTCTACATTTTCACTGTCATCCTCTGAAGGACAAGGCATTACTGAACCACTTCATTGTCATTTGCACACATGCCCTGCAGCTCCACTGCAGTTGTGTGTGAAATGCAAACACGCATGTAACCCTTCCATTGGCTTTGGGAGTTTTTGAAGGCAAATCAAACAAACTTTTGATTCAACATTTTCACAGCAAGTGTTGCTTCCTTAATACTTTGCTCTTGGTTTTGACCTCTGACACTTGGAATCACTTAAGGAGGTGATACCCTGCAGGATCTGTGTGCAGCTGTGATATGCAGAAGCCACAGTGAACGCAGGAGTTACAGGAGGGGATGACAGTGCAGAGAGAAGGGTCATTAGATAAAGGATAAATGTGTCTCTTACTCTGGGAGGCATCTGCAAACAGCAGCTATGCTTTACTGGGGCCTCTTTCTGTGGCAGCGGTCTCTACAGGAGAGGAGAAGTCTATTATCGTGCTGGATACACAGCTTCACAAGTTACAGCGAGCGGGGAGAACACACAGTCTGCCTTCTCCTCCAGCTCTGTTCCCACTGCAGCTCAGAAGACCTTTTAATTAGATCTGATGGAGGAACCAGCAGTTTACATGAAGACATGAAGATAATCTCAGAATGACTTTTAAAATAAAAGTCACTGAGAGGAGGTTAGTTTAGCTCAGCACATTGCACATGACAACACATTTTGACTGCAGATGCACTGCAAGAAAACGTAATAACCATAATAAAACAAACCTCCATCAACTGACAGTACTGTTGCTGCAGTGCAAGCCTCTGCCTCCAGGGAAAAGTTAAGCAGAAAGTTAAGGGGAAAGCTATTTGAAATGGCTGAATAATTGCAGCATTAAGACAGCTCAGATCACTTTCTGGATCTTCTTCAGAAGACATTAAGTCAATAAAACACACTTTAGAAAAGTGGGCAGAGTAATAAACAGATGTCCCCTTAAAATTTCAACTTAACACGAGTGACGCGTCATGTGCTCCTCTGGGTTTGCATCTCTGGTGTCGTCACACTGATTGAGGCATATTTTCATTTGCAGCTTCACTCGCTTGTTCTCTCCTTCTTACACCCCACATCTCTTCTGTGTTTAGTGTGGCAGACAGGCAGATTATGTTTCTGCTGAAAGTGTCTCACTGTGTATGGTGAGAATATGCAGATAAAGTCTGGAGGAAAGGCGTTGCAGCAGTCAGTGTACTGTCAAAATGTTAAAGGCGTTCTTTTTCTAATGTGCTCATTTTTGTCATTTGCAGTGAGTTGAGCTCTCTCAGCCCCCTTAGACTGACCTTTTTGCATTAAAACCTTGTGTGGTAAATGTTGTGATCTTGAACTATCAAACCTTTCTGGATCCAAGTTGTGCAATGTGAACAGAGCTCCAGGCGAGTATTTATTTTTCTCCTGCATAAAAGAGAGCAGGATCCTTATGCTTTCTTATACTGGAATGACGTTCTCAGCAAACTCAACCCTATTGCACCTCAGGAGAGGTGATAAAACTGGCCCAAGTCTCCATCCCACATGACATCAAAACAGCCATGAGCACGTCACCAAACTCAGCAGAAGAAAGTGAAAGAGGGCAGTCTGTAAAGTGTTGGAAGCACAGAAGAAGCATGAGCTGCTGAGAAAGAGGAGGTGACAACAGAAAGAAGCAGATGAAGAGTGTCGCTGATCAAAACACCTCCCCCTTCACCCGAAGGTGCACACATTTAAACAGAAATGAAAGATGAAAGACTGAATACTCCACTGCAAACAAAGCCCTCCTGAAAGATGGTTGATTCCTCAAACACAGGAAATCATCAGTTTTAAAGAGAAAAATCTGTCAGGTAGAAATAAAGCATGCTTCACTAGGTTTTACTTTTTATTCTAGTGACTGCAGGAACATTTTGGGGTTTGAAAGGAGACAAAATGTCCAAAGTTCCATGCACTTTTAACTATTTCTTTAATTTTTTAACTGAAAAGGAAAGAGCTTAAATAAATGAAAATTCTTCCTTTTGTTGGCACAACACAAGCTGAAACATTGTCTTTTTCAATCTCACCCAAACATTTTGTTCAAAAAAATCCTACAAGTATTTTCTTTTCCTGTTGAACACATTTCTGGGTCATTTTTCTAGGAAGATGTGGAGTGAAGATTTGTTTATGGCAGATTGAGGAAAATGAACTGAAAAGAATTCCTGCCCTCCGTTCTGCCTGACTGTGAGCTCACCATGTGTGGCAGCTGAATGTTGGCCAGGCTGTTGATGAGTGACTGGCTGAGGTTGGCGAGCTCATGCAGCAGCGAGTCGTTCTGCTGCTCCACAGCCTTGTTCTCCTCCTCCATGGACTTCAGGTTGGTCTCCATGGTGGTGATCTACAACACAGCAACGGCTTTTCAGATTTGAAAATCTGATGAAGGACAAAGACAGCTTCAAGGAAACTTTAAGCTTGTTGTTAGAATGTTTCCAAAAATGTTTCAACTTGAAATAAAGACTTTTCTCGGAGGAAAAACAAGCCACTCCATCTTAAAATGTGCAGGTTTGATGTTGGATTTGAAGATTCAACATTTCTTAATCCCCATATTTAAACCAAATCCTGGGCCAGTGCAGTAATCATGAGAGTGGCCAGTATGGAAGAACAAGAAAAACAAATTCCTTCATTTCTTCTTTCACTTTGTTTGAAATCACATCCTTAAAATGAAGCAACCAGGAAGGGGGCAGAAAGATAGGATGGAGGTAAATGAGAAAATTAAGAAATAAACGTCTGTCTGGAGTTTTTTGTGTGAGCAGTCCTGCAGACACGTCAGAGCTTCCAGTCTGCAGACCTGTCCACTGGTCTGAGTGATCTGAAAATAACAGGCTCCGCCCACAGACATTCATGCTTCATGAAATCAGAGTTGACCCTCCCTCTTCTTGCCTGTGTCCGCAGTTTGATCATGTCTGACTCCACTTGATTGTTGGACTCATTCAGATCTTTGATTTCTTCCTCAAGCTGTTTGATTTCCTCATCGTTTTCAATGCCTGAAACAAATACAACAAATGTCAGTCACTGCCACATGTCTGTTTCTACTATAGTCATGCAAGAGCACAAAATGACCTTTGCTTGCTCTTTGCTTGATTGTCAGCATCTCCACGCTGCTCATCCTGGCCTTCTTCATGGCTGAGGTGGCACGTGGACAGCCAGACAGACTGAAAGGACAAAAGTTTCTTTCATTTGTCATCCTCCTGTTTCCACACGAAATGTTCTGTACAGCAACTCTGCCTAGTATTTCATACATTTCTGTTAGATTGGATTTAGTCTTAATCTTAATTTTGACGTTTTTATGCACTTTAAAAAATATTGAGCTGCTGATTTTCCTTCTCTCTGTTTCAGTAAAAAGAATGAAGGCTGTTGAATCTGGACAGGTCACCTCCGGTGGGTCAGGAAGCTCCCGCTGACATGTCCGGAGCCATCGCAGCCTGGAGTCGGACATGTCATGCCGTCTGTCTTCCCAGATTTCCACACAAACTGAGAGCCATTGACATAGCTGTCTTTCTGCCTCTTTGCAGCTAGGGGGCAGCCTGACGCGCTGCGATGAGAGGCGTACTTTCCCGTCACGTGACCCTGTCCGTCACAGCCAGGAACCGGACACCTGAGCCAAGGGAGCAAAAGTCAGACTCATCCTCAAAGACCTCACTGGGTTTGTCTAATCTCCAGTCAAACTAATGCAATAAACTTGATCTAAAACATAGGGATATCAATTCTTTGCTCAGAGAGAATTTTCACATAAATCTGGAAGTATTCGAAACAAAAAATGTTGAGCCTTTCAGCATTTTTTATCTGAAAATCCACTGTGTCCTAGAATGTTAGAAGTTTGATGAAGACTAATATTTCTCTGATAAAAATTAAAGTTATTGGCTTCCCTCCACCCAGATCCGGGGATAAACTGATCCAACGTTAACTGAGGGAGGGGCTTGCTGGTCAGCAGTTCCATCCCTGCAGCAGAGCCTTTCTAAACACCGTCAGCACATGTGAACCTCTCACTTGATTGGCTCCTGCTCGTCCTTGTCCTCTTTGCTTTGCAGGATTTTAATGCCGCTTTTTTTTGCTCGTGGACATCCGGACAAACTAAGACAAAGAAAGTTCAGTCAGACCGATGTGGACTGGGTAGTCTCAGAGGATGTAGGTGGGGGTTTCTGCACCTCCTGTGAGAAGCGTAGTTTCCAGTGATGTGTCCTGAGCCATCGCAGCCTGGAGTCGGACACCTGAATCACAGAGAAGGACAGAGGGAGAAGATAAGTGTCTGAAATCTTTTTTACACTGAATTGTGGAGGGGTGTTTTTTTTCTCTGCGAGTTGGTTTCACTCACCGCAGCTCCTGGGAGTTGGTCGGCAACATGTTGCGGATATTTTTGTCGATCATCTGACAACTGGACAGGCTGCAAAAAGACACTGACCATTAGCTAAATTTTCAAACTTTTCTGAACATTTATTAAACAGTTTTAGGTCTCATCTTCTCTGGGACAGAAGCATTACTAACGATTAATTCCAAAAGGAGCTCTGATCAGGACGGAAAAAAAGGAGAAGAAAAAAGTGACTAGCCCCTCTGGTCGTCTGACTCTAATCTCAGAACAAGCTCCTGCAGCTTCTTACTACACCACTTCGACCCAACAGACATTTCCAAACTTTTTCATGATTCCTGCTTCTTCAGATTAATGCTGAGGATGTTTTTTTCTCATCCAAACACTCAGTGCTTTCTGCATTTCCTCCCTTTGGTCAATGTAAAGTCTGTCAGCATTCACATTGAAGTGAACGACACCAGCGTTCATCTGAAAGTGAGCAGGGACTCTCATTCTCAAGAGGACCAGAGTTCCTCTTGTTTGGTACTGTCAGAGGAAACCAGCTCTGGATCAGACCGGGATTGAACCTGTATTACACCAGGACCAAACTGGCATTCTTAGTCATTATAACATAAAGGATTTAGGTTTGAAAAAAATAACAAAAAACAATGTAAACAAAACCTATCAATAACCAATAAATATAAAGTCATCAGGTTTCTGAGTCGAGCATCCTATCTCTGTGCCACATTGCCCTACTGGATAAATTTAATATACTCTAAATTTACAGGTTCAGTTCCTCCCGTTACTGTCCACGTGTCGAAGTATCCTTGGGCAACACACTGAACCCCCACATAGGTTAGTGCCAGTGTTGGGCAGCAGAGCCGTCATCGGTGTGTGAATGGGACTGTGACTGTAAAGCACTTTGGGCATTCTAAAAAGGTAGAAAAGCAAAACACAAGTATACGCCGTTTCCCATTAAGTTTTAACAGTTGAATCCAGACCTCCAGGGCACTATGATGTTCATGTAGAAAACTCCAGCCTAAGTTTGTCATTTATTAACATAAGAGCATATAAATAATCTGTTAAAAAACTAAAAATAAAAAAAAACACTGACGACTGTAGTTGTGTGACTAATGTCTCACTCTTTAGCTTGAATAAATATCCTACATCTCAAACCTGAGCTTTTCTTTGATTCTATAAGTATTCTTAGTTTCCCACAGAGGAGGTGAGACAGGTCAAATGGTAAAAAAATCCAGAACTGACTTTAAATGCTAAATGCATGTATGCTTGTCTACCTTCCTTGAAGTCCCAAAGCACTTTACAGTCACAACCCCAATCACGCACTGATGTTGCCAAACACTAGTGCCGACCTTCCATCAGAGGCCATGAGGGGTTCAGTGTCTTGCCCAAGGACACTTTGACACATTGGCGGGCAAGGCGAGAATTGAACCTACAGTCTTCCAATCAGAGGACGACCACCCTTCCGCTGCACCACAGCCGCCCAAATCACCATCGACTGCATAACCATTCACATATTCTTGCTTCTTTATGATTTTTTTTCAGTAGACTATAGTTCAGCTGAGCTTACGTGATGAGCTCTTTCTTGCTCTCCTTGCAAGGGGAGTATTTGTGATGTTTGGGGCTGGGAGTGGTCACCTCTGCCGGGTACCGCTGCTCCTCCAGCAGCTCCTGGAAGGGATCCAGCATGTCACTCTGGAGCATGGAGGAGAAACAAGCAGACTGCAGCGCATTACTGAAAACGAAAGGTTCACAAGCCATAACAGGAAATGCAATAACAACACATTCTATACAAAATCCTGCTGCAGCCGCGAGACATATTAACAGATTCACCTTATCCCCTGCCCATATTATGATGCCCACACCTCTGCCTTCACTAAATCCAGCAGATCCTCTACAGCTTGATGATTCAGTGCTTCTGCAGAGCAATGGTGTCTTTAACTCTGATTTTCATATGCATCTCATTTAATCTGCACCTTTAACATCCCCACATAAAAACATCAGCTCCTCTTCAAACTCTGCTCCAAAAGTGCTGAAGGTTCCACACCCCTCCTCTGCAGAGTCTTGCTCACTACCCAACTCTGAGTCAAAGCTCTGACTCTACAAACGCTTGTTCTGCTTCATATCAGATCTGGGAGGTGTCTACTAAAGGATCACAGCTGGTATCTATGCAGGTGAAGCAGCCTTTGATCCTCTTGTGAGCCTGAAAGCCAGACTTGTCTGGCTGTGACACCACGGACTGGTCATGGTGTCAGCACAAACATGTTCAGACTTTATGAACCCAGGTCACACCTTTCACCTATCATCTGTGACACCAGCATTTGTGCAAACTCATCTGTGCTCTTTATACTGGGGTGGGGGGTGGGGGGAGGACAGGTGAACTCAGGTTAGGTTCTGCAAAGTCTTTACAGAATAATGCTGTCTACAGTCAGTTTTATGTCTTTATTACCTACTGTCATTTTGGAGTACATAAACCTGAACATTCCTTTCTGCCTGTTCTTCCTTACCCCCCACCCCTCACCTCCTTGTGCTCGTCCCCCAGCCGCTTCACCTTGGTGTAGTCCACAGGCAGGTCCCAGCAGTCGCTGTCGCTCAGCTGATAGCATCGGCTGCTGAGCAGAGCATGCCGCTGCGGCGACATCGGCTGCAGGGGTGTCAGGACTGTCCCGCTGCCCTCTGGACCACCAGGCTGACCCTCCAGGTCCATCTCACTGCCATCATCCAGATCACCGACTGGACTCTGTAAAACAAAGTTCAGCAGCATTCACAGACGTTTTTACATTTCTGTTCATATTTCTTTGACAGCACTGTGGAATCTTAGTAACAATCATACTGAAGGGGGGGGTTGATGATATTTATTTGACGTTTGCTCATAAGTTTGAGTGTCCTGATCCTCCTCATGAAGGACCGGATTCATGCTGCTTCTCATTCCTGAACCCCTCCCTCATCCAGACAAAACCCAGTCAGATTTCATGTTTGAAACTTTGTTATGTTTGAGTTCAGACTTTTCTTTGACTGAAAACGTCAGATTCAAGTTTCATTTTCCTCTTGTGTTCTCCAACACCCCCACCCCCCCACCCCCCCAAAAAAAGAATATATGCAAAAGAACAGATCAGCACACTCAGCAAAAGGACAAAAACTGATAATTTTAAATGGCTGGCAGAAATAATCAGTGATGGGAGCTGTACAGAGGTGTAGTGGTTAGTACTCTCATCTGAAAGCAAGAAAAGCAGTTTTTAGACAAATGTTTCAGCCAACCTGTACGGATTGCAGATATGTAGGAGTGATTCATTTAATAGTTTAAACGTATTCTTCAAACAATGTTACATGTATCTAAATATATATTTTGTAATAATTCACAATATCTGACTGACTCTAACCAAACATTTTGAGCCAAACATTAGACATTGAACATGGAAAAGTGTTTGTTTATTAAATCATGTAACAAATCTAATTTCAACACATTAAAGATACTTGGACGTTCAACAGGACTTACACACAATCAAACTGAGTGCTGCTTACTCAAATTTTGCAGTTAAATATTAAATATTAAAACCATGTTATGGTTATTAGAGAAAATATTTTAATCATATTTGTTAGCACAATTTGTGTTTAGTTAAATATTATACGCGACAAAGACAAAATCAAATGGAGTAATGCTAACCTTAATGTAGCAGGTAAATACAAAACATTTTAATGATGTTTTGTGTTATTAATTTAACATGATTAAAATATACATGTTTAAACAAATGAAGTCAACTTCATAAATTTATGTCCCTATATGCAAGGGACCTAACCGCACGATTAAAAGAATAATTGATTGCCTTGCTGAAGTTAGGTTGTGGATGTCAGCTAACTTTCTTGACCTAAATGAAAACAAATCTGAGGTAATTGTCTTTACCCCTAGTGGTCGAAAGGATCATGACGTTGATCTTCTCTCTCTTGCCCCTTTTGAACAGTCTGTGGTCACTAACTTGGAGGTAAAAATCGATGCTGCTTTGAAACTGGACCTCCAAATAAATGCTGTGACCAGGTCCTGCTTTTTTCAAATGCAACGTCTGGCTGGGATTAAGTCTTTTATTTCAAAAAAGAACCTGGAAATTGTCACCGATGCCTTTGTGCTGTCCAGACTAAATTACTGTAGTTCTTTGTGTGCGGGGTTACCCAAGGTTTCAATAGCCAGACTGCAGCTGGTCCAAAATGCAGCAGCCAGATATATTTGCGGGGCAAAAAGGTTTGACCACATAACTCCAATCTTGGCCTCTTTGAACTGGCTACCAGTGCAGTACCTGATTTTTATGAAAATTCTTGTTTTTACTTTTAAGGCCCTGGCAGGTACAGCACCTTATTACCTCTCCAGCCTGCTTGTAAAATATCCCCCCCCCCACAGTCCTTACGCTCTGCGGACCAGTGTATGTTGCTGGTTCCCAGAACCAAACATAAATTTCGGGGGGACGGTGCTTTTGCCGTGCTGGCCCCTAAACTTTGGAATCAGTTGCCACCAGCAATTAGAGAGGTCACGCTTTTGGAGAGTTTTAAAAAAGAGTTATTCCTGCATTACAGTGTTTTAGCATCAACCTAGCCCTGTGATTATCCTGGTTTTAGTTTTAAATTGTTTTAAATTGTTTTACATTGCTTGTATTCTTTTTAGTGCGTTTATTCTCTTTGATTTATTATTACACAATGTTAAATCTATGTTTTCCCTGTGTACAGCACTTTGGGCTTCCTTGGCTGGTGGTGGAAGGTGCTCAATAAATAAATAAATAAATAAAATGAAATGAAACTTCGACATTGTATATGACTAAAACATAAATAAATTGAGTAGAGCTTATCCAGATTTAGCAGGTAAATATTAAACATTTAGTGTTATTGTTTCTAATTTAATGTAATTTGCTCATGTCCTATCAAGGTTAAGGCAGTGACTATTTGGTTAACATTGTTGAGTTGTTGTGAATGACACATCACTTAATGGCACATATACAAACACCACTATTTACCATATCACTAAGTCACCAATTTATGGGAAGATGCAGGATCCAGAATTACAGTCAAATCCACAGAGGAAGATTGCAGCTGGGTTTAAACCCTTTGCACATCATACAATGATGCTGTAGCACTTACCACTGCGCCACCATACATCTCTTTCAAAAGGAGTGAATAACTTAACACAAAATACACTGTAAGTAAAGTTATGATTGACAATTTAAGTCAATTTATAGTGTATTTGTTCATCTGTCAGTTCAGTTCCCCTCCTTTATTTTAAATGTACAAAGTTTTGGGTTTTTCTTGTCCAGGCTGCACAGTTAGGGACCAGATTTTTCTGTGGGCAGCAGAACGTGTGTGCAGATCTCTGCTTTCATTGGCTGCATGTTTGTTTGTGGTTACTGTATTAACAGCTCATGCATTGTAGTCAGGGACAGTCTTGTTCCCCAGAAACTTTTTTAGTTTTTCATTTAATTTGAATAATCAACAAGCGAAAGGCATCAAAAATCGCCAGGAATAGAGTCCTGAAGAATGGCATTTTGGTCATCAATAGCACAGCTTTTTATGTACGTTTTAAAGTAGCATGGACTTGACAGCGTTCTGTGTTGTCCGAAGACGGGCATAAAAAGTGGCGTCTTATTGCATCCAAACACTGTTGTAGTGCTTTCAAAACTGTGCATCAAGAACACTTTTATTCAGTCACATCTGAATGTAAAAAATGCCGTTATGTTTGAATAAAAAGACTAAGGCCAAGGGCATGTCATAGCTGGTTGCTATAGGCTAGGGTCCCCAAACATTTTCTTGTGAGAGGCAGGGGTCAGTTTGTCGGCTAACAGAAACAGTGCCTAAAGGGTGTGCCTAAGGTAAACATTTATGTTTTTCCAGAAAGCTACACATAATCACATTTTAAAAATCCCTTCCTGTAATCTTTGCTGAAAAAAACTAAAACGTTGAAAAAAATAAACCAGTAAATAGGCTGTTCTCTCCCGTCATCGTCCCTTTGAGACTTTGGAGGGCTGCAGCTCCTCACACATATAACAGTTTGTGCAAACTTCACAATAGTGATAAGAATTCTGGCTCTTCTTAGACATCCACCTCTTTCAAATGTGTGCACAAAATGAAAAAACTAATGTAAGAAAATGCTTTATGCATACAGTGGGTATAGAAAGTATTCAGACCCCCTTTAATTTTTCCCTCTTTGTTATATTGCACCCATTTGCTAAAATCATTTAAGTTCATTTTTTCCTCATTAATGTACACATAGCACCCCATATTGAGAAAAAAAAACCACATATTTTGACATTTTTGCAGATTTATTAAAAAAGAAACTGAAATATCTCATGGTCCTAAGTATTCAGACCCTTTGCTGTGACATTCATATATTTAACTCAGGTGCTGTCCATTTCTTCTGACCATCCTTGAGATGGTTCTACACCTTCATTTGAGTCCAGCTGTGTTTGATTAAACTGATTGGACTTGATTAGGAAAGCCACACACCTGTCTATATAAGACCTTCCAGCTCACAGTGCATGTCAGAGCAAATGAGAATCATGAGGTCAAAGGAACTGCCTGAAGAGCTCAGAGACAGAATTGTGGCAAGAAATAGATCCGTCCAAGGTTACAAAAAATATATCTGCTGCACTTAAGGTTCCTAAGAGCACCTTATCGTCTAAGAGCCTCCATAATCCTTAAATGGAAGATGTTCAGGACGACCAGAACCCTTCCTAGAACTAGCCGTCCGGCTAAACTGAGGTATTGGGGAAGAAGAGCCTTGGTGAGAGAGGTAAAGCAGAACCCAAATATCACTCTGGCTGAGCTCCAGAGATGCAGTCGGGAGATGGGAGAAAGTAGTAGAAAGTCAACCATCACTGCAGCCCTCCACCAGTCGGGGCTTTATGGCAGAGTGGCCCGACGGAAGCCTCTCCTCAGTGCAAGACACATGAAAGCCCGAATGGAGTTTGCTTAAAAAAACACCTGAAGGACTCCAAGATGGTGAGAAATAAGATTCTCTGGTGTGATGAGACCAATAAAACTTTTTGGCCTTAATTCTAAGGCCAATGTGCCTATGTGTGGAGAAAACCAGGCACAGCTCATCACCTGTCCAATACAGTCCCAACAGTGAAGCATGGTGGTGGTGGCAGCATCATGCTATAGGGGTGTTTTTCAGCTGCAGGGACAGGACAACTGGTTGCAATGGAGGGGAAGATGAATGTGGCCAAGTACAGGGATATCCTAGACCAAAAACTTCTCCAGAGTGCTCAGGACCTCAGACTGGGCCGAAGGTTCACCTTCCAGCAAGACAAAGACCCAAAGCACACAGCTAAAATAACCAACATTCATCCAATTATCATTAGTGATCATGCACCAGTTTCTGTAAATATTTCTAGAGATATACCCACACCTTCAGGCTTAACCTGGAGGTTTAACACTTCGCTGTTAAAAGATCAAGAGTTTATTCAATTCTTTAAAAAAGAGTGGGCAACCTTCTTAGAATTTAATGATACTCCGGATATTTCACCATGTGTTCTTTGGGAAACAGCAAAAGCAGTGATGAGAGGAAAAATTATTTCTTATTCAACAAATAAAAAACACAAAGAGAAAGCAGATTTATTAGAAATAGAAAATAAAATCAAAGATCTAGAGGCTGCTTATGCTGCTTCTGCACAAGAACACATTCTGGGAGATCTGAAAAATTTAAAGCTTCAGTTAAATGACATCATCAATAAGCAAACACAATTCCAAATACAAAAACTTCGACTCGAAAATTTTGATAACTCAAACAAATCGGGTAAATTTTTAGCTAATCAGCTTAAAAATAATAAAGAAAAATCAACAATTACATCTATTATAGACCAGACAGGAACTGTCACTCACGACCCGGTTAAAATCAATAAAACGTTTCAAGATTTTTATAAAAACCTATACACATCACAGGTCAATCCATCAGAACAAAGTATTAACTCATTTCTTAATAATGTAACTCTACCCAGATTAAATGAGGATCAAAGCTCAAACTTAGACTCTCCGCTCTCATTGGCTGAACTTCATGAAGCTCTGTTGTTGATGCCCAACAACAAAGCTCCAGGGCCTGATGGCTTTCCTGCTGAGTTTTATAAAGAATTCTGGGAACAGCTGGCACAAACTTTTTATAAAATGGTTACATTTATCAAGGAAAGCCAATCACTGCCACCTCACATGAATTCAGCTAACATAACCCTCCTTCTCAAACCAGAAAAAGATCCCACAATTCCTTCAAGCTATCGCCCCATTTCTCTAATCAATGCAGACGTAAAAATTATTTGCAAAGCACTCGCGCAGAGAATAGAAAAAAATCACTCCTCATATAATTCATCATGATCAAACTGGATTCATTAAAGGTAGACACTCAAGTGATAACGTCCGCAGACTTGTTAACATAATAGATTTTGCCACTATTAAAAACCAGGAAACAACCATACTCTCATTGGATGCTGAAAAAGCATTTGACAGAGTAAATTGGAAGTTCCTCATTGCTGCCCTCCATAAGTTTGGGTTTGGGGAATCCTTCATTGATTGGATTAAAATATTATATCACAACCTAAATACATCAGTCAGAACCAACAAACAGACTTCTGACAGATTTTTGCTTGGTAGAGGGACCAGACAGGGTTTTCCACTCTCCCCCTCTCTTTTTGCTATATTTATTGAACCTTTGGCTGCAACAATAAGACAGCGTGAGAGCATTAAAGGAATTACAACAAAATACAGCAATCATAAAATTAGTCTTTATGCTGATGACATATTATTTTTTCTAAACAATTTACATTCCATTAGTGAAACAACAGCAATTATTAATGAATTTTCCTCTATCTCAGACTACTCAATTAACTGGAACAAATCAGTTTTATTGTCACTGAATGGTAATGCCGAGCAAACGACCTCAATCCCAGTCAAATCAGGCAATATCAAATATCTAGGTATTTATTTCTCCCCGAAACTATCAGAACTGGTGCAACTAAACTACACCCCATTACTGAAAAGTATACCGGATGATCTAACCCGCTGGGTCAACCTGCCCCTGTCACTCACGGGTAAGATAGCCACAGTAAAAATGAACATTTTACCCAAAGTTAATTATCTGTTCTCAATGATCCCCACACAACCACCACTAAAATGGTTCAAAACATTAGACTCAGCCATTTCCAGCTTCTTATGGAACAATAAACCTGCAAGAATTAGTCTAAAAACTTTAAAATCTGGAAAAAGCTGTGGAGGCTTAGAATTGCCTAACTTCCATAACTATTTTCTTGCCAACAGACTGCAGTACCTCTTAAGATGGATAAAAAACAATCCAGAAACCAATCCATGGATGGATCTGGAACAGGCATTTTGTGGAAAGATTAACTTGTCAGATCTACCATTTATAAGCCCAACAATAAAAAAACATGACTGCTACCAAAGTAGTAATATAAGTACTACTTTAACAGCCTGGTGGGAATTTCTTAAAATGTCAAACTCTTCACTACTACCATGCAAAATGACACCCATCTGGAACAATCCCGACATCCTGATAAATAGAAAAATGTTGCACTTCCCTGCTTGGCAAGCAGGGGGCATAAGACTACTCGAGCACTTGATTATCGACAGAAGATTCATAACACACCAAGAACTACAAGAAAACCATGGAATAAATAAATTCTTGGAATATCAGCAACTTAAATCTGTAATTACTAAAACATTTAAATCCAGTGACAATGACTTAAAATTACCAGAACTAGTTACCTCTATGATTAATTTTTCATTGAATAAAACTCTCTCCAAAATATACAAACTCTTATGCAACTTAGATAACGAAGTCTCAATCCCAACAACAAAATGGGATGCAGACTTAGGCAGAAGTACAGACACAAGCTTCTGGTCAGAAATTTGTCTAAATACCTTTAAATTAACCAAAAGTCCAAACCTACAACTAATACAATTTAAAACTCTTCACAGAATTTACTATACTGGACAGAGGATGTTCAAGATGGGTCTCAAAAACTCAGACATTTGTGAGCATTGTGATAGTAATTTACCTGACAATTACATGCATGCTCTGTGGTTCTGTACACCTGTCCAGGCTCTCTGGCAACAGGTATGTGCTGATTTATCAGTCTGGCTTAAGGTTTCAATCAAAGCCTCACCTTCACTTTGTGTGCTGGTTGACATGAGTGCCATCGACACAGAGGGAAGTTTAGCATCTATAATCTTCATAAGTCTTTGTATAGCAAAAAAGACAATTTTATTAAACTGGAAAAACAAGAAAAATATTAGTGTAAGTCATTACAGGAATCTGCTATTGGATCATATCAGCTTGGAAAAAATGTCAACTAAGAGCTCAAATAACTTGAAAGGAATTCGGGCTCTCTGGTCTCCCATAACTAACTCCATAACTTAGGGGGCGGGATTCCTGGGTGTCGCCGCGCCTTGACTGTCTGCCGGGGTCGGGGCCTACCTGGTGCCTGGTGGGGGCGGGGGGACTCTGTTGGTCAGGGGGTCTGGTCCGGCGCCTGGGTGGGGCAAGCGCATGGTCTCCCGGGCCTGGGCGTGGGGGGGTGTGGATGGTGCATTGGGTGGGGGTCTGGCTTGGCTGGGGGGGTGGTCTTTTTGTGTGTGCTGGGGGGGCTTGCACAAGGCCCTGGCCCTGGGGGGTCTGCCTGCGCTGGATGGGTGGCCCGGCTGCACCTGGGGGCTGGGATCACTCCTTCTCCGGACCTGGGACGGGGTGGGGCAACCCTCTTGGGGCCTGCGATTGCTCCAGGTAAAGCCTACCATTGCGGGGTCTGGGGGGAGCGGGCCAGGGGAGGGGATGTCTGCGGGCAAGAGGGGGGGGTCCACTACCAGTACGGGACCCTAGGGGCTTCCTCGGGCCCGCTGGTACCTGACCAGGTAGCTACAGGGGCGGTGCTTGGGGGGGAGGGGCTGGGGCTTGCCCTGGGGGCTGGCCCCCTCTGGGCTCCTCTCTCTTTGTGTGGGGTGGGGAGGGTGGGGCCTGTGGGGTTGGCTTTCGGGTGGTGGGGCCTCTGCCCTGGGGAGACTTGGGCCCAATGCTGGGGGGGGGCGGGGGGACGGTTGTGTCATCATCGGGGGTCAGTTTGGTAGCTGTCCCCGACCTTCCCTCCTTCCTCATACGACCACTTATTAGGTTGGAAGGGGGGGCGTGCTTGCGGAATACCTCGAGGGGCTGAGCCACTTGGCAGTGGTCCCCCCCTCCCATGGTCTCCGCACAGTTTTGCCCCCTTCTCTTGGTTTTAAATGCACCTTAGACACGTAGGATCCTTGGTGGGGGGTGCTAGGACATCACTGCCAGCAAGCAGGAGATGTCCTCTCAGTGCTCTACCCTCCAATTTTAACTGCACCGTAGACATTTAGGGCTCCTTGGTGAGAGGGCGATTGGACATCCCTGTAAGCAATCAGGAGATGTCCTCAGTGCCCTGCTCGCCAATTTTAACTGCACCCTTTATTACACACACCCTTCAACCACAAGAAACACACCTCAACACACACACAAATACATTACACAAGGAAGGTGGGACTACTGATCTTCTGTCCCCTACCCCATCCCTGGTGGAGGGAACAGGGCCTTCAGCAGCAGCGGCCTTGTCTCCTGGGGGTCGGCCTCCTGGGCCCGGCGGCCCCCTCCCCACGCAGGGAGAGGGATCCCTTTGTCCTCTGGCAAGTCCATGAGCGGGGGATCATATTCCATCTGAGCCTGGAGGGTGTCTGTGTCCTTGTGGTGCAGGTTCTGGCCCTTACCCTCGGGTGCCGGGCCCCTTCTGGGTCACAGCATTAGGAGAGCCTGATCAGGCAATGTACACCTTCGGGGACCCCCACTTCTCTTGGTCATCCCTTTTCTAGATGGGGGTAGCTGACCCCCATTGTGCTCTCTTCTGGATCTCCACAGCTGCCTGGAGCTCTGGAGTGGGTCTCCCGTGGGGGGCCCCGGCTCGTACCCGGGGCTGGGGTGGGGGGATGCTCAGAACTCTTGGGTGGTGGTGGGCGGCTTGTCTGGGGTGGTGGGGCTCTCGGGGGTGGGGCCCCGCGCTGGGCCACCTGGTGCGGTGGGAGGGATGCTCTCCTGACTGGGCTGGGCCTTGCGCTCTGCACTTCCGTACCTCACTGCGCTCGGGTGTTGGGGGCCCGTGTGGCTGTCCTGCGGGCCCTGGTCTGGGTGCTTGGCCGGGCTGCCTGGAGGTGGATCTCCTCCATTGACCCCACAGTATGGGTGCGGGGGCGGGCCCTGGTCGGCGCTGCCGCCTCGGCGGGTGTCTTGGTGTGGGGATGGCTGGGAGTTCTCCCTCCTTTTTTGTGCATTCCATCATCCACTTCAGCTTAACATAACATTCACCTGAGCACAGGCGTCGGCTCACCTTTGCACCTTCAAATAGTGTGCGTGACAGAATGTAATGCTTTACATGTGTTGGTTGGTATGCACAAGTGTGCGTGTGAACTGGATGTGGACAAGTTTGTGAACACTCTTGGAGCCGGCAGGTATGTAACAGCTGAGTGTGTGGACAGGCCCCGCCCATTTTAGACCAACACTCACTATTGCAATGGGTATAAGCTCCAGCATTTTGTTGCCTGTAGATTAACAACTCTACCTTCCCTTCCCAGTAGTCCTTCTCTAACTTCTATAATCCACCATCTCTCTTTCCCCCCCTCCACCCCCCAACTCTCTCCTTTTCCCCCTTTCCTTTTCTGTCCGGTCCAACAAAAAAGACACACAAAAAAATCAATATTAATAAAGTTTGGTTTAAATTACAAAAGGGGCTTATACCAACATACATTTTGTGTTCGCTATGATTTATAACCCCCGATTGTAAGAGTAAAATCTGTCTAATACAAGAGGCTCTCAGCTCATATCTGTTTGCTCAGCTGTTGGACAGGACAAGTTAAAAAAAAAAAAAAAAAACCAAGGAGTGGCTTCACAACAACTCAGTGACTGTTCTTGAATGGCCCAGCCAGATCCCTGACTTAAACTCAATTGAGCATCTCTGGAGAGACCTGAAAATGGCTGTCCACCAACGTTTACCATCCAACCTGACAGAACTGGAGAGGATCTGCAAGGAGGAATGGCAGAGGATCCCCAAATCCAGGTGTGAAAAACTTGTTGCATCTTTCCCCAAAAAGACTCATGACTGCATTAGATCAAAATGGTGCTGCTACTAAATACTGAGCAAAGGGTCTGAATACTTCAGACCATGTGTTCTTTTTTGTTCATTTTTATTAATCTGCAAAAATGTCAAAATTTGTGGGGTTTTTTCTCAATATGGGGTGCTGTGTGTACATTAATGAGGAAAAAAATTTACTTCAATGGTTTTAGCGAATGGCTGCAATAGCACAAAGAGTGAAAAATTAAAGGGGGTCTGAATACTTTCCGTACCCACTGTATATATGCTTTTATTTTTATTTTCAGATAAAATGTACAAAATAATTGATGAAAACTGAATGAAAAGCAATCTTTTACTAATTAACTTTTAAAATGAAAAACAACACGAAATACTCATGAAAATGAGCAAAAGAAAAAAAATAAGATTTGCAATCATGGTAATGGTTTGTATGAAATAGCAAATGTCTCAGCTTTGTGAATCTGATCTGGTTTCTTCTGTCAGTAATGATCTGTCCTGTTCTGGAGAAGGTTGTTCTCAGGTGTCTGTTCTGGTTGGTTGTGGAGTCGATTTTGTATGAAGTTCTTTTCTTGCAGACTCTTAAATTCTGCCTTCATATTCTCATTAACAGTGAAAAGGTTTCTGATTTTTCTTCTTTTTCCAGTCTTACTCATTTCTTTACGTTTTGTGTTGATGTCGTCTGTCGTTGTTGCATCTCTATCTCTCCCTCGTGCACGCAGAACAGTAACGAGCTTTGCACCCTCACCCCACCCCCGCACCCCCGCACGATATCATCGCTTTGACCATATGATGGCTCTGTGCAAACACGTATTAATCAGTCACGTGCGGTTTGAAGAGAAAAAAAGCAAGAGAGGATTTACGACACTACTTAATAAATAAAAACGAGCAGCTGCGCTGTGTCCTCAACTAATGGAGGAAAAAAGTCCGATTCTTTAGTCTTATGCTGCAGCTGGACATATGTCCATTACTTTTTAACCAGTACAGTGTTCCCCTATTTATTGTTGGAGTTACGTTCTAAAAATAACTCATGAAGGTGACATCTCTGAATTAAGGTTACAGATGTTTAACTCCTCACTACACACTTTACACTTTTCTCAGACTGACATTAACATTTTCACACTTTTCTCTCTTGCTTAACTCTCAAAGTTCAAATTTTTGTAGAAAAATAAGTTCAGGATTATAGAATGAAGACAAAAGATCTGATCGCAATGTTTAATGGAGACTTGTGCGTTTCTGCACAGGAGACACAACACAGAGGAGATTGATTGACAAGGTCTCCAGCTAATCAGGACAGGGTGCACTGTTTAAAAAAAAAAAGAAAAGCCGCAGCATAATCCCTCAGACCAAGAAAGGTCTGAGCTGGTGAACTGCAGTGTGGAAAGAGAGCACAGGGATTTGATGGATGTTCAGCAAAGATTGGAGAAGGGTGGAATAAAAAGGCACATTCTGAGTGATTCTTGATCATGTGGCCAGACTGAAGAAAAAAAAATCATGCCTCTGATATTAATCAGGGGGCTGGGCAAAATGCGGAGGCGGGCCATAGTTTGGGGACCTCTGCTACAGGCTAGCTGTTAAACCAGCAGGACTTTGTGTTTTTCTTTTGCTTTGACTAGATTTATGTGTGTTAATATTTAAAGTACTGTGTGCTGAGTTTTAGCAAAAATAAAATTGAATCAATGAAATATCAAAGCTGTGCATCAGGACAGCAGCTGTGGCATTTGAACCCATGTACTTTCAATGAAAAAATTACAAGCAAAGTGTAACTAGTTCTCACCACTCAGGAACACTGTCAAATGTGGGCGTGTTTATTAGTCAAGAAAGACAGCCACCCATAAAGTACTGTGTGCAGAGATTTGGTTATCATGAAAGATTTGTTCATCTGTGGATTTTTCACAATTTTTAAAAAAGAATCAAGTGTTTTTGTTGTAATAGCATGTTGCTTTAGTAATTTGATGACAAGAAGAAGACAAGCAAAAAAAGAAACGCTAACTACAATCGAAACAATACTGTCACTAAAAGTCAGTTAAAGGAAAAGATTAAAAACACGAAAGATCCGCTGTGCGTGCCCTGGAGTCTAAACCCCTAACCTGAAGAAAAACACAAAGAGCTGCCGTGATGAATACACGAAGGTGTTTGGATCCATTTGCAGGCAGGAGTTTTATTAACAACAAAAACAGTCAAGGGCAAATACAGGATCAAGTCCAAAGCCATGCAGGGGTCAGAGATGTGGAGGAAGTCAGTGTGGCGAGGAAACAGGCAAGGGTCGAAACCAGGAAAGACAGATGATATGGAAGTGCTCAAGATAGGATGCAGGGCAAAACAATACTTCGCAGCGAGCAAAGGCATGACAGGGCATATAAATAAGGTGAGGCTAATGAGTGGATGAGAGACAGGTTGGTGGAGATTAGAATTCAGGAGAGCGCTCCCTCTGGTGGTCGGAGGTGGAGCCAGATGGCTGAGGCCCGACGGCTGCTATCTTAGACATTAGGCTATAGCAGCCAATTAGAAGATATTCTCAGCCTTATTCAAACCAAACAGTGTTTTCGATGCAAACGTGTGACACAACAAAATGACATTTTGGACGCACGGTTTTGACCACACCAGAAAGCGTAGTTTTGTATAAGATAAAACACCACTTTTACGCTCGTCTTAGAACAACACAAGACGACATAAATTACGTACTACTTTTAAAACGTGCGTAGTAAAGTGCGCTTTTCATAGCCAAAAAGCTTTTCCTGACAATTTATGACCCCTTTTGCTTGCCAGAGCCAGCAATTGGATGCACATCCACTTGCTCTGGATTATTCTCCTGAATTTCCATAACACAGCGCTGAGAAGCCGAGACCCTGAGCTACCAGGATGGCAAAGCTCCTCTCAAAGGGGGGCACAGATGAGAAGACACTCCAACTAGACCAGTACAGACGAAAGAGAACATAATGTCATACACTGTTTAAAAATGCAGTGAAAATGTTCTATGCATTCATGTTATATTGGTACTTCATCAATTAATATTTATTTTACAAGTGACCTGTTATAGTTCTTAGGATTTTTTAAATTCTTAAATTTTATGTTTTATATGTTGTAATTGCTGCTGAAAAAAGTACCTGTAATTCATTTTAGATACCAACTAATATCTATGGCTACATTTTACATTATTTAGATGTTGTAGAATTGCACCACTACAATGTGTGCTTAATATGATTTATGCTTGGACAATTGTGAGAACATAAAACATTATAATAATTACATATTTTTAATTTAGTTTTATGGGGTGTTATTTTACCTACTAAGAAGATTATATTTTTAGGGTACATTTTACTTAATGTTCTCAACCTTGTTGTCACTACTAAAAACAAGAGGGTGGTGAGGTTAAGAATTACCCAATGTAATTATTTTTCCTGCTGCCTAACATACTTTCTAAAGAATCTAAATGTAAAATGATTACAAACCTGAAGAGTAAATTTTTTTCAGTGCACATATAGTCCAAAAACCAGTTTCATAAGTTTGTGGATTTTTCAAAATTGTTCCCAGGTGCACATGTGAGCCCTGGTGAACTGTCCGGGGGGGAACCCTGCCTTTAGGCATTAGTAGCTGCATAGGCTCCAGCAACCCTGTGACCCTGAAAGGTTTCAGAGGGTTCTGAAGATGATGCAGACCCAATCTAACAGCTCAAATGTTGATTGTTCAGTTTCTGGCTACCTCAGTCACCTGTTAAAGTGTCTCTGGGGGAGACACTGAACCCCCGCCTGTAATGGGTAAGCGTCAGGTTGCGACCAAATGCCTGAATGTATATGGATGGATAAATAAGCAGAAGTGTAAAACCGCTTTGAGAATCAATAGGTAGAGAAGTATATATAAGTGCAGACCACCCTGATATGTTTTCATGTGTTTCTAAAAATGTATAATTTCCGGCCCCGCACCTGTGATAGCAGGTCCTGAGGTTTCCCCCCCAAGGCGTTTGGGAGCTCTCGACACCTGGTGGACAGGTTGAGGATGGCAGTGGCTGCCATGTGGGCCGCCTCCATATCATGGGTGTAGTCAAAGCTACTCTTACTGCAGGTGCTGCTGGCACTGCTGCCTCCTCCCCCAACTCCTCCCCCACAGCTCAGGCTGCTGCTGCTGGGGGCGTAGCTGCTGGTGGTGCTGCTGGCAGGGCTTCTCTTCCCGTAGCGTTTTGCTGCAAGAACAAGCACACAAGTGGATGCTGAACATCAGGTAGAGCCAGGCTGTGCAAACAACGGACTTTAGAGAACATTGTTCAGACAGTCTGCTGCACCACCAACATGCTGATGAGATTCCCAGACAAATGCAAGGGTCAGATCCAAACCAAACTATTGTCTCTGAGCACAGCCACTTTACTGAAAAAAGAAAAATTGTCCAATAATTTTTTTTGTGTCAAATCTACTTCATATGAGATGTTTTTGTTAAAAAACTCCTGGGATCACTCAAGCTCCCAAACCCCTCCACCACAGTAAGGTGGCGGTTCACGGAGGAATGCAGAGCTTTAACAAGAGCATGCAAAGACATGTCTAAAAGACAAAAACTACTGAACTTCCTGCTGTCAGCAGTAAACTGACGGTTTAGCTCGGGAACGCCCCCACATATGGCTGCCATGTCATCGGCTGCAGTGTGCAGCATTCCATTCAGTGTGAGCTAGACTGCAGACATAAGCTCAGTCTCAGATGGAATAAAATAATAAAAACATAAAAGGATAGATAATGTCTCTATGTTGAAACTATATGAGCTTTTCTTGAGAGTTTTTTTTCCATTTTTTTTCAAAGTGCGTGTGAACAATTGGTCCAGATTTTACAGAAGCAGCCAAATATCTTCTATCTTTTAAATGTAGCATATGCTCAGAAACATCATTCCAGCATCATGGGAGAAAACTGAAACTTATTCTTTCAAATGTTTGCCTTTTTTCATATTTTTTTATTTACTTTGAAGAACTGATAAAGTATTAAATGTAATTGTACTTTTAGATCCTAAACTACAAAAAAATGCTCAAGTTCCTTAATAAATGTCTTCCAGACCTTGTAAATTTAAACATATGTATCTAACGTTGTAAATTTTGACTAAAATCTATTTTAACCTTAAGGCTAATAATCATTTTCTGTGTAATTAAAGGGTTGCAGATCTTCTCCACTACTACTGTAATCACTACTGTGATCATGACCTAAGAAATCTCCAAAGCCCAACTTTAGCACACTTAGTGTGAGCCTATGTGAAGTGGTGTGTCGTGTACAGACCGTCGTATCCCTTTGGCGAGGTGTCGCGCCCTTGTTGGGACTTGGTGGTTAGGCCTCTCTTGCCATAGCTCCCATGCTGGCTGTCATAGCCGCCGTAGTCGTAGCTGGTCTTGGAGTATTTTTCTAGCTCCTTCGTCAGGTTGGACCGCGGTGTGCTGGTGGGAACGTTGTTTTTGTAGCCGTATTGAGGAATCTCTAGCTGCTTAACGAAACACATTGGCCTGCAAAAGCAATCAGAAGCAAAAGAGGCTGGGATTAAGTGCTCAGCATCCTAATTATGGTGTGAAGAACTGTCAGTTTTTCTCCACTGCAGCATCTCCATCTCTAACAGGGGGTTTCAGACTCTACATCAAAGTTTAGTCAGGGTCTGTTGACAGAGCTGTAGGGACGGGTTTCAGAAGTTCAAAATGCCGTCAGTTTTACCAGTTGACTAACTGTTCTTTTTTTTTTCAAAGTTACTTTGAAAAACAACTTGATCCATGTGTAGTATTTACTAGGGCTGTCAAACTATCGCGTCAATCTTGATTTTTTAATTACAGATATTTTTAATTACGTTTTTTTAATTGCTTAATCTCTTGCTTCTATGACGTCCATTTATATCTGAAATGCACACCCGGAAGAACTTTACCCCGCTCATGTCCTGGTCATTTACCAATAAAAAAAATGTAATAAATTATTTTAACTTAGCTCATGTTGTATTTTTAATTTTAAATCTTTATTCACAATAAGCAGACTATTTAAAAGCAGTGTGTTGCATTGTCATGGTAACAGTTCTAGCACAGCACGCACAGCAAGTGCTCCCTGTTTCTATGGGGTCAATTTTGGATCAGCTTAAAGTGAATGAAAAACCTACTGAATAGAATTAGGGCCATGGAGAAAAAAAAAGGGGGCAATGGGAAAATCTGACTTTGATCTCTGAATCTTGACTTTTTTCTCAGCATTCAGAACTCTGACTTGAATCTCAGAATTCTATTAACTATTTAAGAGTGGTGTGTTGCATTGTCATGGTGCTTATTGGTGAATGTTAGCTTAAAGTGAAGGAAAAACCTATGGAAGAGGATTAGGGCCATGGAGAAAGAAAAAAAGGGAAGGGAAAATCTGGTTTTCATCTCAGAATTCTGACTTTAAACTCAGAATTATGAGCAACGGAGGCCCATAAACTACTACCTTTAGTTAGCTCTAGCAGGACAGTGGAGTCATACACGCTGATGAGAAACTAAGAAGAATGTCCTTTGAAAGTTCCTTTTTGCGTGTTTATAGAAGAACAGACGGTGAGTAAAGAAGAGATATATTTCATTGGAATTTATAAATGAAAAGGCTACAGACTATGCTAGCATTTTGAAACTGCTTTCAAACATACAACGACTTTTAATAATGTACGTATGCTGTACATCCTGAAATCTCAAGGTAAATAAACATCTGTGACTGACAAACTGTCTCAGAGTGTCCAGTTGTGCACAGAAAGTGTGCAGAAATGCAACTTTGTTTACATGGAACCCGTTTATTTTCATCTACCTGTTCATCTCATTTCTAGAGATTTAAAGACATCCTACATGACTCTGAAAATACAATTTGACTTGTTTCTACCCTACAAATTCTCACGTTTTCTAACTATGCGTGACTGTGTAAACAAAAACGAAGGTCTTTATTTGTTTATTACAGTCTTCCTGTCACGTGACACATTCTTTATTATTTTTATCTTATTGGCCAACCAACACTCAGCATACAACTATGTCCCATTGAATTAGAATTATTGTTTTCATAACATTTAATGCAACATTTCACAAACTTGTAAGCAGAGGTCATGTGGCACTTTAGAGTAGACAGAGTAGGCACTTAATGCACTCAATTTCAAGTCAAAGAAGATCCAATTATTTTTCCTAAACGCATTTTTATTGTGACATTAAATAAAACTCATGTAACTAATATGTACTTAATGTATCTTTTTTGTATGCAGATTGACAGTGATGTCTTTCACTTTGGAGGAGGATGAAGATCTGATATACACTTACATTCACTCTTTGGGACAGTTTAGATGAGGGGTTTGCCATCTAGGGCACACGTGCCACAGTTGGCACACGAAGAGAAAGATGGTGGCACACCGGTGTGTGACAACAATAAAAGTACTTGATCTGTCGTCTTTTTGTATTTTTTGGATTTGAAAAGAGTGATAATCTTTTTCACAATGATCTTTGTTCTCCCATGGCATCATAAAGAAAGGGTCCATCAATGCAGCAATGTCACTGTGACCCCGCCCACCTATATAAACACTGTGCCTTTATTTTTTTTTCAATAAAACTTGATAGTCTCACACAATGTACATTACTAAGGTGGCCCAGAAGATTAGCAACGCATTAAATTCGCAACACAACACACTACAAAAAATTACGTCACAACACAGAGGGTCGCAACACTTTAAATTCACAACACAATAAAATTAACTCACAACATCAAAAAATCAACTCACAACACACACATTATGTCAAAACAAAAGTACATCTGCAATGGAAGCTTGATCTACAACTGAAATTGCACTGCTTTTATTCTGAAATTTCCATTGCGCTAAGCGGCTAACAGAAAGTTTCGTCACAGTTGGTGAGCTGTGTCACTGCCTTCATTATTTGTTTCACCGCTCACCCTGCAATGCTTGAACCAAAATCCTGTTCTACCACCTTCTTTCTTCGCCTACTTTATAGTATGATCATTTCACGACAGTAATTCCGTGATCACAAGAATTTATGGTTTTCTTGACAACAAAGATCTTCTCCCGACTGGATCACAGTGCAGAAAAATAAAAGATTGTTACCCAAATACAACACTGTGTAATAGTATATTGTTTTCATTTCAGACAATGGAAAGATTGACTTAATACGTGATAGAATGACAGCCAAACAGCTTGGAGTCATTCTCTCCGTTTGATCGGTTTTTTTTATTCATATGTTAGCAACCGGAAAATAGGAGTTTTACTCTGAGGAGATGTTACGCACTGCAGCAGCCGCTTTAGCATTTGATAATGTCTGTGTCAACGAAGTTAAAAAAGTGTCAGTAAGTGGCGCTGCTTCCTCCTTCCTAATTTGGGAAGTAAACTGCAGTCAAAACAAAACAGAAGAAGAAAACATTTGTAGTTTGTTCATAGTCCATTGCAAGATCGTGCGTTCCTGATTCGTTTTGTTAAACATGAAAGTAAAGTTTTCACTATGATAAACATTTTCAGTGTTACAAACATTTTAAGAGGTTATTATTGTTGCTAACATTAGCGGAAGTGACGCAATGCCCACTGCCATTTAACCATTGATATATATTACTGGATTGGCCATCACGTAACAGATGACGTAACATATGACGTAACATATGATGTGACATATGACGTGACAGACATCCGCCATTACTTTGCACTGAGTCTTCCCCACTGAAGAACGGAGGAGTTCCGTATAAGTATACAAGGAATCACAAAAGAGGACGTGATGTTTTGCTATGAACTGCAAAAAACCACAACAACAAAATAATTTGATTGAGAAGAATCATTACATGATAGGAATCGCATTTTAATAGAGAGAAGGGACGCATGAAGCTTGTGTTTAAGTGGGTGATAGAAAGTTGCATGCTAGTTTGGTTAATTGTCGATGTGTTTCTTTTTTTTAATTTGAAGCATGGTTCGTTTTATTCACACGCATTTATGTATGCACATTGCTGCATTGCCCGCCAGCAATTGAAGTATGTCCGAGGGTAAGAGTTGTTGTCAGTCGCACATATTTTTAAAAGAAAGTTATTATTTGCAGACATTAAATTTAACTAAAAATTAGGTTTCAATTTTTTTTTCACTATGGTAGCTTTTTACAAATTGTTGCTTACCTAATTTTATTTGTATGTGTGTTAAAGGGTGTTGTGTTTCTTTGTACAGCACAATGAGATGTTTTTAAGATGTTTTTGAGATGTGTTACTTAACTTTGTAAAGTTTATTAACCCTTCATGTCACTGAACTTCATTAATTTTCCTCCTTTCTGGGCTTGGATCATAAGCATTTACAATTTAATTTATATGGATTTTAGTATACAGGTAAATAAAAAAATCACAGATACTTAGAAGCTGTTAATTTAACAGCAATGCGTTACCTGTAACACTAGATGGTGCAGTACTTGCACTATTTACAGATTAATTTTTAGAGATAATACATATTTAAATATACCACAAGATCAATAATTTTTCAAGCTTTAATTTGAGCCATGTTTTGTGAAAATCGGTTAAGAAATGAGGGAGCTACACTCAAAAAAATCATTTGTTGGGTGAACATAATATAATTGTGGAAAGTATTTCCACATAAACCAAATGTGTTAATACAGCAATAAACATTTGTGTTGAGAGATCTGAATGTATTCATGTTGGTGCAACAGAATTTATTATTGTTACTGTAACATGATGATTGCAGCAGTTGACCTGACCCTGCTGCTAGTGTCAGGAAATTGTGGCGAAGGACCTAAAATGCAGGAAACCAGGCTTGGTGGCAGAAACTAATACATTTAAGAAGAAAAAATAAAAAACGGAGGCATGACAGAATCCTTTTCTGTACCCGTTTTGTCCCTTTTGTGGTCATGGGGCTGCTGGAGCCTAACCCAGCCTAATTGCTCTGTCTTGTCACATTCTTTGTTCTCCAACACTATTATCATAGGATGCATGGTGGCGCAGTGGTTAGCGCTCCTGCCTTACAGTACAACAGCCCCTGGTTCAAGCCCCAGCTGTGAGGACTTCAAACAGTGTCACTAATCGGGGACCTTTCTGTGTGGAGTTAGCATGTTCTCCCCATACACGAGTGGCTGGGTTAGGCACCGGCAGCCCCATGACCGCAAAAGGGACAAAACAGGTAAAGAAAATGAATGAATGATTCTGTCATGTCTCCGTTTTTTTTTTTTGTTGCGATGGACTGGCGAACCATCCAGGGTGAACCCTACCTTCACTAAACAGTAACTGGGATAGGCTCCAGCAACCCCGTGACTTCTAAAAGGTTTTTAGAGGGTTTAGAAGATGGATGGATGGATGGATGGATGGATGAATGGATGGATGGATGGATGGATGGATGGATGGATGGATGGAAAGACAACAGGACTGGGGTGCCGATGGTTGGATCCAGTTTCATTGATAAAGTATATAAATGCCAAATATTTTCTGCAGGTAAGCTTGTATTCAAGCTCTCCAGTTTTCCCACGGCGCTGTGTGCAGAGGACACACATTTTTAGTGAGAGAAGCTCCTCTGTGATTCTCTGTGCCTGAGTATGTGGTATTAAATGTGGGCACACGGAGTGGACCATACCTGAGGACCCGGTCTGATGTCTGATTGGCCTTGCTGCTGTCAGCTGAGTGACTCTTTTCGTGCACCTTTGCCATCTTCTCTGCTGCAGCAATGGGACAACCTGACAAACTGGCAATAACAGATAGGACAGAGGAAGGCTCGGTTAGACTCAAACACAAACACACGGCTCAGGCCGATGAAACCAAACCTCAGAAAAAAGTCACAATGACTCTCAAAGGTATACTTTTACTAATGTTCATACACAGTTTCTTTGTCTTTATGCTGCTCCATTTAGAAGCTACCACAGTACATCATCCGCCTCTATCTAATGCTCTACTCTCTATCCTCCTCATTTAAACCAACCATCCTCATGTCCTCCTTCTTTGCATCCATGAACCTCCTGTTTGTTTTTCCTTTAGACCTCTTTTCTTGTGGCTCCAACCTCTGCATTCTTTCACCAACATCATCACTGTTCCTCCTCTCAATGTGTCCAAACCATGTCCATCTGCTTCCCTGCATTTATCTCCAAAACACCTACCATGTTCTTTTCCTCTGATGGATTCATTCTGTCGTGGGTCAATTTGTTTCAAATATGCCTAAAAACAGACAAACTATATTTCAAAGTGTTAGACATTTTAATATGTTTTTTTTAACAAAAATTTAAATCCAGAACAACTCCTTGATATTTAAATTCCTCTACCTTTTTAATTTGACTGTTATCTATGTATTTACATGGAATGGAGGACTTCTGTTTTTGTGAAGCAGACTGTAGCCAGTGTAAAATGTTTTCCAAAGCATTGGTCAATTTTTTTTGCCACACTGGCTGTATCACTCCCATATACATAAACAAGGGCATCATCCGCATGCATTTGCATGTTCACATCACCACGGCACATACTGATGGAAGATTATTTTCATAGATTGTGAAAAGCAATGGCCCAAGGACAGAGCCCTGTGGTACACCCAAATCACAGGCCTTAGATGTCGATAACTTTGAGCTGATACGTACACGATGAACACGGCCGCATCTCTGATACCTCTAGCTCTACGTCCTGTCTCTGCATAAGTTTCTAACCCAACAACATGGCTGCTCTCAGTCTTATACACTTTTTCTTTCTTTCTTTATCTTACTCTTTGGTCACACATCACACCTGAAACAGATGCTTGCAGATGCCTCTTCATCTTTTTCCTACACTCTTTTTTGTTCTAGACTTTCGACCCAAAGTCCTCAAGGTTCTTAAAGTCCCCCACCTCTGCTCCCTGTAACCTCGCCGTTCCTCTTTAGTTTCTCTCATTTACACACAGATTCTCTTGTCTTGCTGCGGCTTACCAAAATTCCTCTCCTTTCCAGATCAAACCTCCACCTCTCTAGATGTTCCTCCACCTGTTCCCTGCTCTCACTACAGATCACAATATCATCTACAAACATCACAATCCACAGAGATTCCGGTCTAACCTCCTCTCCATCACCTCAACAAACAAGAAGGAGCTCAAAGCTGATTCTCGGTGCAGTCCATCCTCCACCTTCACCTCCTCTGTCACACCTGCAGAAAATCTCACCTCTCTTCCAGCTCTCATTCAATCAACAACTCCAACATTCTTGTCTGTCACTCCAGACCTCATCCAAACCACAGCTCTTCTCTATGCATTCTGTCATAGACGTTTTCTAGATCTATAGACAGATTTTCTGACCTTTCAACAGTCATTTATCTGAAAGCAAAAACTGAAGCATGAAAATCATCCTTTTTCTACTACATTTTTTTCTGAAAGGAAAAGCTGGAACCAGCTAAACTCCTCTAACTGAGACAGTTTTCTTGCAAAAAAAAACGGAAGTCATCTTCCACTGAAGAAGTTTTCTTGAAATGAAAAGTTGAAACCTGAAAAATGTTATCTATCAGCATTCTGCTGCTCCTGTTGTTTCCTAATTGGTTGCTGCATAGTAAGATCTACTTGTCCCTAGAACTCCACAGTCAACCCAAGGGAGATGCAGCTTGTGAAGGCGCTGAATCCCGCTGCTGTGAAGATGTTTCTATGGAGACCAGCAGATATAAAGGTTGTGAACTGCTAGCAAACAGGAGTTACACTGGCTAGCTGCTATTTTGCTTTGTTCATTCTCCCAAAGGACCTGTGCTGAATAATACACCCTATGTGTTTGTGTTTTTATGTGAGTTTGTGTGTCTCTTGTTTGTGTGTATGTATTTATATGTATATATAAATGTGCATTTATGTGCAAAAATGTTTTCATGTGAATTTTCACTATGTACACTTTATCTCTGCTTGTTCAAAAATGTGAAACTTTTCTCACAACTGTAGATGGCGTAAACATAGACTCATTTTCGGTGTCAAAAACTATTCACATATTCAAAATGATCTCATTGCCTGATGTAATCCTGTCTGTCGGCATCAGGGGAGTTTTAACATTTCTGTCAAGGAATTTGACTATTTGCATCAGTGTCAAAAAGAAGTCCTGATCATTATTGGGATAAAAATGAAAAGAAATCCCTGGTAAAAAAATTAGCTGACATGTTTGTTGGTTATTTATCAATTATCTAAGAAAAGATTTAATAGTTAGAGGGAATGGTTAGTCATGCACAAGCTCCAATGCAGAAGCTACATCAGTTTGGAGGCGTACTTTGATTCTACAAAAAAAAAAACTATTGATGGACCTCTTCTCTTTATTCTTTGCTATAATGAAGGCAGTATAGGAGGGGTTAATGTGTCCCTATTCAGAATTTTACAGTTCTTCTTCAAATTCTGTCATTTCTAGGAGTTTGGATCCTTGTTGTTCAAAAACAACACAGTTTTGCGTAAAAATAAAGATTGAATGTTAAGCACAGTTTTGCTAACCAGCACAGTTTCATGAAGTTGAACATAGTTTTGTTGTGGATCTCAACTGGACAGCTTTTGTTGCTGGTGTTCCATTAACATATTATGCAATCACAATATATGTGGTAAGTCTGCAGCATCAGAGCTCATTCTGCTGTGATCACACAAATCATAGCTCTATGTGTAGAGATGAGGACGCTCCTGTTGCCTCTGCAAAGTTTTTAGAAGCATGAACCTGTGAATGTTTGTGTTTGCAGCGCTTACATCTCAGCAGCTCCATCAGGATTCCCCTTAGCTTAAGACCAAAGCTTGACTTGGACTTCAGTTAATGTGTTGAAGAGTCAAACAGCATCTATCACTCTGTAGCATCTGTTCAGCTGATAAAAACCCTGCAGAGGGACATGGGATGCCCCACCCTGCTGCAAGTGGGGAAGTCAGAGGTAGGCTTACCCTTTTTTTTACCACTACATTTTTTTAGGCTTTTTAAAATTATTCAGACTTTTTGTGGTTGTGTTACTGTTTTTTAACATGATTTATTTTTTTACTTTTATTGAATTAAAAGGAAAAAACAAAACTTCTCTCACAGCCTTCAATATGCTTAAAACTCTTATTTTTTTGGGACAATCTAGAAACCTTTGCTGCAAAAATGTATATGCATGGTAAAACTCCAGGTTAAATCATCATGTCAGAGATTAGCAACAAAATCTAACTCTGTTCTTCCTTTTTAGATGGCTCTAGATAAATCTTTGTGGCACAAAAGTCAATTCAATTCTTACTTTTTAATCTCATGCTACACATTCTGTAAAATCAATATTTACCGTATATCTTCCAATAATGGCAGATCTCAGATAGACTGTGATGAATACTGAGGCGTTTGGATCCATTTGCAGGCAGGAGTTTTATTAACGACAAAAACAGACAAGGGCAAATACAGGATCAACTCTGAAGCCAGGCAGGGGTCAGAGACGTGGAGCAAGTCAGGGGAAACAGGCAGGGGTCGAAACCAGGAAAGACAGATGACATGGAAATACTCAGGATTGGATGCAGGGCAAAAACAGTACTTCGCACTGGGCAGAGGGATGGTGGACATATAAATATGATAAGGCTGATGAGTTGATGAATGACAGCTGGTGGAGACATGAGGGATCAGAATTCCGGAGAGAGCTCCCTCTGGTGGTCGGACAAGGAGCCGGACGGCTGGACCCTGACATAGACGGCAGTATTCAATAGTGACCAGTGTTCTATAAATTCGTCCTACCCATGATTTTTTCCTACCTACACCAACTACGCATGCGCAGACCAAAATTACGTCATAAGTTTTGGCGGACCGCCCAAAATCCTGTCCTACCTTTGTAATCTTGTGGTTACTAGGCTGTTTTTTTTTTTTTTTTTTGCAGTTTTTGTGACTTTAGGTTACCTTAAATTGTATGCTTTATGCAGCTAACGTGCTACATTTGTCAACTTAGCTCTGGACTTTTACCCTTGCTTACCACATAACTTCTGGGACTTGTACATTGTTTTCACACCACACCGCAACTCCGCAGCAGATCTGTGCTTACAGTTCCTCTCTGTCTGCATGGTGAAAGTTTCAAAATCCGCGCTCACGTCATTCAGTTTAAACGACGTGAGCGCGGATTGCGAATTAAACCTTGGCTGAGCGGTTCAGTTCCAGCATATATTCATATTCTGCTGTGTTTTTTTCAAAAGACCTCAAGGATTTTTAAGCGTTCACTGGGCTGACAGAGTGGCATTGTGGACACAGATCTACCACAGATCTGCTGGATTGTCTACATTCAACTCATTAACGACAAATGCACACGTTTTTTACACTCTCCACCTGCACACAACAGCATACTATGCATTCATTTTAACCCATTAAACTGTGCTGCCCCCCGTGAGTTTTGCTGCCACCCGTGAGTTTTGTTGCCCCCCGTGAGTTTTGCTCCCCCCCGTGAGTTTGTGCTCCCCCCCGTGAGTTTGTGTGTGCCCCGTAATTCTTTGGTTCGTTCATATACAGTAAGTAGGATTTCCTGATAAGGTAGGACATTTGGATAGCTATATCTATCATTTTATGCTACGGGTAGGAAAATCTCACAGTGTAGGACAGATCGTTAGAACAACGGTTCTAACAGGTGTTAGCTGTTTTAGACGCCGGTCTCTAATAGTGGCCGGGCTCCATTAAACCCCCACCCCCCTGCATGCGTGTCACGTACTCAGTCAGGCAAAGGCTGGGGGCTAGAATGTAGCTCTCATGTTGTGAGCCAGTGCAGCATGGCTCAATCCACTTTGTTTAAACTTTTTGTGGGTGAATATGCCAAAGAACATTCTGGTGAGGAATCTGCACCACATTTTGAGGTAAATTTCTAAACATATCCAAAATTGGCGCAAGCAGATCGGTGAAAGGGCGAAGACGGCTGCATAAAGAAAAGGAGCAAATTTATGGAGTCAATAAAAGGACATAATGATTCAAATCCACAACTGCATGTTTGCAAATAAATCAAATTTCATCAGTCTGCAAAATAAAAAATAAATCTGCCCAAAAAAATTTAGGTTTGCAAATGTGTAAAAAGGCATCTGTATGCCCGTGAAAAAGATTTGCATTTGTGAAATAATGTCTAAGATTTTTTTCAAGAATTGGGCTCCTGTAGTTGCATTTGCAAATTCTGTCCCTGTTTTACACATTCTTATGATTGGATGGGCACAAATCAAACAGTCCAATCAAAGAGCAGGTGGCTTCCTGTCATCCCACCCTGCTGCAAACTTTAAGGGGGATTTCTGTGTTAACATGACCAAGAGAACGGTACAGTGTTCTGTTTTTTGCAGCGTTTAGTTGTGTTTCTTACATACATCGAAACACTGCTGTGCTTGAATAAAGGGGCTATGATTTCAGTTTATTTCTAAGTTTCTACTCTGGGTAAGTGGTTAAAAGAAATGCATGTAGGTAATTTTTTTTTTTTCTAATGCGGGAATCGTGATGTTCGATTCCCCAGTCTTACACAGTGTTTTTTTTCTTTTTCTTTTGCTGACTTTCAGCACCAGTACTAGTTTGATTGTAGTTAGTGTTTCTTTTTTGCCCTCTCTCTTCTTTTTTGTTTTCACAAGTATGTATTACATCATTAATAAAATATTAAAACAGATTTTCTTTGTCGCAGATTATTTGAAATCTATTTTTGTAGTCATTAAATTACCAAACTAACATGTTACAACAGAAACTGTTGATTCCAGGTAAAAATTGTGAAAAATCAATGGGTGAACAAATCTTTTCTGACAATCAGATGTCTACATCTGACACCATGTTGAAGGGGACTTGCTTTTGTTACATTTTAGACAAACCGTGATTTGATGCATCACTGAGAGGTGTAGTGGCAGCACTGCTCGGCAGTGTTCAGGTCTGGTGATTGTTTTTACAGGATTCACCCAGGTTCAACTCCAGCGATTGCAGTTTCTTTTTTTTAAATACACAAATTTATTTTTGAAAACAACTGTTAAACCAAAGGTTTCCAATGAAAAAAATATCATAAGTGAAGTGTAAACTGCCATTGCTACTAGAGCTCTTAGGAAGTTGGAATATTTGCTGATAGTTAAAGAAACTAGAAGTCAAAGAAAATGTACCACTCAGTGGTAGACCATAGCCCCTTTATTCAAGCACAGCAGCGTTTCTACGGATGTAAGTGTCACAGCTAAGCACCGCAAAATAAACACAACACTGGGGCAGTGAGGTATCTACAGCCCGTCCAGTTTGCTGCTGTTGGACGAAGGCGTGTACACTATTGACAGTCTATCGCAGGACCTATTGAACTGGAGCAGACACATTCACTATGCCGGCTACCGGGAGAGGAGCTAGCAGCCAGACAGAGAGCCGGTGCGGGATGGGAAAGCAGTCTGCTCGGGCCTCCTGAACATTGTTTTCATTGAGACAATATCAAAAACGGTATCCTCATTTTATTCTTGTTTTTATTTTTGCCCTCTCAGGTTAATGCGGGACCGAGCAGTCAAACTTGGTACAGAGAGACGGAAACACCAGGAAACAGCTGTTCAGACACAATGGGAGAGAAGCTCTCTGTAGCTTGTAGGAGACTAAATGTTTACATGAACCCAAACATTAAGGCATGATCACTGATGTTTTTGTAGAGATTTTAGAAATAAATCAACCTGATCTCTTAACATCATCCATGTCTTTCATGTATTGTAAATGAGATAAACACAAAGATCGCTCCGTGTAGCTAAAGGCTAAAAACATTAGCTGTTAGTTCCATGTAGCAATGCTGGGGTGAATCATAAACGTATTAGAGAATGGAGCAAGCAGATGGGTGAAATGGTGGAGAAGGCTGCAGAAAGAAAGGAAGCAAACCTGGTTTCCTGGTGAGCAGAGAATGCAAACAACAATTAAAAGAACTGGTTTGAACATGGATTACTGTCTCCAGGAAAATGATCAGCATGAAAGCGAAGAGGAATTTTGTTACGGAGGCAGTGCTAATCAGAACAGAATACCATGTTCTCATCATTTCAAGAAATCCTGAAATGTTCATCTGTTATTTTCTGCATTTTGTGACCAAATTTCACAGCAAAATGAACCCATTAACCATCATCATTCTGTCTGTGATGGAATAAACGCCGGTCTCCAATAGACGCTGGGTCGGCCAACATTTTTTTTTTAAATAAACGCCCCGGCTACTATTGGAAGATATACGCTATTTTGAAGAAAAGTATTTATGTTTAAAGTCTTTATTTTAATATGTATAACACGTTTCCCTATTGCTTTGGAGGACCAGGGCGCCCCACAGTCTCCTTATGTCTGAAATACTTTCAACCAACTTTTATTTTATCAACAGGAGCATTTGTTCTGCAAAGCTTCAATGCTTTGACCACTTCAACAACTAATATCTATCTTTCTTCTAGCAGTTTGTCTGTATGAGTGCATTTATGCCACAAACATCAATCTATGGAGCACCTGAGGATTTAGAATCCACTCACACAACCGTGCACTCTTCTTCTTGGCTTTAACACTGGAGTATGGCCGGGTGCCTGTTTCAGGTCTGTTTGAGTGCAGAAGAATCTGGAGCTGTTTGGTTCTCCTCAAACAAACAGACTTTCATAGCTGGAGGAAAAAACCTGCTCACCCACTCCTTCTGCAGCTTACAGCAGCCCAGCTGAAGGCCACACACTCACCTGCGGTGCGAATTCCTGTTGCTATTGACATGACCCCGTCCAGAGCAGCCAGGAGTAGGGCACTTTAAAACATTTTCATACATGGCAAGGACTTGGACAGACAGAAAAGGTGAGAGAGACAGTGAGGGTTAAGAGCAGACAGGAGAGTCATGGGAGTTCAGCTCGGCGGTTAGGCATGCACGGTTACATATGCACCTCTGACAGCAGGTCACACTCCTCATGAGCGCCAACACAGCATGCTTGGAAGGCAGCAGGGCTGTGGCTTTGATTTTCTTTCACTGGTAAAAATGCCTTCCTCCGACATTTCTTCAGGCTCTCATGCACATGTGTGAGGTTTGCAGTGACTGAATGGAGCAGCCCAATGAGGAATCATGCCGTTCATGCTATCCACTCAACAGAAGCCAGGCGTGTGAGGTGAAGAGTGATCAGGAGCAGGAAAGGAGGGAGCTGAATAAAAGCAGCTTTTTTCTAAAGCTAGAGTAAACAATCAATCAATCAATTATCAAGCATGGACGCAGATGCTCATTTGCACCTCAGTCTCTGCAGGTTCTCAGGCTTTTGGCAGCAGGAAGAAAGTGTTTCATATTTGCAAAGTTTGGTATTCTAATGGGTAAATGATGGGAAACTGATGAGCCTGTACATGCTGCCACACACTTCAGGGTCTAGGAGAGATTATCTTCTGAAAAACAAACCTTTTAAGACTTTGGACTACAACAAAAGATACATGTAGACTCATGCAGGACTGATGTGTCATGGTGGACTGTCCAACAAACTCCAGCATTCACAAAGGAGGAGAGTTGTTTAACAAGTCATTTCAGCAACAATCTCCTATTCAGGAAGAAATGCTGAAAAGTTCAGCCTGAAGTCACCACTGTGGTGGATGCACAACCTGACTGATGACACAATCTCAAAGACATTTAATCTACTGTCACTGCCAATGCAAAGCCCTTTAAAGGGCTTAATAACCACAGGGAGCTTTCAAATGATGATTTTAGTTTCACAGTGTTTGTTTAGCAGCAAGTTTTCCAAGAATAAATATCCTCTATAGTTACACCTGTTAGCTGTTTTTGGGATCAATTGGGTCTGAACACACACCCTCATTTATAACCAGCATAACTGAGACTCTCTCGGGAACCAGAACTGTCAGAATACAACCTGTTTTCTGATTCACCATCAATTATTTGACTTTTTTTTTTTGTAAATTATTTTCCTATTTTTTTAAACAAAGAAACAAATAAAAAACTTTTGCTATTCTAGATTTTTTTCACCAAAAAGTTATATTTGTGCTAGACAGAGACAATTTCAGGCTGTCACATTTTCTGTTTATCTTCTGTATGTAAAGCTTCTCAGTCTTTAGAGCTCAAATGACTTGTTAGATTCTCTGCAGTTTTTTGTTGCGTGCATGTTTTTGTGCAGTGTAACCTCAAGCTTAGACCTACTCTCAGGTGGGACCCTGTCTTTGTGGGGGCACCCAGAAAGGCTGCGGTGGTGAGGGTACAGGCCCGTCACATGACCAGTACCATCACAACCGGGCGTCGGACACTTGCTCTCCTTCTTTTCACCTCTGTAAGAATCTGGAAGGAGGAAAAGACAAATAAACAGACAGTCATTTTCAATTTTATCAAACACTTTTTTACTACTTAAAATTCTTCAGATTCCATTAAGGATAGTATCTCTCTAACTGTAAAAGAGGAATCTAAATTGATTTGGAATCAATATGTATCAAAAATGTTCTGAACTTAAGGGGAACTTTAGCGTGAAGCTCAGACAGGTGGGGAGATGTCTGTTCTGCCGGATGATGGCATGGTTTTTTTTTACATTTGTGTGCAGGAACAAGATTGCACAAGACCAGAAACCAACAGGTAGATACAGCTAATGATTTTTAAAAAACAGTCTGCTAAAGCCCTGCCCCACTCACAAAAGAAGATGTGTTCTCTTGATTTGAAATAAACTTAAGAGAACCATTCGTAGAAACATTCAGGTTTGAAAGATTTATTGAACTGTTTGAAGAAGTATCTAAATTTGGAACTTTTAACAACATTCATACAAATGTAAAACAAACATTTTAAGATACTGAATGTTCATGTTTTGAAGAAAGTCTGTTAGCTTCTGCTTTTATATCTCTGACAAACAAGTAAGGCATATCCCAGAATAAATTTTATGGTGCTACATGTCAACAGATATATCATTGGCATCTTTTCATACTGTTAGATATTGTCTAACTGTACAGCTGGCTTGATGAAGCAGTTTCCAAAGTATCAACCATTGTTAGTAAAGTACCCAGCCTTCCACTACTCTGAGCTCGGATCAATACTGACACATAGAGGGTCAATGCGTGGGCTTTCCATCCTACCTTTAGGGTAGTATGCTCTCTTCAGTCCATCTTGCTGCATCCTGGACTTGCGCTCCTCTGCAGCGCTGCTCAGCCTGGGGCTGTGCTCACCGTGGCTGCGGTGATAGTGCTGATCCCGGCGGGGCATTGTCTGTTCTGAGGCCATACGGTCCCTCATGACCTTTGCCCTCTCTGATTCCAGAGCAATGGCCTTCTCCAACAAGGACAAGTTTCCCTTGGCCATGTCAAAGGTCTCGTCTGAGTGGTCGGAGGCTACGGATGTGGTGTCTTCATCACCCTCTTGACTCCAGCTGGTTGGGTAACCTCTGGATGCTGGACTCAGCTGTTCTTCTAGCTTCATTAAGTTTACCATGTCTGAATAACGACGATCCAGAAGTCTGGGCTCCTCCTGTGCATTTTGATGGCTGCTGTCATACCTAGGAACAGTGAATAAGAGATTTTAAAAATGAGATATAAAAACAGGGCAAGTTTTTTTTGTCCTTCATTTGATTTTGATCTATTTTAACCAACAATGGTTTCTTTGATCCTAAGTTAAAAACCTGGATCATGTGCTGTAGGTCACAGCTCAATCTCTAGGTCAAACACAAGGACAATCTTCTTTGATCTTCTGCATGCTCAAATAACCACACCAGCTGCCATGACACAGAGCTCAGAAGGAAGGATCCATCCATCCACCCATCCATCCATTTTCTTAACCTGCTTTTTTCCAAACAGGCTCATGGGGTTGCCAGAGCCTACCTGGCATACTGTTGGGCAAATGTTGGGTACACCCTGGACAGCTTGTTGTTCAGGATGAGGAAGGATTATGAGACAAAGTCACAAATATTTACATCAAGCAAAGGCTGTTTACCGAACCACTGCATTGTGCTAAGGAAGAAGAAACCCAGTGTTCCTCCTTAGCAAGAGATGGAAACAGATGCCAAAAATATACAGATCTCCTACATTTATTGATTATTAGATTTACTTGATTATAATCTAATCTAATCTAATAATATTACTGATTATTATTAATGAATTTATTGATTTGCTTTTATTTATTTTACTTTTACTTTTATTATATTGATCAGAAATTCCCCTTTGTACTTTTTTGCTATATTAATTTTTTGAAACACATTCCTTGAAAATAAAGTTAAATATAATCTTTATATTGACATATATAGATTTTGACTCTAGTTTAGGGGAACTTCTTTGTTTGAAATGCAAAAGTTAGATCTGCAAAAGTCCATCCAGCCATTTTCCAAACCTGCTTGTTCCCTTTCAGTGTCATTGGGTTGCTGGAGCCTATCCAATCTACTGTTGGGCAGAGGTGGGGTACACCCTGGGCAGGTTGCCAGTCTGTCTCACTCAAACATTTACACCTAGAAACAATAACCTGAAGCATACCCAAAAACATGAAGCGTGGTTTTGGACTGAAGGAAGAAACTGGAGTCCTCAAAAAACAATTCAGAAAAGTCTGGTTTCTTGTTACCAAATATGAATATGTAACTAATTTATACTCAACAGAAAACAAAATAAAAATTAGGCAAAAATGCTAAGAAAGATTATATTTTCCCATTATAAATATTACCATTTATTAATTTAAAAATATTATTAAGTATTGTTTTTCCTTTACTCCACACTTAAACATGTAACATGCACAGTCACCCACTTTTATTTGTAACATTGTAACATACACTGTAGCATGCACTGAACCACATAAAAAAAAAAAATCACCAAATCAATATAAACAAGGCATTACTTTAAAATTCAGAGTTTAAATGGATTTAAAGCTTTTATATTTATCAATTGTTCTACCCTGATGCTTTAATATTTAATGTATTTTTTAACTCTTAGGATGCATTTTTATGAGATTCCAGTTAACAGTATGAAAAAATAACACTAATCACAGATTTGAGAATTTTTTGCAAACCTCAGACAGCTGTAGTTTTCAGATCTACTCTTTGTGGCACTGTCATTGTAGAATTTGTGCTGACACTTCTGCGAGGGGACTAACTAGAAACTGGGATCACAACAAACCTGTTAAATACCAAACTCAGTAGAATTCTATAAAAGCTTTAAAATAAAAAAACTGCAAGTTTTAGAGTCTGGGTTCATGGCATTCAAATTTATCATAATGTTTGTCTCTTTCTGTCTGTTTTACGTAGGTTTAGTTTGTATTGGCTTCTCCCTCTTAGCCTGGACTCTCGAAAAATTGTTTTTAGTCTTGATGAAACTTTTCTGACAAAACAATGATTTACATTACAGCATCAGGAAGAAATCAATTTTCAATCAATTTTTCTTACAAATCAGTTGCAGTTAGAGTACATGAAAAATGTAAAAGACTTGTACCCAATCACACACCTGTTCAGGTGATGCACGCCTTGTTGGTCTGCTGGGTTGATGGATTGGTTTTGGAGGGAGTGGAGGATGGGACGATCAGAAGGCTGGGTCTCACTCAGTTTCCGGGCCAGATCAAAGCACTGGTTCCTCAGACACTCTAGACTACTCAGACACACCTCCTCTCCGCTGTCCTGAGCCTTCACCCTCATGCGAGGCGCTCCATTTGCATGTTTCCCATCATCCATCATAGCAGAATCTGGGTAGCTATCTTCAGGTAGGATGGCACCATGACCCTGAGCCAAAAGCTTCAGGGAATCCACAGTTTCCCGGACCACATCACTGTCCAGGTCCACACTCAGCTCACCCTTCCTGTCCCCCTGTTCACTGGCATCGTCCTCATCGTCCTCCCCAGCACTGTTAGATGAGTTGCTGTTCATCTCTGACTCAGTCATGGCCTGATAGGCTGCATCTTCTGCAATCTTGCCAAGGTTGAGCAGAGACTTGGCGACCAGCTCATCATAGTTCTCATACTCTTCTACAGTGCTGTTCCCAGGACCACAGCTGTTGTTGTTGTTGTCCTTCTCAGCTGGACCAAGCTTTGATTGTCCGTTGGGTTTGTACTGTTTCACTGCTGACAGGAAGACAAATAAAAGATCTGAAGCTTTAAACTTATGCATCTCAAGTTTTTACCTGTCAGCAATGTTTCAGCCAGCAGAATGTACTCTAAAAACAAAAATCTTATGAAATTGGCTGCGAAAGAAAATGTGGCTGCAGTCTGCAGCATAAATATCTATTTAAAAGCTCTGCAGAAGAATTTGAAAGTCTTTACTTTCAATAATTATCCAGTCAGCAAACAGTTTTATCTCATGAACTCTTCAACATAATAGCTGCTTGTCTTCTGATTAGCAGCTTAGGTTTACTCCTAACAGTATGCAGCTCAGAGCAGCTGATTTTTCAAACCCCTATTTTCACCTTCCTATTTGTAAATGAGGCTTTGCTGATGATATATAACTAAAATGTCTGAAAAAAATTAAACAAAACAAAAGTCTGGTCCTCAGTTCCATTAAAGGTAGATTGACAGAAAAATATAATTTATTAGAAACAAGAACCAAAACAGGACTAACTTAAAAGCCCACAGAATACACTGGAAAAGCAGGGCCAACTATCACCAACCCAACCATTCAGAAATAGAGCAGGGCCACTTCAGGAGCCTCTACAGTTAGGAAACACATAAAACAGAAGGCACACATTTGGCCAGTTGGTCCTGGTCTGATCCAGAGCTGGTTTTCTCTTATGATCTATGGCGTCACATCTCTGCCATTAATTGAAGGGCGCGTATTTGATAACTGAGTGAGCGTACCTTACAACTGCACCACGCAGTCCTAACTGAGCGCGTGCAGAGCTCTCACCACGCGTGAGCGCGGAGTTCTGACCGTGCTCTGACTGCATGCTCGCTCAGTTTTCTTTTCGCTCGTTCAGTTTTCAGGGTACGGTAACCTATCTGGTTCTGTTTAATTAATGGCAGGGATGTGACGCCATAATGATCTCCTGGGCTTGGAGGGAGAGAAAGCTCACCTGAACTCTATGGGTTTGTGCCAGGCCTGTCTAGATCTGCAATTATCTCAGTCTGCACACTAAGGGTGGAGCTACATTAATTCTTCATCAAAAGAAGCCCATACATTTGAAAACTAGCAGAGCTTGAACATGTTATAGGGGGAGTATAGTAGACTATAGAAGGGTGGCTAAAGAGAACAGCGGAGTGGAAGGCAGTTACAAGTGAAAGGATCAAAAATATGTATTTCAGTGTTATCATTGTTAAAAGTTTGAAGAAACTTGTATTGGTGATTTTAATAATTGTCATCAATGATACCAATACTGACTTAGAAATTGAGGGAGCAATAAGGGTGGGAGTTGGGGGAAAAGCTTTTACTAAGAGGGAGGCTGCCCCCTAGCTCCCATGTGATATACTCCATCACAGCCCCCCGTCACACTCATCCCATTTCATACTTACTCTGCTGGCAGTTCTTCATCTGCCTTTCATCCTCTTCCTCCTCCTGTTCTTCATCATCATCAACATCATCATCCTCATCCACCCCTCTGACCTCTTCGTCCTCCTCGTGTTCATTTCTTATTCTCATGTCTCCTCTCTCCTCTTCTTCCTCCTCCTCTTCATCCCCCTGCTCCTCATTATCCCCTGAGAAGTCGTCTTCCACCTCGCCTTCTTCATCTCCCTCTTTTTCTTCATCCTCTTCCTCATCCTCCTCTGCTACCTCCCTTCGCTCCTCTCTTTCTGGTCCAGTCTTCATGGAGTCATTCTGGTAGCTGGTAAAGGTGCCAGCATTCTCGTCTATTTCCTGACCAGGGCATGGAGAGAAGAAGGGCCTTCTCTTAGCAGCTGGTTCCAGTGGTTGTTTGTCCGAAGTCTTCCTCTTTTTGGCCAGTGGACAGCCATATATGCTGAGGAAAGACAGAAGATCAATTCATCAGAATGTGCATGTGTACAAAGAAACAATCAAAATTTTCAAAACAATCCAGAACTAATATTCGTATCTAACAGCGTGACAGAGCAGCTCATTCGGATACCTCAGTTATCAACCATTCAGCTATAGAACCTAAAAACAGTGAGACTTGTGAATATTTTTTTCTTATCTCTATTTTCAAATTCAGAACATCACTGTCCAACTGAACAGAAATGCCAACCTTTTTTGGTTGCTGTTTCATTTGGAATTATGTGATTGTGTACCCACTAGGCAAGGATATCTAGGACATCTATTAAATATCTAAATCATGGCTATTTCAAATCTTACAGCTATAGATATGCATTATGCATCTGATAGACATCAATTCATAGAGGTCCATTGGACACTGCGGTTTAGATAGCTAATTGCGTCGCGGTCCCATCGTGCCTTGTAAACATGCTATTTGTGTAGTTTCTTCCCAGCAGACACGAGGTCTATTAGTTATCTAATAGACCATCTAATTTCTAATAGACCAAAGATTATTAGATGTATATTAGACTGTTAGTTATCTAATAGACATCTACAGTAGATGGCTATTAGATAACTAGTATGCATCAATAGCAGTGGTCCCCAACCACCGGGTTGTGGACTGGTACCGGTCAAAAAAAAAAACGGATTCTCGCAACAACACCTTCAAACACTTGAGCTGTAAAGTTTGATCAGAGGGACAAAATGACTACGGCTGAACAATCTTTTATAATGAAAAATCTTTTGGTTTTGAAAATTAATCAGATTCTCTCAATTACATTTCAGTCACCTGAGCCTTAAAAGCAGCGGGGCTTGTAACACAAGAAAAGTTGTATGTGGAACCTTTCTTTGCAATTAGGATAAGTGCAGGTGTCACAGTTCAGCCAGCAACTCAATCCTCCAACCTCCAGAGGGAGTCCTCTCCGGAGTACTGATCCCTCAAACCCCTTACTACAACTCCTACCAGCCTTTAAACCCGGACATTTAAACTCTCTTCAGCCTTCCCACCAGTGCCATGTCTTGTTTGTTTCTTACATACAGTGAGCAGTTCCATAGTTTGTTCTGTTGTTGTTTTGACCTTTGCCTGTTTCCTCGTCATTCTGCCTTGCCAGAATGAAACTGACAGTGATGAACCTAGTACTCCTGAAAACATAGTGCCTGTCTTGGTAAACCTGGTTCTCGTTCAATGGGATGTAATGACCAAACTGGCAGAATGCAACGCCACTGACTCGCCTCCACCGTCCTGTCCTGTCAATCAGGTCCACGTTCCTCCTACCAACAGGTGTTACACCTGGTGCATGACATGCCAGTTGCAGGACATCCAGATTTGGCAGACGCTCAAGCATTAATGCAGAACTCTTTCTGGTGGTCCACCATGCAGGCGGATGTGGCTCGGTTTGTCATGGAGTGTGCAACTTGTCAAAAGGCCAAGTCCCCTCGCCAACTCCCAGCAGGTCTCCTGCAACCATTGCCCATACCTCTGCATCCCTGGTCCAATGTAGGGGTGGATTTCATCACAGAATTACCACGCCCCCAAGGTAACACCGGCATCCTGTCCATTAATGACCACTTCTCAAAGGCTTGTCATCTCCTCCCTCTACCTAAACTGCCCACTGCCCTGGAAACAGCAGAGCAATTATTCACACGTCTTTCGTCACTATAGCGTCCCTGAGGACATCGCCTCCGACCGTGGACCACAGTTCACTTCTTGAGTTAGGCAGGAGATGTGCCAGGGGTTGGGCATCAACGTCAGCCTGACTTCAGGCTATTATCCCCAATCCAACGATCAGGTGGAGTGTCTTAATCAGGAGATCATCCAGTTTCTCAAAATGTTTTGCAGTCAACATCTGGAAGATTGGAGCCGGTTTCTGGATTGGGCTGAATATGCCCAGAATTCATTAAAGAAAGGAGCTACAGGACTCACACCATTCCAGTGTGTGCTAGGGTTCAAACCTCAATTTTTTCCCCTGGTCAGGGGAGCCCACTGAGCTGCCTGCTGTTGACAAGAGAGATGCAAAGCAACTTGGGAAGCCGTTCACATACAACTCCAACACGCCGTCCGACGGTTCTAAGACCAGGCTTATCGGCATCACCAAGAAGGTCCAAGTCTGGTGCCTGGTCAGTGGGTCCGGTTGATGTCTGGCTGAGGCTGTCGTGCAGGTAACTCAATCCCTGGTTCGTGGGTTTGTTTCGCTGCAACAATTGCAGTAACACCAGGGCAATAAAATGTGTGCACCACACTACATATTTATCCAGTTTCTTTGTTGTTTAAGTTTATTAATATATAATTTCTCTGAGTTACCGGTTGTAGGAGACCAAGACTGTTGTTGCTGATGCTGCCCCCTGCTGGAGGAAAGATATCAGGCCTGACATAACAACATGAGCAATGGCAGAGAACATACATGTCAGCAACCAACTCATTGGACTTTTCCATGGCCAGGAGGGGGAGGAGAATATGACTTTGTTTTGTGTTGGTTAGTATAATTTGCTTTAAATTTTAGTTGTTCTTAATTTCTTAAGGGCAACTGCAAGTTAAAATTCATTTTTATTTAACAGATTAATTTGATGTGTTTGAATATTTTGTTGTAGCTAGGGTTTGTCTTTTTCAGTCCCCCTTGTGTGTCTTAAGTGGTTTGATCACCCACTATATATGTTCCCCTTTTGTGTCCAATAAGAACGTCAGTTCTGTTCTTGTTACTGGGTTAATTTAAGTTGCCTTTTCTTGTTGTTAAACTTTAAACTTGTTGTTTAGTTGACCTCTTTTTTTTTTACTTGTCCTGTCCAACAGCTAAGTAAACAGATATGAGCTAGAAGCCTTTTGTGTTAGACAGATTTTACTGTTACAATCGGGGGTTATATAAATAACCGAACACACAAGGTGTATATTCATATAAACACCTTTTGTAATTTAAACTAAACTTAAATTTATAATAATTTTGTTTGTGTTCTTTTTGTTGAACCGGACAGAAGAAGTTGACAGAAATAGTTGACCTCTTTTAAGGGCCCATTCTAGTTATTTAAATATCTTTTTGAAACCTAAACTTTGAACTTTTTTTTTATATTTCTTCATCCTGTCCTGTTTTTGGCTGCTTGGTCCTTTAACCTCAGGTACATTTCAGTAGAAATGTTTGTACTTCTTGGAATGTAGAACTTTGTGATTATTAGTTGTCTGTGAACAACAAGGCTGCACAGTGGCGTAGTAGTTAGCTCTTTCACCTCACAGTGAGAAGAACCTGGTTCCTGGTTCAAATCCCAGCTGGGACCTTTCTGTGTCAAGTTGCATGTTCTCTACAGGTGTGGATTTTTTCATGCTTTCCTCCCACAGTTCAATAACACAGTTCAAAGGTTAACTGCTGTCTGCAAATTGCCCCTGTATGTTTGTGTGGCCCTGTGACAAACTGGTGACCTAATTAGGGTTTACTCCACCTTCAACACTAGCTGAATTTGAACCAAGAGACCTGTGACCCCAAAGTTAATTCAGTGGGTTTTGACGATGGATGTAAAATCACAGTTTTTACTGAGTAAATATTTTTTTAAAGTACCCCAATTGACATCTAAAAATATCCCAAGATTAGATGACTACAAGTGGAAGTGTAGTAGACTTCTATATGCAGATATCTTTCAGAACACTATTAGTAGACATCTACATTCACATGAAAAAAATTGGACACCCCTGATCATTTCCAAGTTTTTCCTTTATTGGTTGTTCAGATCAGCAGTTTCAGGTAAATATTTAATGTAGCAGACAAACACAGTGATATTTGAGAAGTGAAAATACGTTCATTGGATTTACGGAAATTGTGCAATAATTACTTAACAAAAGAAGGCAGGTGCATACATTTGGGCACCCTTGTTGTTTTATTGATTTTTATACTTTCAGCACTAATTTTTAGAACACACAATTTGTTTGGTAAGCTTATTGACCTTTGACCTTCATACACTGGTTAAGCCAATCATGAGAAAGGGCATTTAAGGTGGCCAGTTGCAAGTCGTTCTTGTCATTGCATCTGCTCTGAAGAGTGGCAACATGGGAGCCTCAAAAAAATTATCAAATGACCTGAAAACAAAGATCATTCAACATCATGGTTTAGGGGAAGGATACAAGATGCCAGCTGAAAATTTTCAGATGTCAGTTTCCGCTGTGAGGAACATAGTGAGGAAATGGAAAAGCACAGGCCCAGTCATAGTTAAGGCATGGAGTGGCAGGCCAACACAACTCTTAGATAAGCAGAGACGAAGGACAGTGAGAACAGTCAAACTCAACCCATAGACCAGCACAGACCAGACCTACAACATGATTTTGCTGCAGATGGTGTCACTGTGCATTGATCAGCGCACTTTGCACAAGGAGATGCTGTATGGGAGAGTGATGCGACGGAAGCCTTTTTTGCGCACATGCCACAAACAGAGTCGCTTGAGGTATGCTAAAGCACATTTGGGCAAGCCAGCTTCATTTTGGAATAAGGTGCTGTGAACTGATGAAACTCAAATGTAGTTATTTGACCGAACTGGAGATATTTTGTAAAGAAGAATGGTCAAAAAAACCTTCAACCAGAAACCAGACCTTGATTGAAAGCTATAGGAAGCATTTAGAGGCTGTTATTTCTGTAAAAAGAGGATCTACAAAATCTTTATGTATTTTTTGTTGGGGTGCCCACGTTTATGCACCTGCCTACTTTTGATAAAGTAATTATTGCAGACTTTCTGAAAATCCAATAAACTTAATTTCACTTCTCAAATGTCACTGTTTGTCTGATTTATGATGAATTTAACTGAAATTGCTGATCCAAACAACCAATGATTCATAAAAGAAAAGCTTAAAATAATCTGAAAAAGATGATGAAAAACGTTTGCATTTTACTGCAATAGAGTTAGTGGTAGTGATACCATACTAGTGGTAGTGGCCAACCCTTTTGCCTCAGAATAGTTCTACAGAAGTGAACTAGAACACACTTTGGTGGTGTTGGGAGGAGGGGGGTTCTTGCTTTGACTTGTGAGTTTTTCAGATTGATGTGCTGTAAGAGAAGGTTTTTCTTTCTGAAAATCACAGCGAGAAGAAAGCATTTGCAAGTGAACTGCTGCTATCTCTGCACAGTTTCAGTAAATGTTTGTCTCTATAAAAACAGGGGGATCATCAAGAGTTGGTACACAAGAAAAAGGGTGGGAACACTAGATGATCCCTAAAATCGTGAAGCTTCACATTCAATTCTTAATGGTGGTGCTCACACAGGGGCTTCATCTGCTATCAGGACAAATCCCTGTTCACAAGAGCAAGTTCATGATGAAAACTGAGCACACACTTACAGAAATGAGCACCTAGAGGCATTTGAGAAGATCAATATACCATCCATTCTGAAGTCTGATAAGCTTATCTGTTTGCATGGTTCCCTAGAAATCTATGTACTACTACTTGCAGGACACCTTTATAAGCTTCATGAGCTCACATGCATACTTATTACTTGCATTCTTCTCTCTGTGTCACCTGGGGTCAGGATGAGCCTTGTGCACAAGGAGACACTAAAGTTTGTGCTACTGAGTGCTGAACGCCTTTTTGCGAGGAACAGGTTTGAAGCACAACTTCTGCTATCGTGGCTGTCTGTATTTGAAGGCAGTTGAGTTTATAACTGGTGTGAAATGAGAGTATAACTGACATCTGCACAGCTGTCTGCAATCTGAAGCTTTCCGGTTTGTGGGGTCAGAGCAAACCTCAAGGTGCTGACATCAGTTTCTCTTTTCAGAACGCAAAACATTTATGAACACCTGAGAATGATTGTTACTTTTTCACATAGACATGCACAATTATATGATCTTACTGCCCTTAGTAACATGAGAAACAGGTACTTGTTACCATAGCAACATGCTGGTGTCAAAGGTGAGGATATTTTAAAGAATAAGAGGGGGTGAGGGGAGGGAAGCTCAAGCAGTGGGCGACATGATGTTCATATTCTATACTACCAGTTGCCATGGGAGACAGGCTGCATCCCTCCTAGTCCTCATACTGCAGCAGCAGCACGGTGCCGTCGCCATGGTGACATACTCCAGTGAGAAGGGGGGGACAGGGGGTTGTGAGAGACAGCAAGAGACAAAGAAAGGTACGAGAGGAAGGAAAGAGAGTGAAGAAGAAGGCCTTCTCCCAAACTGATTTAGAAGTGCCTCTCTGCATGCAGGTTTCTGATCCCAACAGAACAACGGGCATGAATGCTGCAGTCACCCCTCCATTTAGGAGGATCGCTTACAGGTGCCAAACTCTATACAAAGTGACGCTTATGCTCCTTGTTTAACCAGCACCCAGTGACATACTCCCTGCACCACAAAAGTAGAGGAACCTGAATTGTGTGGGAACAATCTTCTTCTGTAAGCTGACTAGTGCAGGGAAACGGCCAGATCTGTCAGTTTCAGCGTTGTGACAAGATCCAGATTTTCCTGTGTTTGTTTCCTGTGTTTGTGTGATGGGGTGTTTCTTGGTAGGCCATGGTTTATGGGGTAGGAGAGGGTGCTCAGAACTCCTGGGTAGTGGTGGGCCACTCGTCTGGGGCTGGAGGCTCTTGGTGGGTGAGGTTTAGTGCTGAATCTCAGACATGGTGGGATGACTGTTCTGGTTGAGCTTGTGCTCTCCATGCTGCTGTGTCCCCTTGCTCTTTGGTGAAGGGAACTCCTATGGTGGTCCTTCTGACTCTGGTCTGGGTGTCTGGTTGACCGAGGGATGAATTCCTTCAATCTCTTCACATGGTGCTTCACCGTCTGCTAGGTGCTTGGTGTGGGGGTGACCGGACACTTCTCTTTTTTTGTTTTATTCTTTACATTCCATAACATCATCGTCCACAGTAAAAGACAGACTGTACACCAGCGCCTGCTCACCTTTATGCACACAGGATATTTGCATGCGAGTAGGAATGATGTTTGATGTGTGTTTGCTCAACCTGATTTGTGTTTGGATTGTATACATAATCAGTCATTGGCCAGGAATAGGAGACAGAATAGTGTCCAAGCACAGAGCCTATTCAGACTATTCAGACTATTCAGCCTGGGGAAACTCAGCAAACTGGAACTCAGTCCGATTGGAAACGAACTAAGACCACGTCAAAAGGCGGGTCCTAGAGCGGTTTGCTTAGATGTATTCAGACAGAAAATTTGTTTCAGATTATCAGGGGAAACAAATTCTGATTCATTTTAAGCAAACTAAATGTGTGCAGTCTGAAAACACCCAAAGTTTAAATCTGGTTTCTAAGTGTTGAACTCTTTAAATTAGATACAAACTAAATATTATCCATAATTTCACCCAAATGGATGTCTGCTAAATATAAGATTTGTTAAATGTTGTTAAAGCCTCTTCAAGTCTGCTGACCCTTTGACAATCTTTTAGCCTTTGTAGTTATTCTCTCCACTGTACTGTTTGAAGTGTTTATGTCAAAACTGCATTTTGTGCCTGTTGTCCATCGGTGCAATTTTTTTCATGTGTATGTGTGCAATATTGTACTCTTTTTGGCACTGCTATTAATTTAAAGAGTCTAAAATATATTAAAAAGTATAAAGCATCCAAACTGTGCACCTTTTTTTATTTTGTCTACTTAAAAATGCTTTTGTTTGTTTTTAATTAATGTTTTTTTTCCTTGAGCATTCAAATGTATGGGATGTATTTAATCTCTAGAGACTGTATTTAGAGAGTAGGTATAACATTAAGCAGCTGAAATGAAACAAGGAAACATTCATGTGAATGCTAACAGCTACTGATCAAGCTGATCAAACTATGAAATTACTTTAAAAAGGCTTAAAATTTAAAAGTTAGAAAAACAAAAAAGCTAGACAGCTGCAGCAGCTGTATGAAGTAAAAAACTTTAAACATAAATTAGTTTAAAGGAGCTGGAAAATGTGCAGAAGATTATTTTAGAGTTTGAATGTTTCCCTTAAATAAGACCCACAACCAATCTGTCAGATGTGAAGGGTCAAAACTTTAATAAACAAATTGGTCCCAAAGCTCAGAACAAGGTCTATATCTCTGCTTTTGCCCACTATACCTGCTCTTCCCCTACAGCCAAGCAAAACTGATGGACCCAAACCAGCATCCAGCAAAGCCAGTAATACATCCTGTATTTCTGGTGTGAATATAACATTCTTTATCTGTTAAACAGTGAATAACCTTGACTTTCTCATCAGGCTGAAAGCTGCTTCCTGCTGCTACTTCCTAACTACACACCTAAGCACAACACTGAGAGGTTTACCCAGACTTTGTGCTGTGTTTGGCTGCCTATACAAAAACTTCTGAAAATCATGAAAATGAAAATTTTATGAAAAGTATGCTAACAGTGAAAAGGCAGCAGAATAGTTGTTTCATACAAACTTGGAATGTATTCAAAGGCAAAACAAACAGATAATCAAAAGGAACAATTCAAGGAAACTTTATTGCATTTCCAGATGCTCTGAATCAGATCCAGGCCAACTCCTGAGCTACTCCAAATCTGACCAAATGCAAATCAGTTCAACACTGGATCCAGGTCTGCTCCAGAACAAAGAGCTACTGCAAATCATATCCAGAGAATATTAAAAGAGCAACTCAAGACCAAATCCAGATCAGATCCCTAGCTGCTCTTGTTTAACATGTTTATAATGCAGAGCAGATCCAGACCATCTGGAGAACTCACCTGCGGTGTCTAGCATACTTCCCGCTGACATGGCCGCTGCCATCACAGCCCAAGGTTGGACAGCTGATGAGAAAATACACAACATGAGCACCTGCTGCATCAGGAAACAAACTGAGCATCGTCTATAGTTTCATACTTTTCTAGGAACTTGAAACTAGAACTCAATGCCACCTTTTCATGTAACCTGCGATTTGTTTGTTCTGCATTGCTCTTATTTGATTAACCAATGGATTCAGCTAAAACAATATTTTCATATATATACATATATATATATTTCAGGTGGTGGACATTTACTACCAATAGGAAGAAACTTTAAAAAATGACAGCAGCCTGGTGAAGGCAGAGAAACACCATTAGGACACTTGCATTTTTACCACTCTGCTTAAATGCATGCAAATAGGTGTGGGTGGGAAGGAAGACAATTGGGAAATGGAGTTTGTGGAGCTGTGATGAGCTTCAGATTCCTCTTAAGCTGTAAGACACGCTGTGGCACTCACTGTTACCTGATGTTACTCTAAAATCAGAAATGTATCGAGGCAGAGTTGAAGATTATAAGTGGAGGGAGGCAATAGAGGAGGAGAGCAGATTACAGATGAGCAGAAAGTTTTCAAATGTTTAAAACCAAAAGGAGCAAAGCAAAGTTTTAGTGACCAAGCATCAAGACAGAGGAAAAAGAGAAAGCCAATGACAGAGAGGATGCAAAGGCAAACAGAGGAAGCTGATAAGGATGTGGAGGAAAAATGAAGAGAGAGCAAGCAGAGAAAAATGAGGGAAACAAACAGAAAAATGCAGACAGAGCAATTCAAACAAAGGGAGAGGAAGTTGTTTGCTGAACGTGAGGCAACGGCAAAGTTTTATAGAAGTGCGTCACCAATGACAGACAACTTTTGCTTTACATCAGTTGAGCAGGTCTCTGCGCTTCTTCAAAGCAATCCTAAACTATTTACACTTTCAATATGTTAGTGGGGCTTCAAACACATCTGTTGTCTTGATGTGGTCCCACAGCTCAGGTCCTCAATTATTGGACTGCAAATTAGACAAAACATCCTCTTATTTTACCAACCATTCCATTTGTTTCTGGCATGCAGGTGTTGGTTTGAGCTTTCTATGCTTGAAAAAAGAAAATGCAATATTTTCTTTTTGGTAGTTTACAAACTGAACATTGATTTCTTGAATCTTGTTTCTGGAAAAATCAGTATTACCACAAAAGAGGACACCTCAGAAGGGTTTTCTAAATCACAATTATTCTGTTAGCACAAACGTTTTGGGAGTTTGAAAAAAATTGCGGGGCTGCACGGTGGCGCAGTGGTTAGCGCTCCTGCCTCACAGCAAGAAGGTTCCCGGTTCAAGTCCTGGCTGGGGGACCTTTTTGTGTGGAGTTTGCATGTTCTCCCCGCGCATGCGTGGGTTTTCTCCGGGTACTCCGGCTTCCTCCCACCGTCCAAAAATATGCTTCACAGGTTAATTGGTTACTCTACATTGTCCGTAGGTGTGAATGTGAGTGTGCATGGTTGTGTGATTGTGGCCCCTGCGACAGACTGGCGACCAGTCCAGGAGTGTACCCTGCCTTCGCCCATGAGTAGCCGGGTTAGGCTCCGGCAACCCCGTGACCCCGAAAGGGATAAAACGGATTGGAAAATGAATGAATGAATGAAAAAAATTGCTATACTTAAGTTTGTGTTTATGCACTAAAATTGAAGCTCGGGATGGAGGTGGTTACCTGAATAACTCGTGTGTGACTGTTTCCACTGCAGCTGTGGAGACAATAAAGACTGGATTACAAAGTGGGACTGCCGCCTGCAGCTGGAAGCAGAATCACAGAGATGTCCGTAAATTCAAACTCAAATTTTATTTGTCACATACATATACGTACATAGCACAATACGTATGTAGTGGAATGTACTACCCGACTGTCTGACAGATTACAGGCCTAAGAGCAGTCAGTATAAAAAAATAAATGTTAGGTGACTAAGTATGTAAAGACAATTCAATAAAACTCATGACAGTATAGCCAACTATAAGATCACAAAAGTGTAGTGTCCATGTGCTGCAAAATATATAAAGTAGTGTTGCTGTGCAGAGATTGTGTAGTGCAGTTTTCTGTTCAGAAACAGATGAGGTACAACAGTGTTAGGGGTGGGGGGCAGAAGTCTGATTCTGTGATCAACACTAGGGAAGACACTAGAGCACGGATGTCCAAACATCAAATCCTTTGGGAAGATCTGTTGGGTTGATGTTGACTAGAAAAGTTGATGACTTCCATTGTTAGGTTTTTCCATGACTTAGGTCAGAGAGGCTTGCTGTGAACACCTGCTCTTACAAAAAATGCACGTAGAACAGGTTTGACCAGTTCGACTTTTTGCTCGGACATTAGGGCCAGGATGCAAAGGATCTCTGTTCTGTTAACTCCTTTGAAGTCCAGCAGCTGCAGCAGGTTTTCTGTCATGCTAATAAAAGCTGTAAATTTTGAAATCGTGTGTCCCTAAGGTACTTTGTTCGGCTTTCCAAGAACCAGTGTTTTGGGTCCAGACACACAACCATGAGTCAAGTCACATCAGAAGCATCAGCATGTGGCCCCATCAAGTGCAGACTGGGAGGACACTTGGAAGGTTGTTGGGACACAGGACTAGTAAAGACATGACAATCTGTTTCTTGCATGACCAATTCACATAAATTCGGCAATTAAGATCAAGAAGACAGCTGGCCTTTGAAGGAGCAAGACAGCTAAAAGCACTAATCCTTTAGTGATTTTCAGAATAAAACACCTCTTGTGGGCTTATTCAGATAAAGTATTGGTCTTGCGAGTTTTGCCAAAAAAGTGTATTTTTCTTTAACATTAATACTGTGACTTACAAACGACGCCAGGCCACTCCACGGTGGACCATAAGCTATGGGCTTTCCTTCAAGTTTTGCTTCTGCCTGGCCCTGTAAGTGGAAGAAGTTTGGAAACACCAGGCCACTGCTTAGATCTGGCCGGCCATCTAAGCTGAATGATCGTGGGAGAAGTGCCCTGGTCAGGGAGGTGACCAATGACCCAATGGTCACTCTGTCAGAGCTCCAGCATTCCTCTGTGGAAAGAGGAGAACCTTCCAGAACGACAACCATCTCTGTAGCAATTCACCAATCAGACCTGTATGGTAGTGTGGCCAGACGGAAGCCCCGTCTGGAGTTTAACCAAAAGGCACCTGAATGACTCTCAGATCACGAGAAACAAACTTCTGTGGTCTGACCAGACCAAAATAGAACTTTTTGGAGTGAATGGCAGGTCTTATGCTTGGAGAAAACCAGGCACCGCCCATCACCAGGTCAATACCATCCCTACAGTAAAGCATGGTGGTGGCAGCACCATGCTGTGGAGATGTTTTTTTGGCAGCAGGAACTGGAAGACTCATCAGGATAGAGGGAAAGCTGACTGCAACAATGTACAGAGACATCCTGAATAAAAATCTGCTCCAGAGCACTCTTGACCTCAGACTGGGGCTTTCAGCAGGACAATGATCCAAAACACACCGCCAAGACATGGAAGGAGTGGCTTCAGAACAACTCTGTCAATGTCCTTGAGTGGCACAGCCAGAACCCAGATCTAAATCCAGTTGAACATCTATGGAGAAATTTGAAAATGGCTGTGCACCGACACTCCCCATCCAACCTGATGGAGCTTAAACGGTACTGCAAAGAAGAATGGACCGAACTGTCCAAAGAAAGGTGTGCCATGTTTGTGGTGTCATATTCAAAATGACTTGAGGCTGTAACTGCTGGTCCACTGGATTTACCACAGGTTGGCTTCAATGAAGCAGCTGAAACATCTCAAGGCTCTTCAGTGGAAACAGAATAAACCTTCAGCTCATTTTGGAGCTTCACAGCAAAGGCTGTGAATTCTTATGTATATAACATTTTTCAGTTTTTTTATTTTCAAAAAGTTTTCAACAATTTCAAAAGAATGTTTCAACATTTTCATTTTGGGGTGTTTTCCAAAGAATTTTTCAGGAAGAAAGCTGATTCAATCCATTTTGAAATGAGGCTGTGACATAATAAAACGTGGAAAAACTGAGACGCTGTGAATACTTTCCGGATGCACTGTAGAATAAAGTTTTTGCAGCCTCTTCCATTGGAATACTTTTCACCACATTTTTTGACAACAATCATAAAGTTATAGTTCTATTAACTCATAAATGTTTGCTTTATAGTTCGTTTGCAGTGAAAAAGAAACATCAAAATTATCAAATGTACAAAACAACATTTCTTTACCTCTGACTCCTTTGGACCTTGTTCGATGCCGTTTTTCAGTTAAATTTCCCTCCATCTGAAAAAACAAAAGGGAACAATTTGACTGTCACTCCAGTGTATGTCAAAGAATAACATTACAATAGTTTGTTATGGTTGTGCAATTTTGCCACAATGCTGTTGATAGCATTGGGTGTTGATTCCCCCCCTCCATGAACCACCACCTTATCGTAGTGGAGGGGTTTGAGTGCTCGAGGGATCCCAGGAGCTATGCTGTCTGGTGCTTCGGCTCCTGGTAGGGTCTCCCATGGCAGACAGGTCCTGGGTGACGAGCCAGACGAAGAGCGGTTCACAAACTCCTTTATGAGAAAGTACATCACTGATCTAGTTACGTCGCCCGGATTGGCGTTACCGGGGCCTCACCCTGGAGCCAGGCCTGGGGTTGGGGCTCGCGGGCGAGCGCCTGGTGACCGAAGCTCCTCCCATGGGCCCCGGTCGGGTAAACCCGAACGGTTCACGTGGGATCACTCCCCAGTGGGCCCACCACCTGCAGGAGAGCTCAGAAGGGGCCGGTGCAATGTGGTTTGGGTGGCAGTTGAGGGCGAGTGCCTTGGCGGCCTAAACCCCGGTCATGGAACTTGGCTTTTGGGACATGGAACGTCACCTCTCTGGGAGGGAAGGAGCCTGAACTTGTGCGAGAGGTTGAAAGGTACCGGCTAGACATAGTTGGGCTCACCTCTACGCACAGTCTGGGCTCTGAAACTCAGTCACTCGAGAGGGGTTGGACTCTCTACCATTCTGGAGTTGCACATGGTGAGAGGCAGCGGGCTGGGGTGGGCTTACTCGTGAGCCCCCAGCTTAGCCGCCAAGTGTTGGAGTTCACCCCGGTGGACGAGAGAGTTGCGTCCCTTCGCCTTCGGGTGGGGCCAGGTCTCTGACTGTGGTTTCAGCTTACGGGCCAAACAGCAGTTCGGAGTACCCAGCTTTCTTGGTGTCTCTCGGAGGGGTACTGGAAAGTGCCCCGACGGGGGACTCCATTGTCCTCCTGGGCGACTTCAATGCGCACGTGGGCAATGACAGTAGCACCTGGAGGGGTGTGATTGGTAGGAAAGGCTTCCCTGATCTGAACCCGAGCAGTGTTTTGTTGTTGGACTTCTGTGCTAGTCATAGTTTGTCTATAACAAACACCATGTTCCAGCACAAGGGTGTCCATCAATACACGTGGCATCAGGACACCCTCGGCAGGAGATTAATGATTGACTTTGTAGTCATTTCAGGCGACCTTCGTCCGTGTGTTTTGGACACTCGGGTAAAGAGAGGGGCAGAGCTGTCCACTGATCACTACCTGGTGGTGAGTTGGATTCGTTGGTGGGGAAGGAGGCCGGAAAGACTTGGTAGACCCAAACGTACTGTGAGGGTCTGCTGGGAATGTCTGGCTGAGCCCTCCATCACACAAGTCTTTAACTCCCACACCCGGGAGAGCTTCAAACAGGTACCGAGGGAGGCTGGTAACATTGAGT
>BSAI01000101.1:8457440-8469249 GCA_036245035.1 Adrianichthys oophorus
ATTTACCGGTCGGTCTACGCCCCAATACTCACCTATGGTCATGAGCTTTGGGTTATGACCGAAAGAACAAAGTCCCGGATCCAAGCGACTGAAATGGGCTTCCTCCGTAGGGTGGCTGGGCGCTCACTTAGAGATAGGGTGAGATGCTCGGTCACCCGGGAGGAGCTCGGAGTAGAGCCGCTTCTCCTCCACATCGAGAGGAGCCAGTTGAGGTGGCTTGGGCATTTGGTTCGGATGCCCCCTGGACGCCTCCCTAGGGAGGTGTTCCGGGCATGTCCCACTGGGAGGAGGCCCTGGGGAAGACCCAGGACACGCTGGAGAGACTATGTCTCTCGGCTGGCCTGGGAACGACTCGGGGTCCCCCCAGAGGAGCTGGAGGAAGTGGCCGGGGAGCGGGAAGTCTGGGCATCTTTACTTAGACTGCTGCCCCCGCGACCCGGTCCCGGATAAGCGGAAGAAGATGGCTGTTGATTGCTGTAAAACTTAAGGAGAGCACACAAGTTCTAACTGAAGCAGAATTGAAACAGAAACCAAAACATCTGCTTTTCCAAAGCACCAATAGGCCTCACAGGGTAACACATATGCAGTTTGAAAAACCATCAGTGGAAAGAGTTTTGTGAGAATGTCTCATAAATGGTTTGTGTAAAAGTTCATATCAGTGTAGGTTCAAGAGGTAGCAAGTTTCAGAGTCACAAGTTTGCTGATCTGTCATTTAGTGATACAGAAGGAAGAGCATCAAATCAGAGAGCTGCACGAACGCTAGGCCTGCACGATATGAGAAAAATCTGCGATATGAGATATCTGTGTTTGAAACTGCAATGACAGTATGACTTACGATAAATGAAAAAATAGCAAAACAAAAACACAAACATTTTCATTTCATTGTGACAGTTTTAAATAATTTAAGGTTTTCAGGATGTTTTGCGTAGTACCTGTGTTTAGAGGACATCAGCTGTCCTGAAACAAAAGTACCTCCAAATAACAGACATTAGGGGTGTAGCAGAACACAAAACCCACAGTTCAGATAGTGTGAAGGTTTTAGAGTCATGGTTCGGATCATTTTTTGGATCAGTAAAATGGGGGAAAAGTGAAAACTAACTAGATTAAAGCTAAAAATGTATTTTTTTGAATGTTTTTACAACATATGTTTTGAATAAAACACATAATGTACTTCAAAATACAAGCACACACACATATTACATCAAAAATGTGCTCATTAAGGCCTTTTTATAAAAAACAAAACACTAATAACATCTTTGATCTCATGAGATTCCTAAATAAAAAAATACTAAATATGTTCATATAAACAAGTGCCTCATTGGCTGAAGCATCTTTAAAATAAATAAGATGGATGGAAGTATTTACAACTTTAAATTCTTCAGTGTCCACTGCCGCTGCAACCCCACCCCCACCCCCCACCCCCAACTGAGCACACACAGCAGCTGGGTTTTTTCCCACAGGACAGAGACATTCTAGGAAAATCTGTTTTTTGTAGAACTCTGCAAAATAAATAAACCTGATCTCTCATCATCCGCATCTTATGAGTTAAACTCCTCCCACACGGGGCGGGAGTGTTTGATTAAATTATAGACGGTGGACACAAACTTTATGCGTGCTGTTTGATCAGAAAATTGATTTAAATGATGTGCAACAGGGTATTCGAGTACGGGATCCGCAGTACACCTGTGTGCTGAACTGTGGCGAGTGATCCGATCCGTTAAACCCCTAACCGACATGCTTTTTTTTCGCCACGAGCACATCCTCAAAGGTGCTGCTCTCAGCCATCGTAGGTCTTGTTCAGTCACGTGTCAGGGAAAAAAGTAAAAGGCAGACATCTAGCATTAACTGGCTCCACTAATTGGTCAATGATACAAAAAGCTCATACCATTGGTTTAATGCATTAAGGGCTTTCTTTGATTCGTTACTTTAAACTACAAAGAGATAGTCTATTGTGTGCATCCAGAGACCACTTATCTCGACTTATGCCTACTTTTACAGTATGCATACTGCACTGGCCTGATACCACGATGATGATAAATTTTCGTTTTTTTGTGCAGGCTTAATGAAAACTGACACAGCGTTTTGTCTGCACACATCTTACAGAAATTGCTCTCTTGACAGCAGCTCGTGTGTCCTCCACTCAAAGAGCAGCAGGTCTGAAGCTGAAGACTTTTGCCAGCAACAAAGCTTCAAAGGCGTTCTTACAAAGTCATCTTCTGCAAAAATAGATGGGGACTGAAGGTCAGCTGCTACCTTCTCTCCCCGTTTTCCACTCAGTCCTGTGATCTGAGCACATGGTCTCTGTAACACGGGTTGCTGAGGCCGGTGTGTAAGATGCTTTTGTCACACTGACCCAAATGGGGGTTGACCTGTACAGGTGTTGAGGGTTTTTGGGTTGTTTGGGTCTGTGGACAGTTGTAAACAGGAGCCGCATCTTAAGGGAACTGCGATCATACTATCGTACGGTGACCTTACCCAGCACTCCAGCTGTTGGTATGGTGCACACACTGGCTCCTTACTGTCCAAATGATACATAAGTACCCGTAGGACACCCACAGGATATCCACACAAACTACACTCTAATTTCCTCATTTTTGACAATCTGACTGCATGAATTGAGTGTGCAATGGGTACACTCACCTATTTTTTAGCCAAAATGAAAAAACCTGTTATTTTGTAGAACATCCTTTCTGCAGAGCAGCAGGAGTTCATTAGAAACTTGCCTCTAAGTTCTTGGCGGAACTGTTGGCCTGGAAATAAGCATGTCTTCACTTCCCATCAACCCTTTGTTTACTCTCTCCTACTAGCCTACGGTCACTCACAACCCCAACCTAACATTAGCGGTATAATATTGGAGATGCAGCTGTACAGTTTTTAACCAGATGTAGGAGAATCCAAACTAATATCCTCTATGGTGCATACAAACAGATAAAAACTGTCACATACTGAAGTTTCTAAAGGTACACTGATGTTGAAAGCATCATTGTGGATAGCCTACATACAAAATGCAGAACTATATGTACAAAATGTATTGACAAAAGCATTCATATCAGAAGGTGCTCATATTGTGTATCCCTTCTTTTTAATGACAAAATTAACCAAGAAAGCTACAGACTTTCTGATAAACATGTATAATTATACTACATATATATTACATTGTTGAATTCAACAATGTAATTCAATGCTTTCTTCACAATCAAGGTTCATAGTGCCGAGGTGCAGAGCAGAACCTGAACAGCTGCCTACTCTCTTTAACTTAAAAAAAATTAAAATGCTTTTTTTGGTACAATTTGTGTAAAAATCCAAGAGTTCTAGTTACTGGATGGACAAGCACAAAGCTTTTTATTGTCTGTGTACACATAAATGTTAGTGTGTGTGCATGTATGTGTGTGTGTGTGTGTGTGTGTGTGGCTGTGTGCGCGTGTATGTGTATATGCTGTGTCTGCCTGTCGGTAAGTGTCTGTGTGCATATGTCTGTGAGTGGGAGACTGGGTCCTGCACAGCTGGCTGAGCAACGTGTGAAGAGGAGCTTCCTGCTTTTTAGTATTCAGTCCCACTCTCTGCCTGTCTGCCTCAATATGATGCAGAACTCTCCTGTACAAAACACACTGCAGCACACTCTCAAGCTTGTGGCTGAGCACAAACACAAAACAACCATGAGTACAATTGCACACAAATGCAGCAGAAGCATCAGGCTTAGACATACTTTGCAGTGCAGGTGCTAAAACGTGCACTTTATGAGCTCACTTTACTGTTTGCTGCAGCAGCAGTGGTTCATGTAGGTCAAAGTCAAGTCAGCCCCAGTAACTGATGCACCCTAACAACAGAAAATTCTCTTCATTAGTTGGTCATTCAGCGGCAGAGGACAGCTGAAAGGCTGCAAGTTGCTGATCTGAAAACCTAGACTTTACGTATCAATGTGCCATCCTGAATTCTTCTCTTGTGCTGTGGTAGAGATAGTCACTGAAATGAACTAACTTCCTGTCGGATGATAAGGAACAAGCAAACCGTTTTCTCTGTTGATTTTCAGAGACACGTGGCAGAGATGGGAACTTGGACATGAATCCCACAGGAAGAAGCTGCACAGACCGAGCCTGTTTCTCAATCCCCTGTTTTTGTGCAACAAGTGTCAAATTGGCATTTTGCCACAAGACGCCCAATTTAACTAGAAGACTTCAGACCTTAAACTTGACTTGCAAAAAGTGACTTGTCTACATCTCTTAAGCAGATCATGATCCAAATCCCCTGGTCTTCATGAGTGAAGCAGCCTGCTGAAGTGGATCAGTCACATCCATGTGCAAAAGGAACTCAGATTCCAACAGATTTTTGGAAATTGAAGGGTACGCTCACTTCGCATGTTGTGTACTTGATTTTGAGTCCAGGGTTTGGTTGCTCTGTTCCATGCTCACACTGAACCATGCTGAGGCCAGAATGCAGAGGTAGTCCAGGTCATGGTTAGAGGACTCTGGTGCCGTGCAGATCTGCTGTCATGGGTAAACATGCAGATTTTTAGAGAGCTGTGATATCAGTTATGCAACAATCTGTGTTGAAAAAGTCTCGTTCTAAAACCACAACCTTGTAAACCAAACTGCAAACAACATCATTTTCTAAAATAAAACACACTTTAAGCTTAAGATGACTTCTTTGTTCTTCTCTTTCATTTATTAGTAAATGGGAAAACCAATGAAAAGAGGGCGTACTGCATTCTACCGTATAGGGGAAAACATTTGCACTCAAACAATGTGAGCCAGGACAGACAGAAGCTGGACCAGGAGAACAATGCAGCATGGATCGCATAGATTGACTGGTGTGGGAAGATTTTAATCTATTCTAAAAAATACCAAGAACAACAGTGAGGAAGTTAGGAAAAGTGACCAAAAAGATCTTTGTTTCTTGTAGAATATGTAATTGTTGCATTAAATCAACTCTTCTCCACAGATCTGGCTGTAAAAAGATTCAAGCATCAATTAGCATTTGAAAATGACGTTTGATTATTTTACACAATGCAAGCCTGCTTGTAGATACATTTCATTTCAGTAAAATGTAAATGGCATAGAATTTTGGTACTTGATCAGTATTTCCCGTAAATGAATGCTGTGTGCAGTTATCAGCACTTTAGCTGCAGCTGCTCCTGTGTGTGTGTGGCTGTCTTTGGCCGTTGTGCGTGTGTATGTGTGACAGCATGATGGGTGCTTCAGATGAACAGGTATGCATGATGTATGATGCAAAAAGATTCTTTTTAAACATGTCGGTGTTGTGAAGGCCTTGAGCCCCTCTCGTGCACTGCCACAATCACTGTTGCCATGGAAATTTTGCGCATCAATTACCTTCTGAATAATCAAAGAGCCAGCAAATCACAGATCTAACTGCAGCTTCATGGAGACGTGAGGGCTGACGCCCAAAAATGAGTCACAGAGACAGAGGATCATCTGGAGTTTTAACTTGATCTTCACACTCACTGTTGTGGGTATGGTCCGCCTAACACAAGTTTCAGTGATGACTCTTCTGAAGATGTACAAGAAACCTGACAACAAAGATGCAGTGGTCTGAATTTTTGTGCAGGACAATAAGTCAGAGCTAAACTTCTGTTGACAACATGGAGCCTTTCTGTTACCACGTTTTGTTAACATCTAACTGATGTTCACTCAGATTACAAAGGAACTTCAATCACTGAAAAGACAGGGACTTTTGGGACTTTATAAAAGCTTCCTGTGCCAAAGAGCAGGTAGGATGATCTGGTGGAGGAGAGCATGAAGACCCAAACCTTTGTTACTGCTGGTTCAGAACAGATTCCTGTAAATGACAAATTATGTTTCTAGGTTGAAAATGCACTTTATGTTGGTTTAGAACCAGACAAACAAATGCAGATGCGGACCATACAATCAGCAACGTTGTGCTGCCATCTAACCTCATAAAACACTTGAAAACAGTCATCTATTTAAGCGTATGAATTATATTAGATGAATTCTAACCATTGAAGCAATCACAAGACTTATTAAACAGTGAGTCAGCTTTTTCTTTTTTTGTTTTAGCTACGCATTTTTTTGGGTATGTTATTATTATTATATTATTAACCTGAAGTGGTGATGGATCTGCACAACGCCTCAGACTCTCATACCTGTCAATCCTACAGAGCAGATAAGATGATCCTGATTGTAGTGTAGTGTAGTGTCAGTTTTGTCTGATAGGTTTCAGTATGGAGTTGGTCTTTTTTAGGGTGACTCTCCACCTATGTCCGCTCCTGTCTGTCAGAATGTCTGTCAGACCTGAGTAAATGTTTTTTAAAGAACTGAAGGTCACAAAGGGCTGGGAGTCCAACTTCCCCCATAATCTGCACTAAGTGGGTCATCAGATAGTTACTGCGTGATCATACCTTCTTCATATAGAGAGGTCAGTCTTCATGTGTGAGGAACACCATTAAAGAGAAGAAACATCAGGAATTTAGAGCATTTTTAAATTTTAGACAGATTTGACTGATTTCATCAGTCAAGTCCAACAGAATGTTGTCCATATGGTAAGTTACCCACATATGCACATGGTTAGTGTCATGTGCCGTGTTTGAGCCAGGGCGTTTGTTTGCTTTTTGTCTATGTTTCACTCCCTCCTCTCTCGTTCTGTGTCTTGTCTTTCTCCCGGGTGTTTTCCTCCCCGGGCTGATTACCACTCCTCCCTAATGTTGTTCACCTGTGTCCTATTGTTAGTTCTTTTCCTTTTTCTGTATTTAATGAGTTTCCTCTCCTCACTTCCTTGCAGGTTTGTTTTGTTTCTCTGGGTCACCAGCTTCTCGCCTCTCCTGCCAGGGTTTTTCTTTTGGGGTCTTGTTAGTTAAGCTTTTTTGACTAGAGTGATTTTGGGACTATGCCTTTGTGACTCATACCTATTTTTCAGCAATTTGCTCTTTTTTTGTGGATATTTTGTTAATGAATACTCTTTTGTTTTTCTTGGGCGCTGCCAGCTGTCCTGCATCAGCTCACCGAAACCTACCAAAACAATACATGGTTTAAGTCTCTCTTTAATTATCTTTTGTAAAAGCATTCCAGTGGTATTTTAATTATGATGATGCAGTTTTTAAGTTAATTAAAAACCTGTATTGTTTCCTAGGACAATGTTTCTTCAGAGCACCAGGAACTCATAAAAAATTCACCTCTGAGTTGTGGGCAGGACTGTTGCTGTGGAAGTAAGCCTCCACTAAGATACCATCATCCCCTTTCTTACACACTGTCCCACTAGCTTACAGCCACATGTAGGTGTTATTCAAACATGTAGTTGTTATTTAAACGTGTAGATTTTTAAACATGTAGTTGTTATTTAAACATGCAGTTGTTATTCAAGGTAACATATAAGAATTTATTATTTAAGAATATATAACTCCTTTTTAAATGACTTTTTCTTTACTGAGAAGGAGGGTGGAGGCATGGATGCCAGTTTAGTTTAGTTTAGCAACCAGCTATTGTTTATTTTCTTTGACTGACATTATGCTCTTTTGCAGAAATACTGGTGTGAAGCCCATTAAGACGGCTATGGTTGTGATATTGGACTATATAAATAAAATTGAATTGAACTGATCTTCCAATCAGATATAGACTGCTCTACTTCTGCCTCAACAATGATAATACTACATTTAATTTGAAGCACCTTTCACTTCACTTAATGACACTGTACAGATAAAAACACCAAACAATAAAAACCAGAGTGCACAAAGCATCACAGGCATTAAATCACAACAGAAATCAATTAAAAACAGTTATCCGACCAGCTGAGTTCTGGACCAGGTTGAGCTTGTTGAGTCTGCTGATGAGGCTGTGGAACAGGATGGAGGGATGGGCAATTTGATTTTCTCAGATGGAAAAGGGCAGACCAGGTGGGTTGTTGATGTGAAATCCAAATGATAGTGTACTTTCTAGAATGACACCCAGAGGCCTCACATGAGGTTGAGGGTAACTGTAGAGTTTTCAGTGCAGAGGGAGAAGGTGTTTACGGTAAAGAGAGTGGTCTTAGTACCAATAAGAAGTTCTGGTCAATTGCTGTTGAGTAGAAGGAAGATGGAAGAACACCAGGATGTGTTTTTTGATAAACATTTGTTGAGGGAGGGGAGAGTTAGGAGTTAGAAATAATCTTTAAACTAATGTTAGAAGGAATGGTAATGCAAAGATACACAGACATCGACGAGTGGATGAACATGTTGTGCAAAATTACAACAACCCAAGGATGAGCAGATGAAAGCTTTGTGTGAAGCTTATTTAACCTAAAAGCTATACTTTTACATTTAACGGTTGTACAGATTTAAAACCAGCTCCCATGAAGACCATCCATGGTTGGGGGCTGCTGATCGAAGCCATTGTTGTAAGGAGCTGAGGTCGAGTTTAGTCGCTTCACTAAGTTGAAAACAACTTTTTGATAGACAACAGAACCTGGATGTTGTCCAAGTGCAGGTTAAATTACCTCAGCAACCCGCTGACACCTGCTCCCCTTGGGCAGAGTCAATGTGAAGAGCAAACATCTAATGGAGAAAATGTGAATTTCACTACATCACATTCCAATTTCTTTTGTGATTATTTATTTAGGTATCATAAAAATATGTTTTTGTTTTTCAGTTAAACTCATGGATGATATTGTGTCTCGGGCCCTTTGAATCACTGAAATCAATCTCAGACACCTGTGATCATTAGTCTGTCAGGTGAGTTCAATTAAAGGAAAAACTAATAAAGAAGGATTTTCTACATTATTAAGCAGACCAACATTTTAAAGCAATATGGGAAAGAAAAAAGATCTCTGCTGATGGAAAGCATGAAATAGTTTAATGCCTTGGACAAAGTATTAAAACCTTAGATATTTCATGAAAACGAAAGCGTGATCATTGTATTATTAAGAGATTTATGGCTGATTTAGAGCACACACGGGTTGGTGCAGAAAAAGGCAGAATGAGTAAGGTTTCTGCCAGACAAATAAATCAAATTAAGAGAGCAGCTGCTAAAATACCATTACTCACAAGCAGAAGTGGCTGCAGTGGGCCAGGACATACATGAAGACTCATTTTCCAACAGTCTTGTTCACTGATGAGTGCTATGCAACCCTGGATGGTCCAGATGAATGGAGTAGTAGGTGGTTGGTGGATGGCCACTGTGCCCCAAATAGGCTGTGATGTCAGCTAGGAGTTTGGGCCAGAATTATGAGGAGAGAGCTGATTGGAACCTTTATGTTCCGTGAAGGTGAAAATGACCTCTAAAAAGTATGTGGAGTTTCTGACTGACCACTTTCTTCCGTGGTACAAAAAGGAGAACTGTGTTTTCCGTAACAAATCATCTTTATGCATGACAATGCACACTATCTCATGATGCATCGGCTTCTATGGGCATAAAAGAAAATAAACTGATTGTGTGGCCCCCATCCTCCCCAGACCTCAACCCTTTTGAGAACCTTATTTACCTTGAGAACCTCAAGCTAAATATCTCTGACGGTGGGAGGCAGTTCACATCCAAACAGCAGCTTTCGGAGGCTATTCTGACATCCTGCAAAGAAATTTAAGCATAAACTCTCTAAAAACTCACAAGTTCAATGGATGCAACAATTGTGAAGCTGTTATAAAATAAGGGCTCCTATGTTTGAATCTAATTTGACCTCTTAAGATGTTTTTGATTTAAATGCCTTTTGATTTTAGTTCATTTGACCTACATTTGGAACACCTGATTGACAGTTGCTCTCGAGCCCTCCATATGAAATGGATGTGGACTTCAGACAAGCTCACTCCTGATTAGAGAGAGTGTTTGCCATAGAAATGTTTACTCAGACAGGAGTCGGACCAATCACTGCTTACTGACAATGTATGACTCCAACATGTTGACGTCCCTTTTGCAAAAAAAATGGTGATTGATATGACTTCATTTGGTTGGAACCAGAAGTAAGTCATTTTCTATGGGTAATGTCACACTCATTCAGGACAGTTCTCTGATATGGTCAACGGCTGGGACACAACAAGTGCAAGAACAACAGGGAGGCAAAAGGTCCTACTTGGTGTGTAAAGTTTTTGGTGTTTTTTTTTTTTCATCTTGTTTACATTGGATTTTAAATGAAAGGAAAAAATCTTCCCTTAAAAAAGTGTACTTTAAAATAATTGAATTACTGTTCTAATTAGAATGTTTAAGGACCAGTTCCCAGTTTTAATCAAACAGTACAGTCCCTTCACGCCATAACTCTGTCCAACGGGAACTGCAGAAGGTCAGGGTGACTGACAGGATGATGTGTGGAAGCTTTAACCATCTGTAACGAGAAGCAGTGTGTAGATGCACAAACCCAGAGAAGCTCCTCCTGCCTGACCAACTGTGTGCAGAAAGGAAAAATGCTAATTGAATATTTAGTTTATTTTTCATGTAGAAACCAGGAAGGAGTTGGATGATTAAAGATTTTTCTGAGTCTGTTACATAGATTACTGAGCACTAGTGGAGGTGACAACAAATCAAACTTTGAGGAAATTCTTGACTGAAATGTACCCAGCTGTAACCATATGGCAGTGTGACGGTTAAGAGCCACAGCTTTGACAAACGCCTTTCAAAGAGCACTGAATGACTGAATTGAGAGTTTGTTGTCCTGTCTGCTGCATGTGTTGTAAATTTACCCTGAGACATACAGTGTGGAAGTTTTTTAAGTCATAGTTCAAAGTATTATGCAATTTTCAATTTAATTTCAATTTGTAATTTCATCATGCAATTTAGGCTTTAAAATGAAAATACATTTTGCAATTTAGAATTCAATATTAAAATTTACAATTCAACATTATAAATTTAAAACTAAATTATTGACTAAAAATATTATATTGGATTTTGAATTGTCATGGGTTTTTTATGTCATAATTCAATAAATATGCATTTTGCAGTTTACTATTGCAAAATGCAATTGATGAGTTCTGCTGGACAGGTGGTAGCATTGCGTGTTAATAATTTAAAAACTATTCCCAATTCAGTTTGCATGAGGTTACTGGCACCTGCACAATCAGACAAGATGTCAATATGTTTCAAAAATATATACATGCATATATACTTATATATATACATGCATATATATTCATTCATTCATCTTCTATATTCTTTTGTCCCTTTTGGGGTAACAGGGCTGCCAGAGCCTAACCCGGCCACTCATGGGGGAAAGCAGAGGACACCTCTGGGCAGGTTGCCAGTTTGTCGCAGGGGCCATATTCACACACCCATGCACACACTTGCATCCACACCTAGGGACAAGTTAGAGTGACCAATTAACCTATGAAGCATGTTTTTGGTTGGTGAGAGGAGCTGGAGTCCCCGGAGAAAACCCACGCATGCACGGGGAGAACATGCAAACTCCACACAGAAAGGTCCCCCTTTGGTGACACTGTTTCAAGTCCCCTCAGCTGGGACATGAATATATATATATATATATTTTTTTTTTTTCAATTGCCTGCGTGGCAGCCTTGCACTTCATTCATTCATTCATCTTCCAATCTGCTTTATCCCTTTCGGGGTCACGGGGTCACTGGAGCCTAACCCGGCTACTCATGGGCCAAGGCAGGGTACACCCCTGGACTGGTCGCCAGTCTGTCGCAGGGGCCACAATCACACACCCATGCACACTCACATTCACACCTAGGGACAATTTAGAGTAACCAATTAACCTATGAAGCATGTTTTTGGACGGTGGGAGGAAGCTGGAGTACCCGGAGAAAACCCACGCATGCACGGGGAGAACATGCAAACTCCACACAGAAAGGTCCCCCAGCCAGGACTTGAATCGGGAACCTTCTTGCTGTGAGGCAGGAGCGCTAACCACTGCGCCACCCTGC
>BSAI01000101.1:8475108-8496625 GCA_036245035.1 Adrianichthys oophorus
GTCTCTAATAAACGCTGGGCTCGAATAAAGGCCGTCTTTATTAAACGTATGTCTCTATTAAACGCATGTCTCTAAAAAAGCGATGGTCTCCAATAAATGCATGTCTCTAATAAAAGCATCTCTCTAATAAGCATCGGTCTCTAATAAATGCCGGTCTCTCATAAACACTGGTCTGTCATAAATGGCTGGTATCTAATAAAGGTCAAAATCAAATGTAAGAGATCAGGATCATCAGTGAAATGATGGATCTACTTATTTTTAAACTATCAAAAGAAAAATTTAATCTGGTGGCTGATGGGAAGGATCATCGAGCCATAGCAAACAGGAACAAACTTTTCAAATAAACCCATGAACATGAACTTTTTTTTCACTTCTTTGTTTCTCTTTCTCAAGGTTATTCTCTAGTCCTACAATGTTCATTGAATTTACAAGCACTTTTCAGAGAAATCACAACCAACCAATATAATTAGAGTATCTCCACTGTATCTCCACTTTTCTTATTCCTCTATTGAACAAGTCAGCCTAAATTTCCCTTTGTATTTATAGATTATTTTGGGATTTTTCTTTTTATATTTATCTAATTTTAAACTCTGATTTTTCCGATACACTACTTCCACTTTCATGTTTATATTTATGACACTAAGTCTAACAGGTATGTATGTGGTTCATTGTGAACTTTCAAAACTAAGAGCATTTTTAAAATCTATCTGTATGAGTCAATATAACTCATGAGGATGAAAAAGAAAAACCGTTTTGACAGTTAGTCTACATCTGTAGGCCTATAGGTTTAAGGCATTTCCACTTTGGCCTAAGTATTTTCTGGTCATATAAGTTTATGAAGTCACAGCATGGCAGGACATCAAAGACTGGTGAACATTTGCTTAAAAAGAGGAATTTAAAAGGAAAGTTAAGGATTCATGCGTAAAACATCTTTACAAGACAGGATTTCAAACTCTTTCCAATGCTAAGATCAATCTGTCTGAGGCAAGCTGTTAATCAAATCTAATATATTCCACCTATACCATTATAAAATTGTTTTTAAATGAATCGATCTGTAACTGATCTTGGAAAATACCATTTAGATTGAGACATGGAAGGTTTCTTTTAATTTATTTTTTTACTATAATGTCAAAATGACTAAGTTCCATCACAGCGGACAACAAACATGTGATGCAGCAAAAATGATCAACCATCATTACAGTCCAAAGTGTGGAAACACTTTTAATTTAGCAGACATGTGACCTTACAGTGTGGTGGAATGTTATAACAATTTTCCCTTCTGATGTTTTTGATATAGAAAAACTGGAGTGGGCTGAACTTCATCAAACTAAAACATGAATGGATTTGACATTAATTCTTGTTTACTGGTTTGTTTGTACACATATTTAATTTACACTTGATTATCTTTTAAAGAATACAAGGAATCTGGAAAACTTCACCTGCATTGTTCAGTACCAGGTATTTATCTCTGAGTCACACTGGTTAGATTTATGGATAAAGATGCACTGGATTGGTTTTAAGTCAGTGAATCAGATTGTCTCTAAATTAACCAATATCACTCATGAATCCTATCCGCAACCTCAAATCATGATATGAATCAAATCACTGTTAAAATGAATCGTTGCACTCCTAGAAGCCAAACATAACATTTCAGTTGAAAAGTTTGGCAGTTTGTCCTGCACTTCAGTTCAAGATAATATTACTTTGTATCTCTGGTTCCAACATTGAGCTGCTGCATTCTGCTGTTCACACAGGAAAAATGCCAGACTTTAAGTTTAACAAATATCCATATTTCAGCTTTAGCTGAAATCCTGCAAAGTTCCTTTTTTGATCAAATGTGGCTCAAGGAGAATATGTTAGAGGTGGAGATGACAGACATGTTTACCTTTGCTGTTGCATTTTCTAAAATATTATAATAAAATAATAAAGAAGATGTGATAAAAGAGTCCAGTTTTGTTCCAATTGAATCTTTGCCTGTGTCTTTTTGCCTACTTTAATCAGGTGAACAGACTGTTCCAGCCACACCAGGTAGACCTGATGATCCTTCAGATGAGAACAGAGAACTCTGCTAGGTCACAGCTCACCAGAGCCCAGGAATCTCTACAGATACTTTAGGGGAAGGACACCGGACAGTTTCAGTCTAAACAGCCTGACTTATTCCACCTGACTCATCACAGCCTGATCTAGGCTCCTGCACGGCACAGACGAGCTTCAAGACACCCTGTTGAAACGTTCCTTGGAGGCTGAGTGTGACACCCGCAGCGGTCAAAGGCACATCACGCATGACGGACAGTCAGAGAAGAAGCCACCGGAAGCTGCCGTCAGGTCACGAGTCTGCGCAGACATCTGTCTGAAGTTTGATGCAGCGGAATTGTTGGACTAAACACAAAAGCTGCACAGAGACGCGGAGGCAGCAGACATGCGCAGCATGACAACAACACCAACACAGCAAAGTGCGCGAGAAGGCTCACACACGCACACTGTCAGCGAGAACAGATGTAGATTACAGCAGCCTCACTGTCACATGCACGGAGGAGAATGCTTACGGACAACGTACTGGGAGGCGCTGATGGAGGCTCCGCCGTCTCCTCTTCCTCCTCTTCTCCGCTCTGGAGCTCTGCAGCCCACTCCTCTCCCTCTTTGTCCCTCTGCCCGCCTCAAGGTCTCTCTACCACACACTCTCTCTTTTGTCGCTGTTATAACTGCTCATGCCTTCACTGGGGGGAGGGGGAGACCAGGAGGGGAGGGGGCGGGATGATGGTGATGATGAGGATGGTGCAGCAGCAAACGAAGAAGACGGCGGCTTCACCTCCCTTTCTCCCTTTTTCCTTTTTTCTGAAGAACGCGGTGGCTCTGGTGGCGCGCCTCATGGAGAGGAAGCAAGGCGCGTGCATGTGCACGGTCTAAAAATGGCAATCGACACCCCCCGCCCCTCCCACTCCTTTTTTTTATCAATTCAAAGTGTGCAGACAGCGCGTGTGACGCGCGCGGCTGCAGGGCAGAAAATCTAAGCAGCTTCTTCATTAGCGCTGCAGGTGCGTGTATGCGCGCGTGCGCGCTCTCTTTGTTTAGATGGGGCCACTTGTGTTGTGTGCCTGTATTGCGTGTTGTGTGCTTATATTGTGTGCCTGTGTTGTATGTTGTGTGCCTGTATTGTGTGTCTGTATCATGTGTCTGTGTTGTGTAGTGTGTGCCTGTGTTTTGTAGTGTGTGCCTGTGTTGTGTGTTGTTTGCTTCTATCATTTGTCAGTGTTGTGTATTGTGTGCCTGTATCGTGTGCCTGTGTTGTGTTGTGTGTGCCTTTGTTGTGTTGTCTGCCTGTATTGTGTGTTGTGTGCCTGTATTGTGTGTTGTTTGTCTGTATCATGTGTCAGTGTTGTGTATTGTGTGCCTGTGTTGTGTGTCTGTGTTGTGTGCCTGTGTTGTGTTGTGTAGTGTGTGCCTTTGTTGTGTTGTTTGCCTGTGTGCGCGTGTGTAGGCCCTTCTATGATTGTTGCATAGTTGTTACACTAGGTGGGGGACAAAACACATCACAAACACAAGTTTACGATCCCATTAATTGTTGTCTAATTAGTTCACTGACATTTCCTTTTAACAGAGCCATACTAGAGCCATACAGCCATACTACAGCCATACTCTACAGCCATACTAGAGTGTTTTAATGATTATTTCATTTCATCTGGGTCCCTTTTTGATTCATCAGATACAAATTTAGGAATTCCTACTCCAAATTCAAATGTTGTAGAACCAACCAACTGCACAAACACCTGCACCTTTAACTTTACTGCTGTGTCTGTCTCTGACGTTCTCAGTGAGTTGAAAAACATTGACACCAGGAAGGAAGCAGAACCAAACAAATTGGACTCTTTTTTCTAAAGTTGCCAGCAGACTATATTGCGGAGCCCTCGTCAATCATTTTCAATCTCAGCTTCAGTTGTAAAAAATCCTAAAGTCTGGAAATCTGCTTATGTACTACCCCTTCTTAAAGGAGAAGACCCCTCTGAGGTAAATAACTACAGGTCAATCTCCAAGTTATGTGTCATAGCAAAAAAATGTTGAAAAGCTGGTCAGTGAAGAACTGAAGGAGTTTCTAGAATCAAACTGCATTTTGTCTGATTTTCAGTTCAGCTTTAGAAAACAACATAGTACTGTTACAGCCACTTTGAAAGTTTTAACTAACGTTATCCAGTTGGTTAAAACTTGACTGTAAAAAATACTGTGTTGCACTCGTTATTGACCTCTCCAAAGCTTTTGACACCGTGGATTACACTCCTGGTAAACATGCTGATCAATATTTGTTTCGCCAATCAAGCCGTAGTCTGGTTTGTCGACTATTTTTCTAACAGATCTCAGTCTGTGCAAATATCTGGCTCCATTTCTACTGTCCGTGAGATATTGAAAGGTATACCACAGTGTTTGGTTCTAGGTCCCATTCTGTTCTCCATTTATACTAACAACTTGCATCCAAATCTATCAGATACATCATATCATCTTTATGCAGATGATACTATAATTTACTGGTGCTATAGGTCAATCGCACAAGCCTTTGAGTATTTACAATCTACTTTTAATGTTGTTCAGTCTCGCCTCAGATCACTAAAAATGATTTTAAACAAAGAAAAAACAAAAGTGATAATATATTCACACAAACAAGAATTACAGGAATTCGCTCAGGTTCTAAAAACTGACAATGACAAATCAATACAAATAGTAGACAGCTTCAAGTACCTGGGTTTTGTGCTAGACTCAGAGCTTTCCCTTATAATGCATGTTGCCACTTTACCGCACAAACTAAAACTGAAGCTTGGGTTTTATTTTAGAAACAAATTTTGCTTCTCACTCAAAACTTGAAAAATTCTGGTAGCGGCTAATTTTTTGCCTCTGATTATTATGGAGGTGATCTTTATATGAATGCCTAATCCACCTGTCTTCAATCACTCTTGTCTCTAGAATGCTACTTGGTTTGGTACATTCATATCTTAGCTCTCTTCTTCAAAGAACCGCCAGTCAGGATGCATTATGCTCTTGTAATAACTTTCATCTGCTGCCTCTGCCTGGAACTCCATCCAAACCCAGCTAAAATGGTCTGAACTGGCTAGACTTAGATCATTCCCTACCATAGAGAAACATAGAGAACAATTCCATAAATCAATACTCATGTTTCTGACTCTGCTGTTAATCAATGTACTGTATAACTACTGTACTCAATTTAATGTAATGCTGCTCAACTTTTGCACCTCCCAAATGACAGTCTAAATTTATTGATCTCCCCTGTCACTTTGTCACACCTAAATATATACCCCCCACCCCCGTTAAGGATCAGCCTATTATCAAGTGTCTTTACTGATTCCAAGGAAATTCTTTCACAGCATTTCTGCTTGTTTCCTTTAAATGAGTCCATGTTTCAACCAAATTACCACTAGATTGATGAACTGAGACCACAGTCAACTAGAGATGTGACGTTCATGAACAAATTGAATCTTTTGAACGGCTTATTAACATGAACGATTGGAATTGACTCGTGGTCGGCTGGGAACCATTCTTTAATTTTGTTCTCTTTTTCCTCCCTCCCCTGAGTTTTATACGGTCACATAAAAGCTCAAAAAAGTTCATCCTTCCAACTTCAGATGCTAATATCACATGAGAACAACAGATTCACAAGAGTACCTCCATGAAAAAAGAAAAGAGGACAGAGCCCTCAGAGATTCAGCGTTCTGGGTGATGGCGGCGGAGCGTGTTGGAGGAGGAGAGAAAGCCTGGGGGGGTGCGCTAAGTCGTCACTCTGGAGTTGTAGACAGGAGTTTGAATTGATTGTTTGTTAAAATTGTTTTGTGTTAAAACCAGCAGCTTTTGGAGCTTCAAAGTAGCCTGATTTGTTTCTTTTTGTGAATCAAAAATTAGTTTGTTGGTTACATTTTGTTATCTTACTTAAGTTTATTTTTTAATGAGTTGATGTCATGATAGTAAAATAAACTTGTTTTAACCACTCCTGACATGACACCAAATTAAGAGAACTTATGTGCTTTATCAATCCTCCAAAATGCACGTCAGATGATTCAGAAAAATCTTTTGTCAGACCTGTTTATTATTAGATTAAATGTAAAGCACACGTTCCTTTTTCTGCTGCACAGCAGTATGTATAGTTTCTGTTCAGAAGCAAAGTTTGAATTGAGTAATAATAAGTACAAATAAGTTTACTGCTTTAAGAGGATCTGTTTTTACACTGAATTTTATTTTGAAAGGAATTTGAATGTGCTGCTGTCAGATTAAAATACATCAAAATTGTTATATAGCCTATTGAAAAATGAAACCTTGTTATAGGTTAATTATTGCAAAAATTTTAAAGCTACATGCTATAAATAAATGGCCTAATGGCTTCAAAAGAAGTGTAAAAAGTGTAGCGATAGTTTGCGGCTTTAGCTTGGTTTTTTGTAAGAAACTGAACCAAATGGTTCTTTTAGACCATACTGTTACAAATGTTCTCTTCTTACCTCAGTCAAGCTTCCTCTACTCTTCCCATAACTTGATTGAGAATCAACTTCCTGTGGTGTCATTATTGCATGGGTGAGTACTTGGCTATTGCTTCTATTGCTCCTGTTATTCGAATACATGATTTTCTAATATCTAACTTAGTGATTACGTTCTATGTTACTGTTTGCTGTCTAAGCAGCCTGCAATGTAGTTGATTTTCCTTAGCTAAACACTGCTAGACTTATCTTAGCATTTAGCATGACTTCTACCTCTTATGCTTTCGCCTGACTGTCCTGCGCCATTTGCCATATATTCAATGAAGATCCTACCTCCTTTAGAGAGGATAGTAGGAGGTGTGTTAAACATTGTTCTTTCTTAGATTTGGAGGCAAGGCTAGAGCAGCTAGAAGCGTGGCACTGCAAAGTGGATTCAATTCAATTCAATTTTATTTATATAGCCCAATATCACAGCCATAGCTGTCTCATTGGACTGATTATCAATATATTGCAAGAAGCAAAAAATATTATTAAACATGTAAAAGTAAACAATAGCTGGTTATAAAACAGACTAAACTGAACAAACATCTCTGCCCTTACACCCTCCTTCGCGGTGAGGAAAAACTCATAAAAAAAAAACCCTATCTTTTTTTGGGGGGAAAAAAAAACTAAGAAACCTCAGGGTTGCCCACATGAAGGAGAGATCCTCAACCCCGGACAGGTGATGTGCTAAAACTATTAAAGAAAAGTGAGCTTAATTAATTCTAAAACTACACAGTTGAATAACAAGTATATGTCCAATAAACAAACACGTCTAGATAAACAGCTACAAGTTAGGGTAACAGCTAAGTATTAAATAAACAAAAACATGTTTGAATAGTGTAGCAGATGGGCTTCATCCAGTAGGAGCTGTGGTAACAGCTGGGGTTGCTGGAAGAGCCAAGGCGAGGTCACAGCCAAAGACAGGAGCGGGAAGAGTCAAAGGTGAGGTCACAGCCAAGGACAGGAGCACAGGTGAGGCGAGGTCACGGCCAAAGACAGGAGCACAGATGATCCACCTGGAATCAGAAATCTCTCCCACTCCCCCATAGGGGGGTGGGAAAGAGGGACAACATGTGAATCGCACTGCACCAAACAGAGGCATGATAAACCAAATAAAATAAAGCAATGGCAGATGGCAAGTGATGTAATGAAGAGTGCAGGTGGAGAGAGGGGGTGTGGGAGAAGGATGCAGACCCGGGTTAGGGTAGGGTTTATTGTGAGATAGGTAGAAGGTTAGTAGAAAAGGAAAGAGAGAGATGAAGGAGAGGGGGTTGTGGACTTGAGAATGTTGTGTATTGCAGATGGGACTTGGGGGTCCCTTGGAGTTTGAGTGAGTGTAGTGGGATCCAGTGATCCCTTGAAATAAAGGTGTTATGTAATGTTGTGCAGTTGGGATTTGGTGGTCCCTTGAAAATTAAGTGAGTGCCATAGGACATAAAGTCCCTTAACGTGTATGTAGTGTGGGAGGGAAGGGTGGAAAATATGAGGAAGTCTTGAGGTGGAGGGAGATGGGAAGGGTGGGGTGGTGGTGGTGGGGGGACTGAGCAGGAGTGAGCAGAGCCAGCGCGGCAAACCCCATCACAGCAGGTGAGGCATAGGAGCAGTAAGTTAAATAATCTCTGATTGCTAGCTAGCCTGACAATAAGCCTGTCCAAAGAGGAATGTTTTAAGTCTAACTTTGAATGTAGAAACTGTGTCAGCCTCTCTTACATGAGCTGGGAGTTTATTCCATAAAACAGGAGCTTGGTTGCTAAAGGCTCTACCTCCAACTGTGCTTTTAGAGATTCTAGGAACCACAAGCAGTCCTGCATTTTTTGAGCGAAGTGTTCTGTTTGGTTGGTAAGGCACTATGACATCTTTAATATAGGATGGGGCCATACCATTCAAGGCCTTATAGGTTAGCAGGAGGATTTTGAACTTGATTCTAGATTGAAGTGGGAGCCAGTGAAGTGAAGCTAACACAGAAGCAATGTGTTCTCTTCTGCTGGTTCCTGCTAACAATCTAGCTGCTGCATTTTGAACAAGCTGAAGACTTTTTAAAGAACTTTTAGGACATGCTGCTAGCAAAGAGTTACAATGATCCAGCCTAGACGTAACAAATGCATGGATGAGTTTTTCAGGATCACTTCTAGATAATATGTTTCTAATCCTAGAAATATTGCGTGGGTGAAAAAATGCAGTTTTACAAGCCTGTGATATGTGAGCCTTAAATGATAAATCCGATGCGAAGTCCGCTAGCCAGGTTGTTACTCATAGCATGGGCTGCGCTACCAGAGCTTACTTAGCTAGTATCCCAGTCCCTCCCAGGCAGCAGCTGGGGAATACACAGGATGGGTTTGTACCAGTGGGAAGGAAGCGTAGTGCTAAATGCAAAAACTTAAGAGCATCCAAAGTTCTAGCTATGTAATAGGTTCTCCCCCCTCAGCAACACACCCGCTGAACCATCAACTCTGATTATTGGGTCCCCTGTAATCTGACACGTGAAGCTCACAGTGCCTACGGTCAGGCGTTATCCAGGGGCCAGAGTTGGTGACATTGAAAGAAACCTTAGGATGTTAGCCCAGAATAAGGCCAGGTTCTGTCGAGTCATGATTCACGCAGGCAGTAACGGCGCCCAATGGAGACAATCAGAGGTCCTTAAATTATATGTAGAATTGCTGCGTAAATTTACTAATTCCATGTCAGACACTGTAATTCCCTCTGGTCCCCTGCCGAACCTAGTCAGTGATGAAATGTACAGCCACTTGTCATCATTTAACTGCTGGTTAGCTAGATGGTGCCCAGAAAACGGCGTTGGCTTTGTAGACAATTGAAGTGTGTTTTGGGGAAAGCCTGGTCTCATACGGAGAGATGGCATCTATCCCACTTTAGATGGTGCTGCTCTTCTTTCTAAGAACATTTTTGCTAGCATTAGTTGTGCAACCTGACAACCCAGAGACGGGACCCGGGCACAAATCAGTAATTTACAACTCTCCTCTGAGCTCTCTTTAGCGCTGGTGCAAACCCCATACAGAGGTACATACAGAAGTTGAGCAGCTCCTAGCTTTATCTGAAGAAAGGAAAGAGAAAGGAGTGAGACACAGAAACCTAAAGTAATAGCTACTAATACTCTCAATGACAACAAGCAAAATTATGATGTAATTAACTGTGGGTTACTAAACATTTGATCCATTTCCTCTAAGTCCCTCTTTGTCAATAAGTTAATTAATGATAACAAACTTCGCCTACTAGCCCTAACAGAAACCTGACTACAACAGGATGACTGTGTTAGGCTGAATGAAACAACCCCCCTTATAATAACTATCAGAAACACAGCATTTCAGGGAAAGGACGTGGGTTAGCAGTAATTTCACAGTCTAGCTTACTTCCTCACACTAAAGCCAAACACGTTTATAATTCATTTGAAAACATCACATCATCTAAAAATCACTCAAAGAGGAAAACTCAAAAAGCTGTTTTATTCATAATTATTTATCGGCTTCATACTCATAATTTTTAACTGAGTTTTCTGACTTTCTATGGACTATTGTTTTAGATTCTGATAAGGTAATATTAGTTGAGGATATTAATATTCCTGTTGATGACTCATGTGACTGTTTAGGAAATGCTTTCTCAGCTTTATTAGATAATGTTGGTTTCACACAAGACGTAAATGAACCCACCCACTGTCACAAGCACACCCTGGACCTTGTATTAACTCAACGTAAAGAGATCAGCCAGCTGAGTGTGCTCCGTCATAGCCCCATACTCTCAGATCATTTTCTAATTACCTTTCAGTTTGTACTAGAAAATGCTACTGCTCCATACTGCTGGAATAAAAAACAGCTTAGAAGAACATTATCTGACTGTTCTGTGTCTGAATTTAAACTCACAGTTCAACCATTACTTAGACCAACTCCCATAGTTTCACTCCCAGTAAAAATAGTCAATTTGTTAATGATGCCAACCAGGCACTTAGGGGGACCCCTGATTCTATTGCCCCTTTGAAACCTAAGCTTATTAGACAAAACCAAGTAGCACCATGGTTTAAACACATCCTCATTAACAAGTAACCCATAAGTTAGAAGGAAAATGACACCCTTCCGGCTCAGAGCAGTCCCTGAATACCTGGAAAAATAGCCTCTTAAATAAAAAAAAAAAATCTATGCATATCTTTTAACGCAATATTATTCAACTTTAATATAAAAGAATGGAAATAATCCATTCATTCATTCATTTTCCAAGCCGCTTTATCCCTTTCGGGGTCACGGGGTTGCCGGAGCCTAACCCGGCCACTCATGGGCGAAGGCAGGGTACACCCCTGGACTGGTCGCCAGTCTGTCGCAAGGGGCCACAATCACACACCCATACACACTCACATTCACACCTAGGGACAATTTCAAGTAACCAATTAACCTATGAAGCATGTTTTTGGACGGTGGGAGGAAGCCGGAGTACCCGGAGAAAACCCACGCATGCACGGGGAGAACATGCAAACTCCACACAGAAAGGTCCCCCAGCCAGGACTTGAACCGGGAACCTTCTTGCTGTGAGGCAGGAGCGCTAACCACTGCGCCACCGTGCAGCCCGGAAATAATCCAGGATTTCTAATTAGTACTATAGCCAGGATGACCAGCAGTCACATCTCAGAAGAACCATATATTCCTGCTACTCTCAGCTCTGAAGATTTCCATACCTCTTTTATACTAAAATCTCAAATATTAGACATAAGTTAAACAAAATTAATTACTAGTATCTCAAAGCAGGCTGAAGCTGTAGAAATGAAGGCATCCATATAAATATCTGTAACATTAGACTGCTTCACTGCTGTAGATCAAGAGGAAACATCAGTTATTACATTCTCCAAAACCTCAACTTGTCTCTTAGGCCCATTTCCCACTAAGCCTTTATAAAGAAACCTTATCCCTAATTAATGAATCAATTTTAACTATAATAAATACCTCTTCAGAAACAGGTTTTGTGCCACAGTCTTTTAAATATGCAATTGTTAAACCTCTTCTGAAAAAGCCCAGTTAAATTCTGGGATTCTGGCCAACTATAGACCAATATCAAATCTCCCTTTTATTTCAAAACTACTGGAAAGAGTTGCAGTTAAGCAGCTATACTGCCACCTACTAGACAATAGCCACTTTGAAGATTTTCAGTCACTGTTCGGACCACATCACAGCACTGAAACTGCACTAGTTAGAGTCACTAATCTGTATTCTGGTCCTGTTAAATCTTAGCGCAGCCTTTGACACTAAAGACCACAGCATCTTACTCCAGAGACTAGAGCATGACATAAGGATTAGAGGATCTTCCCTCCAAGGGTTTGAATCCTGTTTATCTGATAGTTTGTTAATGTAAATGGACATTCCTCTCACTGCACTCAAATTAGCTATGGAGTCCCACTGGGATCAGATCTAGGACCCATCCTGTTTGTGCTTTACATGCTGCCCTTAGGAAACATAATTTTAATTTTAGTTTTAATTTTCACTGTTATGCGGATGATACACAGTTGTATTTATGGTAAATGGTGTATACTTGTATAATGCTTCTCTACCTTCCTTGAAGGCCCAAAGTGCTTTACAGTCACAGTTCCATTCACCCATTTACACACACATTCACACACTGATGGTGGCTCAGCTGCCAAACACTGGCGCCAACCTTCCACCATTGGCAAAGTGGGGTTAAGTATCTTGCCCAAGATCACTTCGACACATTGGCATGACAAGGCAAGAATTAAACCTGCAATCTTCCAATCAGATGTCGACCATTCTATCGCTGCCCCACAGCCACCCCATAGAGTTTAGAGCCCCAATAAACCGACTTCACCAAAATGACCACATAGAGAAATTTAATGCCAGCATTACAGACATCAAGACCTGGATGACAATTAATTACCTCCTCCTGAATGCAGAAAAAACTAAGGTCATACTTGGTCCTACATACCTGAGAGATGCTCTATCTGGTCAGATAGTCTCCCTGGATGGTGTAAAAATAGCCTCCAATTTCACAGTTAGAAACCTAGGGGTTTCTAGGCTCACTCATTTAAGGATCACATATCACAGGCTTGTAAGACTGCATTTTTTTCACCTACACAACATATCTAGGATCAGAAATATTTTACCTAAAAGTGATGCTGAAAAACTCATCCAGCATTTGTTACATCTAGGCGGTATTAGTCTAATTGTTTGCTAGCAGCGTATCCTAAAAGCTCTTTAAAAAGTTTTCAGTTTCTTCAAAATGCTGCCGCTAGATTGTTAGCAGGAACCAGCAGAAGAGAACACATTACTCCTGTGTTAGCTTCACTTCACTGGCTACCAGTTTAATTTAGAATCTACAGTCAAGTTCAAAGAATCAAGTCCAAAATCCTCCTGCTAACCTATAAGGTCTTGAATGGTATGACACTTCCTATATGAAATATCTCAAAGTGCCTTACCAACCAAAAAGAATCCTCTGCTCACAAAATGCAGGACTGCTTCTGGTTCCTAAAATTTCTAAAAGCACAGTTGGAGGTCTCTACCTCCAACTGTGCTGTCCTTTAGCCACCAAGCCCCTGTCTTATGGAATACGCTTCCAGCTCATGTAACAGACACAGTTTCTACATTAAAACTTAGGTTTAAAACATTCATATTTGGTTAGGCCAGCTAATCAGAGAATATTTAACGTACTGCTCCTCTACCTCACTTACTGTAATGAAGTTTTGGGGAAGAATTATATTTTTTATTACATCCATTGTACTTCTCAAAGGAGCTAAGCAGAGGGAAGATGTTTTGATAAACCGAGCAATGGCGGCCTATTACCCCTGCTTAGTGGGCTTACAGGGCCTTTGATTAGAAAAATAATATATTATAATAATATTAACATGCTAAAACTTCAGATTTTCTATTATTTTTATTACCATCCACTATTTGTGCCATATTATGGCATATACTTATATAGCACTTTTCTACCTCCATTGAAGGCCCAAGGCGCTTTACAGTCACAGTCCCATTCCCACACTGATGGTGGCTCCGCTGCTGAGCACTGATGCCAACCTTCCATCAGAGGCAATTTGTGGTTCAGTGTCTTGCCCAAGGACACTTCGACACATGGTGGGAATCAAACCTGCAATCTTCCAATCAGAGACCAGCTGCCCTTTCCACTGCCCACAGCCGCCTTTTTATATGTATATGATATGATGCAGCTTATCATTAAAACTTTTAATTAAATTTAAATTCCAATTAGTTGCTGTAGATTACTAGAAGTAAGAAGCTGGGGAAAGTGTTGTTAATTGGGGTTCTGTCCTCTATTCTTTATCATTTATCCAGAATTATTTTTTATGCAGTTCACCATGCCTTTGTTTAGTGCAGTGCATTTCATGTGTTGTCTCTCTTTCGGGAGAGATTTCAGATTACAGGTGGATTCTTTGTGCTCTGTTCTTGGGCTGGACCTCTCCCCTGGCTCGTCTCGCAACCCCAGCTGTCCTTCAATTCCAACTGGATATAGTCCATCTGCTACACTATTCAAACATGTAGTTTTTTATTTAAGCATGTAGTTGTTATTCAAACATGTAGTTGTAGAGTTAGATAAGCTAATTCTTCTTTAACAGTTCTAGCACATCGCCTGTCCGTCCTGGGAGAGGATCCCTCCTTCATGTGGGCATCCCTGTGATTTATTTTTTTTCCCTGAAATAGTTTTTTTTAAAGTTTTTTCTTGCCGAGCAGGAGGGTCTAAGGGCAGGGATGCCCAGCTTAGTTTAGTCTGTTTAGTTGAGTTTTGCAACCATCTTTTGTTTATATTTTATGACTGACTTTATGTTCTTTTGTATAAATACCAGTGTGAAGCCCATTGAGACAACTGTATTGTGATATCGAGCTAAATAGATAAATATGAATTGAATTGAGACTTATCATCTTAATTCGTCTGTAGTTTTTATGAATGTCTCCCTTCTTCAAAATGGGACCAGAACATTTCTCCTCCATTCCTCATTTTCCTCTCACTCTCCAAGATCTTATTAAACAGTCACAGCCGCCTCTCCTAACGTCTTCCAAACTTACACAGGAATTTTCTAAGGACCAACTGTGTTTCCACTCTTCATCCTCTTCAATGTCTTCCTCACTTCACCCTTACTGAGTTTTACTACTTCCTGCTCTACAACATCCACCTCTTCTCCTCTGTGTTCTCTAACATGTTCCTCATTCATCAGTTCTTTAAAGTTCTCCTTCCATTTTTCCATCACACTTGTAGAACCTGTCAACACATTTCCATCCCTGACTTTGATCACTGTAACCTGCTGTACATCCTTCTATCTCTGTTTCTCTGTCTCACCTGTCAGATCCTCCTCTCCCTCCTTTGTGTCCAACCTGTGATTTGTGACCTCATACGACCTTTATTTGACCTTTACCACTTCCAGCTCTGCTGCATCTCCCTGTACTTCTGTCTTCTGTCCTCTCAGTGTTTCACTTTTTCTTAACAAATCTTTTCCTCTTAAACTCCTGAACTTCTTCGTTCCACCACCAAGTCTCCTGATTTTCTTTTTTCATTCCAGATGACACACAAAGAACCTTCCTCCCAGTTCTCTAATCACGTTTGCTGTAGCTGACTAGCCATCTGGAAGAACCTCCTGATCTTCTAAAGACTGTTTCACTTTAGCCCTAAAAACCACACAGCACTCTTTCTTTTACATCTTGGTCTTTTGCTCTGCCCTTGTCTTCATCTTCCTGGCCACCAGAGTCATCCTCCCACCATGATCCCATGCTGTCTAGTTACACTCAGCAGTCACAATGTCGCTTATGTTCCAATGATTTTGTTTATATTTGTCCTTCCTGCTCTCATTGTTGGTGTTTCTCAGCAAAAAAGTTTTTGTCTTTGTAGATTTTACAAATGAGTAATCGCTTTTGTTATTTTCTTATAATACATAAAAAATAAATACCGGTACATACATTATTATCTTACAGCAATTTGAGTTTGTCAATCTTCCTTGTAGTTAAATACTCAAACATATCTGTTTTGTCTGATAACAGATATTGCAGTGGATTTTATCCTTGTCTGCTTCATGTTCCCTGACTTCTCTTCTTAGGTGGAGACCAGGACTCAGGACTGAAGTCAGTCGCCAAGTCAAACCAATCTAAAACTGTTTATGACAAAAAAAAATCATCACTAAAAGGGGGAGAAAGGTAAAACTGACGCACTAAACGCAGAACACAGAAACTAGAATCCAAGTTTTTTACAGTGTGGTGCATACCACTAGAATGCAACAGCGAGAACATCCAAAATGCACCAACACTGAAGGTGATCTCTTAAACCAAAGGTTGATATCTATAAGTGCACACATATGTGTGCTGCTCCATAGAAAACCCCGGGTGAAGGACTTCCAGGAGGTGGTATAAGGGGTATCACTTTTGCTTCACAATGAGAAGGCCCTGGTTCAAATTCCAGCTGAGACCTTTCTGTGTAGATTTTGCATGTTCTTGTTCATGGGTGGGTTATTTTCCAGCTTCCTCCCACAGTCCAGAAACATGCTTCATAGGTTAATTGTTGATTAAAAATTACCCCTAGCTGTACATGTGATTGTGTGGCCCTGCAACAGATGGCGACCTGTTTGAAGTGAATTGTCCTGAATTTGTTTTTATTTACTTGAAATACAGTATTAGAAATAAACTATGTAGCATCTAAAACATGCCTATGATCATGAGAATTCCTTGTTGTTAATCAGAATGAACTACAAAAATGTCACTAGCAAAATGTTCTTCAAATTTTTATTTTAGAAGTGCACCGTTCAGCTTTTACAATATCCGCTCCATTCCTCCTACCCCTGTTCTCCTCACACCTTCTCTCTCTGCTTCCATCATCACTGACTCCATCCTGCCCAAAACCTTTAAACCTGAGCTCTGATAGCTGGCCAGAGTGAACTGATGGAGGTAGAGGAGCACTGTTCCTGCGTTTGATCATGCTGACCTAGTTAGACTCCCCCCACCTCAATAAAACATCAAGAATAAGAACAGAAGCACAGGTTGTCTCTTCCTGTACTTTAGCTGAAGGGTGAGGTTTAGATTGGAGCTATGAATATAAAAAATGAAGAAAGAAAATGCTCCAGGCAACAAACAATCACACAGGAGCAACAGACAGACAAATGACTCCAAAGCTAAGGCTTTGAATACTCCACTTTGTGACTCCTGAAAGGAACACTGTATATAAAATAAAATACACACATGTAGAGATCACAATTTTCCCACATTCATCTTTATTTTCTGAAGTTTTACTTCAGTGTGTCTACTTTTCCTACATAGCAGAAAAAATAATTTTAAGAGAAATTTTACTATGTATCACACAAATAGACACACATTCACATACACACTCACCTACACGCCTACATTCATACGCACACATACACACCTATGCACACAAGCACACACATCAGACACACACATGTGCATACATAAAAACTCACTCAAACACTCACGTAAACACATCCATACACACAAACACTTATACTCGCATACACATATATAACGACTCACACATACACACTCATAAACACTCATGTATACACAAACACATGTACACATACACATTTGCACACACATACAGACACATTTATCATTTTATTCACACACTTGCACACACACACAAGTATGGAGTCAGTTCAGTCTCATAATTCAGAAATGCACAGTCTGTGTCACAAATGCACACACTCCAATTAAAAAAACAAAATTTAATGCAAATGTGCAGTATAAATTTGGAAATGCACACTAAAAGTTTAAAAAATGCATACACTGTTTCACTATTGCACACCAAATGTTGTAGAAACACACAATAAATGTCTAACAAATATGCACGCTGTGTCTCATAAATACACAATAAATATTTCAGAAATTTTACAAGAAATGTTCTACAAAAGCACAATAAATGCTTCTCAAAAATTATTTTTTGTTACACTTATAATATAAACTCAAAGACCACACAAATTGCAAAATGTGCATGAAATCTCCCCACATTTGTGAGAGAAATCCTTGGGGTGAATTTTGAGACTCTCCTAACGTAGCAGGTCTACAAATGTCATCATTGGCTAATAAATCTGTCAATCAAACTCACCTAAAAACACACTAACACATACACAATCATACACAGATAAACACTCGCTCAATTATACACACACACACTCTTGCACATATGTATACACACACTTAGCCATTTACTGACACACACTTACACTCACAAAATCACATGCATAATCACAAACTCAAACTCACACATCAACTCACACACAAACACTTTTTTTTGTAAACGTTTGATTTTTGTCACTGCATCCAGCTGGATTTGAATCAACAGACTGGGAATTCTTCAGCTAAATTCAGGCATGCCCACCCCCCACCATCACCAACACCTTCAGTCTGCAGTGTGTAGGTGTGTAGCAGTGTGTAATAGGCTTCTCAGTGCATCTGCTGCCCGAAGCCTCCACTGAACTCAGTGGGAGAAAGTCAATTACTGCAGAGCTGAGCCTGGCCTGTGGGGGCTATATGGTAGAAAGATAAGAACATGAAGAAGGCTGCTGACACGCTCTCCCCCCAGATGCATGAAGGGACAGCAAGAGTTGCACTCTGCCCTGCTACATCCATCCAGACATGGAGCCAGACTGTGAAGAAATGCAGTGCACACACCAGTCTACCATTGGTTCATGTCAGGTTCAGTTGTGCTTTAATTTTAGGCTTACCATGATGACTTTAAGTCACAATCCAGTCCAGTCATAGTTTGTAATCTGTAGCTAAATAAACAGTGAGTGCTGTCTTGATGTCCAACAAGAGTCACAAACAAACTCAAGACTTAAATTGTCAGCAGTCTCCCTCACTCACACTCCAGAGCTTACTGCAGAGCAATGCTGGTGGAAAACTCTGACAGTAGATGTTAGGTGGACATGTTTCTCCCACTTGAACTGCAGACCACACTAATCTCATCATGGCTTATGCTTCAGGCAGCAGTACACTTCATGAATGCTGATGCCAGAGGAGGAAATGGATCTCTGTGTCCCTCAATTGGCCAGATCATCCTTGGGGTTGTAATGAATCCAGGAAAGAGTCTTGAAATACTTAAACACATGCACTAACTTTGTGTTGCTCACAGTGGTGTTGATTTGTGGGTGAAAAGCAGCCTGATGCACCAGCTGGTTTCGTGGTTGTGAAAAGCTCATTACTTTAACAGCACATAGAGGAGTCACCAGACTGTGTGTGGAAGTGAGCCTGATAATGTAGATGTTACATCTTGACCTATCAAACAAGCTATAGCTCAATCCTTCCCATATAGGTGTCATTCCATATCTGAAAATCCAGATTGTATGATCGAGAGTCAGGCTACTGAGGCATCTACCTTCAGCTCCCACCCAAGACTACTGTGAGCACCTAACCCATGGGCATTGACCCCAGGTGACTTAACACCTATGACAACTTGAGCTCTTAAAACTCTCACCTATGCCGAACTCTATCTTTGGTATAGTACATTGAAAGTTATTTTTCAATCTGAGAAATGTTTTTTTTAATAAAACAATTGAAATCTGAAATTTCTGGCTTTTCATTTTCACTTGAACATACAAGCAGGTTTGGCATCAAATCCTGTCAGCAAAGATGGAAAAGCAAAATCTACATATAGTTTTCTTAGTTCTAGCAAATGTGTTAGACTTTGTATTAAATATTTGGTAGTTTTTAAATATTTGACAATGCCAAGCACAGTAAGTGTGTTGGTGAAAGATCATTTTCAAGACATTCAGTTGTGTTTTACTGTAGTAAAACACAATCTGAATGTACAGACTGGAATAAGTTGGAAGTATGGATCATAACAGGATTTGCAATTTTCCTCTGGTTTTAAAAAAGCTCTGGTACTTCGTGTTAGAGGTCCAAACTGGGCTGTAGGAGGAGAAAGACTTCAGTCTGGGGAGCAACATGAATGAAGGATATCACAACAGCTACCATCATACCACAATTTACCAGAAGAATGTTAGAGAAGTTGAATTTAAGTTTAAAATGCCCCAGGAAGAAGTTTAAGTCACAAAGAGCCAAAGACATTCAATAGTATTCTGACATATCCAAGGTTCTGAACGAATTGAGAAAATTTCAGGAAGTTGTATGCTGCAAGTCTATGAAGAGAAAATAGTATCAACCGGATTTGTGCATGCACAATTCTTGATTTGTGTGTAACTTTGGATTTGGGGATTTGATTTGTAACTCATACAATATATTTTGTGCATGAGTACAAAAAATACAACATTAAAAAAATACAATTTACACATGCACAACTTAAAATTACAAGAGCTTGAAACTAATTACATGAAAATTTTTTTTAAATTACGCACAAATCTCATGTGAGACTCTTTCACGTCTCCCAGAAAAAATAGATTTGTGTGTAAGTGACGTGTTTAAATGCTGCTAAAATGCTGGATCAACAGAGTTTTCTTATCAGCCGCTTTAAACTTAGATTGTGAATAATATCTGGTGAAAACTTGACGTCTTCCCACTTTATGCCCTGATAATCATTTTAAAAAAGTCTAAATATGCGTTTTGAAAACACTCAGCACTAGATAGATAGATAGATAGATAGATAGATAGATAGATATTGGTCATTTGTCACAGGTACAATAAAATCATGCTTTAAAACATCCCATGGTAAAAACATACTGCTAATATAATAAATAGTACATAAAAATTCCTTAAAAAGTGCTTATCTGGCAACTAAAATCAGGAAATTCAATTTCCCTGAGGGAGGGGCATCCCTGAGGGGAGACCCTCAGGGATGCCCACATGAAGGAGAGATCCTCTCCCAGGATGGACAGGGAATGTGCTAGAACTGTTAAAGAAGAATTAGCTTAACTAACTCTACAACTACTTGTTTAAATAAGAACTATATGTTTGAATAGTGTAGCAGAAGGGGTTCATCCAGATGAAACTGTGGGGCCGCTGGGGGTGCGAAACGAGCCAGAGGCAAGGTCCAGGCCAAAGACAGGAGCACAGACGGCCCACCTGGAATCTCTCCCGCTCCCCCGGAGGAGAATGGGAATCAAGGACAACATATGAATTGCACTGCACTAAACAGAGGTATGATGAACTAAATAAAAAAAATAGGGTAAATGATAAAGAATAGAGGAGAGAAGTAAAAGAGGACAGAACTCCAGTGCATCAGACTTTCCCCAGCTTCTAACAGCCTACTACCAACTATTTGGTATTAAAATTGAATTCAAGAATGTTAATGGTAAGTTGCATGTAATATGGCACAAATAGCAGATGATAATAATAGAAAATCTGCAGTTTTAGCATGTCAATATACATACATTATTAATAATCTAATCTAAGTCTGCGTTAGCAGAAGGGCCGCCATGGCTCGGTTTATCAAACCATCGTCCCTCTGCTTAGCTCCTTGGAGAAGTGTGTACAATGGATGTAATGAAAATTATAATTACTCCCCCAAACTTCATTACATTAGGTGAGGTAGGACAGCAGTAAGTTAAATAATCTCTGATTGCTAGCTATCCTGGTAATGGCAGGATAGCTACCTGGGTATGGTGTGTTCAGAGTGACGTGCAGTGTTAGATTTCTGCCACTCATAGCGCTTTGCATTTAAGCCAAAAACTTCCATTTTGGTTTCATCTGACCAGAGCACCTTCTTCCACACGTTTGCTGGGTCACTCAGATGGCTTTTGGGAAACTGCAAACTGGACTTCTTGTGGTTTTCTTTTAACAATGGCTTTCTTCTTACCACTCTTCCATAAAGTCCAGATTTGTGCAGTGTACGACTGATTGTTGTCCTATGGACAGATTCTCCCACCTGAGCTGTAGATCTCTGCAGTTCATTCAGAGTCACCATGGGCCTCCTGGCTGCATCTCTGATCAGTGCTCTCCTCGTTCGGCCTGATAGTTCAGGTGGACGACCATGTCTAGGTAGGTGTGCAGGTGTGCAGTTGTCCTTTTGTGGATGATGGACTGAACAGTGGTTTCTGGGATGTTTAAAGCTTGGGAAAACTTTTTGTAGCCTAATCCTGCTTTAAATTAAATGTCTGGTGT
>BSAI01000101.1:8496725-8515578 GCA_036245035.1 Adrianichthys oophorus
ATATTCTCTTGACAAACCACAGAGACGGTCACAAAACAGCTGGATTTGTATACTGAGATTTAAATTACACACAGGTGGACTCTATGAAGTCATGAAGTCAATCATGAGTTGATCAGTCATCAATCTTCAAGCAACTTCTGAAGGCGACTGAATGCACTCTGAGAAGTGCAGTGTGCAAAAGTATTCAGCCCCTTTTCTCTGTTTTTTATTTGTTAAAAAAATTGAACTCTTGTATAATTTTCTTTCCATTTCATAATTGTGTCCCACTTTGTGTTAGTCTTTCACATAAAATTCTAATAAAATATATTTATGTTTGTAGTCATAATGTGAGAAAATGTGGAGAAGTTCAAGGGGTATGAATACTTTTGGAAGTCACTGTAACTCGAGTGCACTGAGAGGAATGTCCATTTACATTAACAAATCGGTACCTATTAGATAAAAAGGATTCAAACTACTGGAGGGCAGATCCTCTGATCCCTATCCCATGCTCAAGTCCCTGTCCCACTTGTGTGGGAGAGAAGGATGGAGTGTGAGACTGACAGGTGGATAGGTATAGCAACTGCTGTGAAGCTGCTGCTCTATTGATTTGTTGTGATGGAGCTGAGCTAAAGACAAAGTTCTCCATTTACTGGTGCTTCCTTGTTCCTGTCCTCACTTAAGGTCAGGAGGTTTGGGTAATGAACAAAAGAATAAGACCTGGTATACAAGAGGCTGAATTAAGTTTCCTCTGCTGGGTGCTGGGCACTGCTTAATGCCTTAGTCACTACTGTCTTTACACATGGATACAGGCTGTCTGTGGATAAAAAATAGGCAAACGGGGTACACTGGTATGGAGACAAAATAGTATCAGCCAGATTTATGCATGTGTAATTCTTTCATTTTTTTTCATTCATTTTCTAAACCGTTTTATCCGGGGTTGTCGGAGCCTTACCCGGTTACTCACGGGTGAAGGCAGGGGACACCCCTGGTCTGTTGCATGGGCCACAAGCACACATCCATGTACACTCACATCCACACCTAGGAACAATTTAGAGTGAAGCATGTTTTTGGAAGCCGGAGTCCCTGGAGAAAACCCACACATGCATGGGGACAACATGCAAACTCCACACAGAAAGGATCCCGTTGGTGACACTGTTTCATGTCCCCCAGCCAGGACTTGAACCGGGAACCTTCTTGCTGTGAGGCAAGAGTGCTAACCACTGTTCCACCGTGTAGCCCGCATGTGTAATTCTTGATTTGTGGAAAACTTTGGATTTGTGTGTGCGTAATTCTTGATTTGTAACTCATACAATACATTTTGCATTATAAAGTATTTTTAAAATGCTTATTAAGACTTTTTTAATATTGATTATCAGGCCAGATCTGTAAAAGAAAGTGGGAAAATGTGAGTTTTCGCCAGATATCATTCACAATTTAAGTTCAAAGTGGCTGATAAGAAAACTCTGAAAACCCAGCATTTTAGCAGCATTTAAACACATCAATTACAAACAAATCTTTTTTTTCTAGGAGACTTGAAAAGAGTCTCACATGAGATTTATGCATAAATGCGGCTTTGTGTGTGCGTAACAAGCCATTCGTGCAAAATTTTAAAATGTGTTCATATAGTTAGTTTCAAGCTATTGCAATTTTACTTTGTGCATGTGATAATTGTATTTTCTTTAATGTTGTAATTTTTGTACTCATGCACAAAATGTATTGTATGAATTATAAATCAAGAATTACACATGCACAAATCGGAGTGATACTATATTCTCTCCACACGCTGGTGGCTCACATGAAATATCAAAGTTGCAGACCGTTTAGTGAGCCTACAGGGTGAAAATGTTCACATTAACAATGTGCATATTTTTTCTATAGGCATGCTGCGGGTGACAGGTCATATCACTAAGCAAAATGCAAAGGTAAGTAAGGGTGAAGTAGGTGAGAAGCACTTTTTTAAAAAAATGTTATTCCAACTTTCCCAAAACCCTGCACACTGCATTGGTGCTGTTTAGAAAGGTGCGTACTCCTTGAACTCAGCTTGACTGTTAGAAAAGAATATATAAGATAATCAGAGTGTGTAGTTTGTGTGGACATCCTACGGGCAATCGCGTATCGTCATAAGTGGATTTAACTTACATTATCCAAACAAATACATTTACCACACTCACAACAATGGTACGTTCCATTTTCTTAATGTCCCTTAAGGTGGTCGTATGAGCCTTAAGGAAACTGCAAGACATACCTGCGCTCCCCTTAAGATGTGGCTTCACCTCTCAGAGGCTACAACCCTCCATGGGTCTGAACAGCCCATAAACCTGAAGCACCCATTCAGGTGCATGTGGCTAAGGCTTTAGAGATAAGGTGAGAAGCTCAAAGTATAGACCCAGTCAAAGAAGCCAGGGAAGGTTGATCGGGCATCTCTTTCAAATACCTCCCTGAGGAGATTTTCTGGGCCTATTCTGTCCCCCCAACAGTACTGGAGGTAGTGTCTGAAGCTAGTTCCTTACACTCTTTTATATCTATAAATTCACATTAGATTTTTCCACAAGACAAAAAACGTATTGCAGAGCTTCTGGCTTGATAAAGAGGGTGTATATTACTGTCAAATGTATTACTAAGTGTTATTTATAATTTGATCACATTTCATTCTAAATCCATTTGAAAGTTCTAAATTACATTTGAAAAACTTTATTTTAGTATCAGTTAGCTTTATCTTTAATTATTATTAAAAAAAATAGCAATTGGCTTAAAAGATCAATTATTCAATTAATGTTCCCTGCAATATTATATTTATTTATATTATATTTTTGACATAATGTTTTTCTTGCAATGTACATGCAGAAAATGAAAATTAAATTGATTAAAAAATGTGCTTCTAAAAGTCATCCCTGATTTTAGATATTTGTGAATTGCTAAGAGTGTGCATCTTCTGAATTGAAATCAATTAAAATCAAGGGTTTGTTTTAAAACCCAGCCCACATAAAAATGTAGTTTGCAGAATAGTAGAACAAGACCTTTTTACCTCCCTCACTAGGTCTAAGTTGATTTAGAGTGGTTGATGAAAGAAATCAACACTTGCTTATTGTCTGTTAACCTGTCTCACAGATTTTCTGTATGTCCTACTTGTTTAAAAGAATAAAGATAATCCTTGATTCCGTGACAGAAGAAACCCCTCTGAGCAGTAACTGCTGAGGCTTGTGCTGTGAGAAAAGGATCCTGAGTGAGGAGAGGAGCAGGATGAAGGTAATTCATGCAGGAATATGCAGGTGCTCCCTAGCAGACTCAGGAGAGCTTCACTCTGGCTCATTGTAATCAAACGCTAACAACATGGCTTGTTTTGTAATGTTTTTTATAAATTACTCTTGTTTTTATTTCCCATCAGCCTCTTTTTTTACCAACAAGAATAAAGCCATCCCATCATCACACTTCTCATGACTGCTGGTTTTGGCTTGAGAACCTCAGCTTCTGTCCTAAATGTGGGGATGAAGATGTTTTTTGTGGAGGAGGGATTTATGTTTGGAATTCAAGCGGTCTGCCTCTGCTGCCTTGCTGGATCTCAGTCTGCTGCAGACCTGAGCAGCATAATAAGTCTGTTAGCAGCTCGCAGTGCCAGTGTCCCATTTCTAACATACGAAAAGAAGCAGAGGTGGAGAATAATAAAATCCATCTACATATATTTCTGCTTAAATCCAGAATGCAGCACTTGAGCTAATTCTTTCTACTTTACCATCTTGTGCTTTTTCTCTGAAGCTAATTTTGAACAATGTAAAGAGTTTTTGTTGTTGTTTCTATAGCCCTTTCTCTAAAACACATGAGGCCTCTGCTGAAACCTTGATGTTCTTTTTCAGATTTAGTGGACAGCTGAATGCTGCTGAGGTCACACGACTTGACTGAAAAAGTGTTTATCTTTTCTGTCTTTGCTTGACAGGTTCCTGTCCCTCTGTCTCCATCTTCTGGTTGTCTCTGCCACTGCTGTCCTCTGGCCTTCACCAGGTGTCTTTTCTCAACGGTTGCACAAAATTTCAGGCGGGGAATTCTAATACACCTGCAACCCATCTACACTTATCCTGACTATAGATAAGCCTGATTTTTACCAGCCCCTACCCTCCAGTCTGTGAGCTCACTGCAGTTAAAAATTACTTTGGCCTTGACAATATTTATACTTCAGTTGTCTCCTTCATTTGCTAGCTGACCTAACACTTTGGTTGTTTCCAAATTCCTTTACTACGCACTACTTTGTACACTATAATGTGTGTTTGCCATTTTGTAGACCTACAATTAAAAAAATTGAGTGTTCTAGAAGTCTCTGTAAAAATAACTGTGTGCATCAATGCTAACTAGATTGGCAAATATTGACCACAATGCCTTGCGTTCAAAACATTTTTCATGTGAAACAAATGTATTTTAAAGCATTTTTTTATAAACCATACAAGTTGTCATCATCAGAACACAGTAGATTCATGAAAAGTTGCAACATTTTTGTATGTATTAGGTTGTTACTTTGGGAAATAGATTACGTCACATGTGCCGTTTCATTAAAAAGAAGAAGAAAAGTGAGTAAATGAGTTTCCGAATTGTTTTTAAAATCCAGAGTACCAGGAAATGTCCTCTCAGTACCCTTCCTGTCAATTTTAACTGCACCCTTAGCAATGGTGATCGTTACCTTTGGGTGTTGGCTTCCTGGGCCCGGCGGTCCTCTATTCTTGTAGGGAGAGGGATCCTTGAGTTCTCTGGAAAGACAATAAGCTGGGGATCACATCACATCTGAGCCTGTCGGTGTTCGTGTCCCTGTAGAGCTGGTTCTGGTCCTTGCCCTCAAGTGCTTGGTCTCTTCAAGATTCTAACAGTGGGGGAGCCTGGTTGGCCCATATTTACCAATGCTTGTGGGGGTCCCCACTTCTCTTGGGCATCCTCCTCTTGGGCGGGAGTGAGTGGCCCCTGCCTTGCTCTCTCCTGGACTTCGCTCAAGGCAGGTAGGTGGGTGCCTAGAGCATGGGGCGGGTCACCCTTGGGGGGCCTTGGTTCGTGCCTGGGGTTGGGGATACTCAGAACTCCCAGGCGGTAGTGGGCTGCTTTCCTGGCTGGGCTGAAGCTTGTATTCCCCTGCTCTCTGGCATTGGGGGGTTCCTGAGCTGGTCCGGCTGGGATTACTGCCACACCAGTTCTGGATTCCTTCCTTCAGCATTAATAACCAGTTTTATCTTCACCAGACAGCCTTCTTCTCTTTTCACCAGGACATTTTAGAACCAAGTAATTCAAAAAGTGCTCTTCAGTTCTTGAAGAACCTTCAGCAATCACCATTTTGTTCCTCTGAAAGCTAGTGTCTTTTCAATCGATGCCATTGTGGGAAGAAATATTTTGTAGTTGGTACTGAGTGGCCAAACAAAACTGCACTTTCAGGCAATTTCTTATTTTTTTCTTGTGCTAACACAAGGTCTAAACCTAAACGTTATCTCTGTTTAGACCTTGAAGACTACTGTGTAAATTTTATAATCTCTTTCATAGTTTCTGAGTGCGTGAGTGCATGCATTGTCATACATGCACAACACTCACACACACTTACAGATAAACATGCACGTGTGTGTTTAGGTGTGTCTATGCATGTGTGTGCGAGTGACTATCTGTTTATGACTGAGGATGGACCTCAGCCACTGTAAGGGTATTTGTTGCTTTTTTTCTTAATATGTCAAGTTACCGTAACTCCACAAAGGTTTTGCACAGGTTAATGAGTTTGCTTCAAAGCAGGGTGGAAACCAAAGGCTTAATTCCTGCCTGTTGTCCCACTCATCCTGCTCTGTCATTTTCTAATTGGCTGGACACTTCTGATCCAGGTAATCACCAAGAACGATATCTAAAAAACATGCAAAAGCAAAGCAAATTAAAGCTCTTAGCAACATTGGATGTCCCGCAGGCGCTAACCGGCCTCACCGTCGCCACTACCTTCCCACACCCTCGCCGCCCACCTCTTACGCACCACTGCTGTCCTTGCCACCCACCTCTACACGCCACTGCCACCCTCACTGCCCTGCTTTGACCTGAACTTACTTGCAAAAAAGCAGCCACAACGCAAGGTGGTATGTAAGGCTGGTCTTAGCTGTATGTGAGAAATCAATGTAAACACCCCCTTTTTTTTTTAATGGCGCCTTTTCTGTTGGTTTAATTTCTATAGCAATCATTTGAAGTTTTGGTCATCTGGTGATACCGAAAAGATTGACGTCAGTTTAAGAAACATCAGCAAAAGTAAACTTTAGAATATCCTTAGCAACCAAGGTTTTTTTTTTGATAGCCACACCCACATTCCTAATATGTTTGTATCTGGTCTTATAATATTTTATCCAAATCTAGCAGGGGCTCAACATATTAAATTTTCACAGTATTCTGCCAAAAAACGTGTGAGTAATAAGAGTGCGCCACATTTTAGAGCTTGCCACGCACACACTGTTCAAAATCTACCACTTCTAATTTCAACATTTTTTTTGCAATTGCTTCCCAATGATGCCCAAGAAGTTACAAGAGAATCAATGAAAATCCCTAGGACAAGTTTTCGTTTGTAGCTGGTGCTAACAGTGGCTTTTTTTGAAAATTCAAGATGGTGGCTTCTTCCCGAGGTCAAAGGTCAACAAAACTCCAGGTGTCATTGTAGACTTAAGCTAGTAGCATGTGTGTGAAATTTTGTTAAAATCACCAAAACAAAAGGTTTGTTTTCATGTACTTGAAAATTGCCAAATCTCAGATTTTGAAAAAAATGGCCGCCAAGTCATAGGTTGTGCAGCCATCTCATAATGTTTTTAATACTTCACTTGGTATCCTGGACAAATGTATCAGGGTTTTGTTAGTGGAATCCAAGTGTTTTCTTTCTTTTTTGCTGAGTCAGCAGTTTTTTTTGCAACTTTTTTTGTTTACCGTGGCCACAATTTTAACATTGTCATATCGTATGTTATATTGTTACGTTCTGCTCGAGCCACCAAACGCATGGATACCCTTTTTACGACATTCCAAAAAACATGTGCGAGCTAGCTAAGACTGTAGCAGTGACGAGCTTAACAAGTGCACGCCATTCAAAATCTATAACTTCTAATTCCAACATTTTTTCCACAGTACCTTGCCAATGATGCTCGAGAAGTTACAAGATGATCGATGAAAATCCCTGGGATAGGTTTTTGTTTGTAGCTGGTGCTAAACCGTGCTAAACCGTGGGTTGTGTGGGCATCCCATAACAATTTCACCCAGCAGGTGTGATTTGGCTTCGTTTGTGTATTTCTAAATTATTATTTTTTGGCTCCATAAGCAATTTTCATTTTTTTACGGTTTCGCTTGCCGTAATGTCATCATCTTTTGGGGGGGTTGTTCACTCTGCTGAAAATTTATTTTCATTTTTCCATAGGTGTCTGCAAATTTTGGCGAGTTTTTGCACATGTGGCGAGGGTCAAGTTTTGACTCAAAGGCGCTGAAATGTTCCCAACTGGGAAAACAATATGGTCCTTGCAGTCAGGGACTGCTGCTGCGGGCCATAATAAATGAGGCCCACTTTAAAAATGCAGTGTAGGCTATATAATCTGACCACGCCTTGGGTCTCAAGTAGGTATGCTGGAAACATTTGGACTGCTACCAAGAAAGAATTTCATTTCTTTCTCTTTGAATTAGAAAAAGTAATGGTAAAAGATAGCTGATCGTCTGTCACTACTGATGTTGTTTATGGCATTTTTGCATTTCACAGTCAGATTCTCTGCTGGTATATAATTATCAAGCTCTTTTGGACTTTTAACAATTTGCCAGATTTTAAAGTTTACTCGGCTTGAATGGACAGAAACCGTTACTACCTTTGCTGTTGGAGATCCTGGTGGAAATGTTGGTGTGGTCAGTACAGTTTTGCCAGCGTAGGGTTAAACCTGGGATCCTGTTCTTCAATACTGGAAAATGATCCCCAGGTAGCAATCCCAGCCAGGATTAGACTGATTTGCCAGATTCCTGGCAAATAAAGCTTTGATCCTGAGGGATTTCTTCATCTCCCAACATTTGGACTTCCTCTGCAAAACAAAGACATGGGTGGTGACAGCAGCGCCTTTGTGGCTGCTCACATCAGAGTTCCCCAAGGAGCTCTGATCATGGAGGAGGAACAACATTGGTCTTTAAAAACCATTTTAGATTCATGCAGCAGACTTTACCATCTTCAGGCGTCAGCTTTGAAGTGACCTTGTTTGACGTGGGTCCCTCATACCTGGTGATGTGTATGGTTATCTACAGACCTCCCAAATATAATAAGGAGTTGATAAATGACTTTTCCTGATTTCCTGGCAGAAATGATGCGTCATCATGATCACATTCTGGTAATTTGGGATTTTAACATCCACATGTTTGTCAGGAACTGGTGGTTTAGGATCCAAATGCAGAAGCCTGGGCTTGTTGGCAGAAACTCAAGAACCAACAGAACTGGTGACAAAGAAGATGGCCTGACAATGAAAGACTGAAAACCAGACACTTCATTATGCTGAGGGTAAATAACTAAATGAAGACAGCTGTGGATGATCAACTTTAACCTGGTGTGACTAACAAGGAAAAGAGAAACACGACAGAAACCTAAAACATCACAAAAATCCAAGGGCGGAATGTATTGTCCAGATACAGCTTTGGTAAAAGACTTTTTATCCATCGCTGACTATTGCATTTTGTGCAGTGTAAATCTGGACCCACACATGAACAGGAACAGATGTTGGACCTCCTTCTTTCATGTCTGTCTCTAATACAGAGATCTTTGATTGTGATTTTTTAGATTACTTTGTCTTTTTTATTGGATGTTGGTTTCTTATGCACTACTGTTAAATCTGGCGCGTCAGTTCAGTCAGGGCTGTCAAATATTTAACTCCACTGCTAGCCAGTTCTCTGCTGCCTCTGCCCTCTGCCTCGTCTGCCGTTGATACAGATGAGCTTAGTTCTTGGTCTCACTCCCCATGTCTGAACATTCGACTCTTGAGACCACGAAACCTAGCCCTGGTTCAATGTGAGAACCCATGCAACAAAGAACTGCATGCAGGTGGAAGAAGAACAAGCTGCAGATTTCCCTTCAGATTCTAAGTACCCCTGACATCTTTATCAGCTTGCCATCCAAAACTCTAGAAAAGAGTATCTGGTTAAAATTATCAGGACAAACAGTCATGATCCATGTGTGCTTTTAAAACCAGCTGCTCTCTTCTTAGTAAGATAACCCTTTATTCGTCCTGCGTTGGGGAAATAAATGTTAATGTTGCAGCATTACAGATAGCAATAATAGAGAGGGATAAGTATGTACAGCTGAAAAAAGGAATACATGTATTACGTATTTATGAAATCTTACAGACTTTTCTCAGAGATTAAAAAAAGGGAATTGCACCAAGGGCCATAAAAATGCAGTGTAATTAAAATTGCATAAAATATTTTTAAAGTGACTCGAGCATCAAGTAAAGTCACTAAAAAAAACAATGAACAAATGTTCCTTTGGTTCACTGGGAACAGCTCTGATTATAAAGTCCCATAAAATGTAATGGCCCACAGTCTGACTGTCAGGAAACATCTTCTGAATTATTGAATTAGCTTTTTAATGTTTTTATTCAAAAGGTTACTGAAACTATACAAGGACCAAACCAAAAGAGCCAAATCTGTGAAAGAGCCAGACTTACCATCACTAGATCATCTCAACCCTCTTCAGTCAGAGACCTGTTCTTCAGTTGAAGTAAAACTCTTTTATTTGTATTTATTTTGCAGTCAGAAAAAAAAGTGCACTCCAACATCAGCCCAAACAAAAAATGTTCTAAACCTGTGGGTTGTCTTAAAGAAAATGCTGTTTTTTTCAGAACCAGGTGTTGGGCATTTTAGGCATACCTGGGCAGTACACTGTTGGTGCTTATAATGCCCAAATGCTGCAGAGTGTTTACATTATGTATCTGTGGATACTTAATGAAGGTACTTTTACAATGAAATCTCTCCTCATTTGAAAAATTGAAAACAAAAAAGATTTTGAAATGAGTCAACATTCATCTGATTTTCCAGCAGCTTATGTTGTAATTAACTCATTATTTTATCTCTTCCTCTCCTTCCTCCTCTGTTTATCTTTGTCTCTTGTTTTCTCAAACACCCTCCATCTCTCCAATCATCTCCCCATGCTCCTGCGATCTTTTTCCCTCTTCTCACTTCTTTTTTTGTCTGCTCCTTCTCCTGCACGTCCTCTCTTCTCTCCATCACATCTGTCCTCTCTGTCATCTTCTCCCCTCCCGTTCCTCACATTTTGAAACATCAGCTCTCAGCATGTGTCAAGCCACCCACAAATTCTACCCATAATTCCCTTCTGCTCATAATGAGGGTGCTGGGTCTTGGCTGTGCTGAGTTCAAACAGTGAAAAACTGCAATTAGAGGAAGCTCATGAGTCTGTTTGGATGAGAGAGTGAAAGTGGGACATTGGTGTTTTAGTCAGTCGGATAGAAAGGATTTTTGTTTTCAGTTCAGGGAAAGAACCTGAAGAAAAAATACAGTTTTTCTTATTTCCTAAAGCACTAAACCCTATTGTCTGAACCAAATGCTCAGTTGCATGACACCACTGATTGAATAAATTATTCTTTTTGGCAAACCCATAAGCACTTCTCACCTGTTCAGACACAACTTGCCAACACACTGTTATTGTGATTCACCCGTGCTGCATAAATGGTGTTCACAGGTGAATAAAGTCAAACACAACGAAAGCACAGGTGTCACCATTTGAACACAACAACTCAAAACTTATCACACATGTGGCTAATGATGTGAGAGAACATGTACAGTAATCCAGTTCAGAGAGCACTGGTTTGTGAGGCCCCACAGTGGATTGAAATCTGAGAGGAAGAGTTCGTGTGAGGGGAGGTCAAGGTGTTCAAGGTGGTCAGCGAAGACAAAGAACAGTAATATCTGATTAAATCAGAGCTGTGATTTGGCCTGACCATCTGTAAAACCCCACTGGACCTTTAGGTTGAAATACCGTCAATGCAATTGAATGTGGGACAATATGGGCAGAATTTACCAGCTCCATATACTGTACCATAGTATACTGTAAGTAAATATGTATTTCACTACATCATATACAGTACCAATGTACTGTTGTATTGTAATGGAGGTTGGGTATATCTGTTTGTATGCCTAGTATTCCATGTATATGTATTTGTGATGATTGCAAAAGAAGTTTAACCATTGGTTACAAAGTTGTCACCAAAAGGTCGTGTCCTCTTAACAAAAGCTGAATAAATTTCTAGACTAGTCTATATTGCTTCCTCACTATCTCTGGACAGTAAAAATGCAAATAGGATTAATGGGATTCTTTTTAATTTCCTTTAGAGAAATGGAATACACTATGTACGAAAATCAGTGGTAATTAATTCATCAAAAGATGGAGCACTTGACTTTCTTGACTCTAAATAATGTCCTTAAAATTAAATGGTTAAAAAACTTTTTAAAAAGTGAAACTTCATTATGGAATTTTATGCCAAAATATGTCTTTGATAAGCTTGGAGGTCTGCCATTTCTTCTATTATGTAACTTTAAAATAGAAAAAAATCCTTTAAAACTTTCTAACTTTCATAGGCAGGTTTTAATGGCACTGACTCTGATCTACAAACATCATTTTTCTAATATCAATTTTAATTAATTTTCTAATATTAATACAAGATATTTCATCACCAATAAAATTAAAGAAATCTCTTTCAAAATTATTCCTAAATTTTACCCTGTGAAACAATTTTTTAAAAATGTTAAAAAGATCTGGACATAAACTGTTTGTTTTGCCATTCTTGACCAGAAACTATGTATGTGCATTTGATTAACAAAAGTATTCTCAGCTGAATCAAAAGAAGTAGATGAAATGTGAGACGCAGAGCTGCTTTCATGTGGAGAGGTCCAGGTAAAGCTACCGGATTGAACAGCTGTCAGACTGAGCTGGACGACTGCAGGAGATCCATTTGTAGAAAAAATACTCATTTAAAGCTGAAATAGTAAAGTAAAAAAAAAAAACTGATGGTCTCTTGAGGGTAAAGAGGATTCAGAATCCAAATGTTCAGACCTTGCATGGATGTTCTGGTTCTGACAAGTAACGTGAGAGATGTAAAGGTTTTGCTTCTCCTCCCTGTCTGAGGATGAAAAGGGTTATCAAAGATCCTCAAAACTATTTCAAGAAAATCCCGCTTTTCTATAAACCTACCTGACTTAACCTACCTTATTTTGTTAATGAGATCTATTTGAGGTAAACATGAGACTTCTATTCAGCAACTGGAAACGGGTGAAGAAGATGACAGGAGATCTGCATTATTGTACAAGATTTTCTCATTAACTGTACTTTTAATGTTTACAGCTTTAGAGAGAGCTGAGCACATTTGAGCTAAGGGGCGCCTCCTCCTGCTGCAGCCTGTGAAAGCAGACGGCTGTCATGGAAACAGAAACTTCACGTGCAGAACCGAATGCATGCTCAGTGCAGCAGAGTTTTATCTGAGTAAATCTGCAATGAAGAAGCCCTGCCCTTCCTCATCTGCACTCTTATAATTCTTTTTCATTTTTTGTTATTTTTCAGTGTTTCTGCCTCATTGTTACCTAAAGGATAGGAAGCAAAATCTTGGTATTTAGAAGAGTCACAGCCATCTTTTTAGTCTAAAAAGTTGAATCTCTGACCCAGCGCTTTGTTAATATATGAATAACTAATGTTACTTTTTGAGTAGGAGGATTTTTAAAGTAACATTACTTCCTGTTGGCCATCAGGAGAAACTTCAGCATGAGGGCTCTGCAGTAGAGTAAATCATACATGGCTCTGATTCTTCCCTCAAAGCTGCTCACCTTCAACTTTTCTGAACTTCATGGACCTCTAAGTCCAGACCTGCTCTCCATACAGCAGCCAAAACTTTTCTTTCCTTCCTCCAGCAACTTTCCTAACCGTTCCTTCTTCTGTGTTAGGAACTGCGTCAAACCTGCCAGAGCCCTCCGGTTTTCTTCAGACCTATCAGCATCTGCCTGATTGGAGTAGGAGGTTTCTAGCGTCTGGCCGCTTCCTTTCTGGTGCAGAGCTAAAGCTTAGAATGGTGAGGAGGCATGTGTGCACGAGGAGGTGAAACTGCAGCTAGCTGACCTTTGGTCTTCAGAAGTGTTCTCTCGCAGGCCGACCTGCCTCTGGCAAGGTCACAGTCCCACAATTGCTGCGAGGCTGCGGTCAAGGTCAGAGATGTTTCCATCTCATCGAGCAGCTGCAGGATGGAGGACGAGAGGACAAACAAGAACCATTAATCTTTCACCAGGTTGCTATCAGCTGAAACAAGCTTCTTCTGTAGACACACACAAACAAAAACATACACAGACAGGTTGGCCTTTCTTTCAAAAATTTTGGAGAAATTGGTCAAGAAATTGTGCAAGTCCTTCGCGGACAGGAACTATGTCCACTGTTATTTGGGGTTTCACATGGCTCTATTATAGGACCTCTTCTGTTCTCTTTAAACCTCCTTCTTCAAAGCTCCATACATGTTCTTAATCCACTATATCCCTTTCAGGATCACAGGGTTGCGGAGCCCGTCCTGGCTAATGTTGGGCGAAGGCTCTTCAAAGATCCATTCAAAGAAAACAGTTTCCTTTGCTCTTATGCTGATGATAGTCTGATATGTTAAGCAATTAAAAGAGGTCACACTGTCACACCACTTTTGTCTTGTGTGGCACAACAAACCAGATGGGAGTCCTTGATGATAAATGTTTACAGCCCTACAGCTGATGGACAACAACTGAGTTTACTGACATTATGATGTCTCCATTGGGTTGTGTTGGTAGTCAGACAGCATCTTCTGTCAGTTTATTACTGATCATTTCATTCAGTTTCTATAAAAATAACCAAATGCTATAAAATTACTTTAATGCAGGTTGATGACAATGAATGGATCAGGAATTAATTCACCAGACCAACAGAACATGTTTTAGAGATAAATGCAGGGAAGCAGATGGGGATAGTTTGGACACGTTGAGAGGAGGAACAGTGATGAAGTTGGTAAAAGGATGCTGATGTTGAAGCTACCAGGAAATAGATCTAGAGGAAGAACAAAGACTACATTTATGGATGTACAGAAAGAGGACATGAGGGAGGTTGGCGTGAGTGAGCAGCATATTGATGAAAAAAGATACAGTGATGCAAAGAAGTATATGAACACCCTGTGATTTTGCAAGTTCTCCCACTTCGTAATCACAAAGGCCTGAGATGTTCATTTTAGATGCATTTCCACTGTGAGAGACATAATCTAATAACAATCTGGAACTCACATTGTATGGTTTTTAAAATGATTGATTTGAATGTTACTGCTGCAAATAAGCATTTGAACACCTGTCTATCTGCTAGAAAGCTGGCCTTCAAAGACCTGTCAGTTCGCCTTCAAATAGTCCACCTTCTATGAAATCCTGTAAGATTTCTGGACAGCAGCTCCTTCTGGTGGATAACAGGATACATAACAAGCAGGCTGAAAACTGAAGATTTCTGTAGAAATTAATTTAAGTTTTAATACTTTTCAATTTTCAAGACGTCCATAATCCATAATCCGTGTACTAAAAAGAGATACTAAAGAAAGAATAATTGTGTAAAAATGTGTTTGATATCTTCAGCTCTATGGTCTTCTATTCTAACTGTGATGTGAGATGTTTCAACACTTCTTGTATCTTTGGTTTGCAGTTTAGAATGACTTTAACACACAAAGGATAGAACTGATAAGTGTTCAACTTTATTCAGAGAAAGTCACAAAATCAATGCTTAACAAAAACTGGACAAACAGTTTGCAGAGATCTCCCTGCCGAAAACAGAAACTGAGATCCATCTCTGCTGGCTGAAGAAAAGGAAAAGCAGCTCTAACTGTGGTTGTCTTCATAGAGCTGGAGGGACTTTGCTGCCCCGTCTCGGGACAGCCGGTCAGCCTGCTCATTGCCTGTGTAGCCTGAGTGTCCTGGTATGTGCAGCTGAGGAAGACGAGAGATTATCTTCACACACGTCCCTGGACTATGAGTCTGTGTTTGAACTACGCTGCTGTGCACCAATGTAAGGGGGTGGGGGGCATATAAGCCCCCTCAATTTCACTTCATTGTTTGAGAAAGACCAGTGATGTTTGACTGAAGCATTAACCCTACATGGCGAGGATCTTCACTTACAGTGACATCATTATGGAATGTCTGCCAGATGTGAACTTCAGATGATTCTTAAACACAAATGAATAACAGAGAAGGTTTTTATACACAGAGATCTTTGTAAAAGATGTTCATTCTTTTAAATAAAGGAAGCAGAAGTTTGGAGAAGTCCGCAGAAACTGTTCAGGTTCTGCATCCAACAGCAAACTCATATTTTCTTTTGTTTGTTTTTTTGGCACATGACTCTGAAGGGATGATCCCATCCAAGAAGAAACTGTATACTTCTTCTTCCATGCCTTTTAAAATTAGGGTCAATGTGTAAAAAGATATTTTGGGGTACAGAATAAAAAGGTATTGATCAAATAATTTAAAAACTGCTGAGGTGAATATGTGTGAGGACCAACCATTCAAGTTTTTGCAATTATACTTATTTTTCATCACCATCAAAAATAAGTACAAAATGCTCACTGTAAACTTATGAACGTAAATTGTGTGAACAGGAAAATAACGCAAATAGTTATTGTACTCAAAGTACAAACCACTGTGGTTTCGATCACAGAAACAAATGTTTTCATTTTGTTTACAGTTGACATTTTAGAAATGAGCTAGAAAGTGTCACAGAAGGGTCCTGCAACAGTGTTGCCACCGGTTTACACCAGCTTATAACAACATTTAGCCAATCACAATCAAAAATTGTACACAGCTTTAAGAAAATGCTGATGGTCGCATATTATTGATTTAATGATAGGAGCGCGATGGCTGGAGGAAATCTGAACGCGGGCCGCAAAGGGCCCATGCGTCGGACTTTGGACACGCCTGGTCTAAACCTTTGACTCTGTGAAAATGCAAAATAATATATGTGACAGATCTGAATGTTGTTGTTAGATGTAATCTAACCTTAAACAAAATCTACAAATCTTCTCAATACAACTGTTTTGAAAAAAGAAAAAAAAAAAACATCTAGAAATTAAAAAAAAAAAACTTGGTGAGTCAAGAACCTGTTCTGTGTTCAGTGAGGACAGCTGTTCAAGCATGCTGACCAGATAAACTTACCCACACCACCTCCAGCTCTGAGTTTAACTCATCTAACTTCAGAAAGTCTTCTTTGTTTGTGACCACTCCGCCAGATTTCAGCCTCCAGCCATTCAGTTTCCAGTTCTTCACCCAGCTAGTCACACCTGCAGGAAACAGCACCAACCTCAAGCCCAGCTGAGGAGTTTCTGAACCACACCAGTCTACGCTCTGTCTGAAAACCAAGTGCTGTGACTCACCATTGATAGTGAATTTGCTGTCAGTGTAGAGAACTAGTTTCTTGATGCCATGCTCTTTGGCTTGTTGCAGAGCTTTGCAAGCTGCCTGCTCAGTATAAAGCAAAGCAGGTGATTTTTGTTCAATTCAACATCAGGTAACATTTTATAGACGAGCAATGATGATGCCAGCATTCATTCCTACACATGTTTAAACGAATAACAAATGAACTTCAGAAAAGACTTGTTAAACTCTGCAATCTCACTGAACAGAAACCTCAGCCTCTTAATCCTGCTGCCAACCTGAATCTCTGCACGCTGGTTTGTCTGCCGCCCCTGTAGCCGCTCTGCCACGTTTCTGTCCAACAGGCAGAAAAACAACATCTAGTTTTACATGACAGATCTTGTATAATGTGAGTGTGTAAACTGGGAGGTTGAGTTTCCTCACAGCGGGTGGTTGTGGCCCCAGTATACTCCGATGCCGGCGCGGGCTCCGGTCTTCCCGTTTGCTGAACAGCAGCCATCAGTGTAAACAACCACAGCATCACCTGCAGCAAGGGGCAACAGCTCAGAGATGCTGTGAGGCTGCAAGCAGGGATCCGCAGCCGCTTACCCATGTACGTGAACCTGTCTTTGCTTCCCTCAGCTGAAGGCGTTTCTGTCTCTCTCTGCCGTTTGGGATTTGATTGCTGCACCTCCTCAACAGAGCGACTCCTCTTGCCAAGTGGGATGTAGTGCAGAGGCTCTGGACCCCGTTTGGGAAGCAGAAAAGCCTCCGCCTCTGTGGACAAGACAGCATTTCCTCTCACGTTTCTGAGGCGACTGCATGCAGTCAGCTTCAGACTTTTTCACGTGTGTCTGTTGATGGGGGAAGGGGGGGGGGGGGTTTACCTGAACTCAACTGGGAGAAATCAGGATTTAAGGGATTTCATTGTATTTCAAATACTTTGCAGGTTTTCACAGCCTCACCAATCTTGCAGACATTTTAACAAAGACGTTTTTGTTGTGATCTGACCTTCGCTCTGGCTTGCAGCCGCAGACAGCTCCATGCCCCGCACGAAGGCCCACGCGTCCCGCTCCGAGGCGAACTTCTTGAAGGAGGCTGCAGGGAACTTATCAACTTGGCTCCTGCATTCATCCCTGAATTCCGTGTTTAAAGGGAGAATTAATCATTACAAAAGTACTGCCGAACGGCAGTGCTCTTTCCACCAAACCAGACTGTAAATACTTATTTTCTAATGTCTGAAGTAAAAGAAAATCCAAACAACATATGTTACATAGGGGTTGGATTAAACAAGATCACTTCGTCCCACTCCTTTTCAATAAACCAAGCTCTACTTGACTTTAGTTATTAAGGACTATATTTTATGAATCAAATGTTTTTTTTTTTATTTCATTATGTCTGTAATGAGTTTGATTTTAAAAAATGTCTTGTTGTCCACAATTAATGCTTGAAATAAACCAAATCAATCAATCATACGACATACACGAAAGCGGCCTCACCATGACCTGTAGACCCCTGGCTTAAAGCCTTTCCTGACCGCGTAGAAAAACGTCCCCTTCGGCATGTCGTCGGAAACGCTGCAAACAGTTCTCTCAAGCGTCCTGAGGAGCACGGACAGCCGGAACATCACAACCCGGCGGAGCAACACCGACACACAGACGTGGCTAAAATCGTAAAAGCGATAACAGCCATTTCAACGCGTCTAATGTTTCATTTTGACAGCAAAATACACTATTAATAGCTAATAAAATTCTGTTTTAATTAATTCTGAAAACACGAAGTTTTTGATTACTGTAAATCTTTAAACGCAACTGTCGACAGAAAAATACGAAAGCAACAATTAAAAAAAAGGTTTCTGTTGAATTATCGCGATACTTCGTGGATTCAAACGGGTTCAAATCAAGTAACGCGATTATTGGCCTACTCGTCTGATTGGTTGTATTCAGCTCTCGCGATGTTCCGGTCTCTTCCTTGGCCGTCGTTGTTACAGGTCAGTTGTGCTGTCTTCTTAGGGACAGTGTTTTCTGGCGAAAATTTGTCTTTTTAATGTTGAATTTTGATTTAACTTAACACAAATGAACCACAGTGCTTTGATACCTTAGATTGTGTTATTTGTGTTAACGGATGGTTCTCCAAAAGTTTTATTTGACCTGTAGTACAGCAGCGGGTTAGCAGGCCGTGCTTGTTAGCCGCTCAGCTTCAAGAGTGAAAATGTGGGGCTTAGCTCAGGAGATGTCCTGATTTTATTTAAAGAACTATTCTTTTCAATCCCGTTTTTGTTGAACGTGTAATTGTACTGTTATGTAGCAAGGAGAGCTGGACGTGTTCTCCAGGCCAACGTATATCAGCTTTCGTCCCCACAATGGTGTTCAGTCCGCGGGGCTGAAGGTCCGGCTGCGTGCCGCTGATGTTATTGGTTTAGCAGGAGCTGCGGGCCATGACAGAGAGAACAGCGCGAACGTTAACCCCGCTTCGTGTTTCTCTGAACAGCGCG
>BSAI01000101.1:8518879-8536500 GCA_036245035.1 Adrianichthys oophorus
GTACAGTCCCGTTCCACAGTGTCGAACAGAAAGCTCCGCCCCCCGCCTTGGCTGGTGAGGGTGGACGTCCTGCATATTCCTACATCTTCCCAGAGTCCTTTGGGCCGTTACTGGGGAGCTAAACCATGCAGTGTACAGACTTTGATGCAGTTATTTTTGCAGTTTTCTAGAGAAACTTTAGACGTTTTACTTTTCAAAGATCCTGACATTTTAGAGTAAACCATTAGGTAATCATTGCAGTGACATTTATTTTGTTCTTTGTGACAGATTTTCCAAAAACAGAAATGTTTTGAACCTCTGAGGATTCAGGAGAATCTGACAATTTTAATTGTTTTCAGGTGGAGACCTTCTCTGGTGTCTACAAGAAGCTCACAGGCAAAGATGTCGTGTTTGAATTCCCAGAATTCCAGCTGTAAATGCAGATGACAAAATAAATTTGTTTACTGTCTGCTATTGTCTCATTTCAGAAGTCTTTTTTTTTTTAAACAAATCTACTCGTTGCATCCTCAAAGTTCTTATGTAGCTGCTCTGTTGGCAACCTCAGCAAGGAGGAGCAGGAAAGGAGAAAACACTAAAGGAACATTAGAAGGAAACTACTAGAGTAATGAGACGACAAAAAATAATGCAAAGGGACAGTAAGTAATCTAGATGGTTCAGTTTTTCCCAATCAAAAGCATTGATGATGGATCAATTGATGATTATATTCAGAATGAAATGACATGATTGACAGAAATGAACAGCAACATTTTTTCACTGCAGCTGTGGATCCAGATGACTTTCAGACACTTTCATTTTGTCACTGAAAGACAGGAAACGACTATGAAGCTCTGTGAACCACATAAAGCCTTTGGTGCTGAGGCAATCCGGGTTCTTGGTTGACATGGGTTTCTTAAGAGCTTTGCCAAGAGTTGTAGGAACAGGCTGCTGTGTACAAATAAGTGGCTGTGCCTCACCCATAAAATAGTGGCTGGAAGACAAAAAGCTTTTTCTTTTTTCTATTTATTAAATATGAAATATGTGAACTGACAGGATTAAGATCTCAAGATGTATTGTTCAATAGTTTGCAAACTTCTGGAAATTGTCGTAGAAAAAACAGCTTTATTTGTTAACTGAGGAACATTTTGTAAGAAGATTGAACGAACTCCTCTAAAGCTTTTATTAAAACGATAAAACCTAAAAATAAACTGATATAAGAAACGCTGCAGCAGTGAAGGAAAACATGATGCTCAAAAGAGAAAAGTTCCAATGTGGAGTCCTGAGGAGAACCAGTGTAGAAAAATCTCCAACTGTTCATGTCATCTTTAGCACAGACAGAAAAACAGAACTAATAAGCACCTTTATCTCTAAGGATGAGGTACGAGCAGCTTCTGCAGAGGCTGGACTCAAACTGATGTTACAGCTGATGGCAGCCGTTAGTTATCTCAATTAGCAGAAGCTCATTTCCACACAAGTCAGGATTTCTGACGCTCTTCTTCTAAAGCACACTGAAAAATCAAACTCTTTACTCACCAAAATCACAGAAATGAGGACAAAGTGTCCTAAAATCACTTAAAGCCAGTCATTCATAGCATGTGTAATGTACAAAAATGTCACAACCTTTAAAAAAAGAAAAGCTAGTTCCTGACCCAGATCTAGCCTACAGGTTTGTTCAAAACTAATGAGGAGGAACAGCAGGAGGAAGGTTGGCCTGAGGCTGAGAGGAGAAGTTTCTCTCAGAGAAGCGCTCCTAAAATTCAGCTGCGACTTAAGAAAACTCCACCTGGAGAATTCTGTCTCTGCTCTGTCCTGATGCTTTGTCTGTGTGTGTGTGAGGGGAGGGGGGAGGCACAGCTGTTCTTCTGTCAGTCAGGCGGCTGAGGTGAAAATCATGAGTTCAAACTGCAAAAACCCTTTAAATGACTTTCAGCCACAGAAAGGAACAATCCAAATTATGACAGCTGGGAGTGGGGGTGTCAGTGGCTGAGCAGCCGAAGGCGAGCCAGCCATCCGCCCAGGAAAGATTTGTTTTGTTTGCTGGGAACCTGAGGAGGAGCGGATGAGGAAGATGATGAGGAGGAAGGTTTGTTGGCCACAGCCTCCTGGTAAGGCATGGCGGTGCTGTTGTGAAGGTTGGCGTCGATGAAGCACCGGCTGCCTCTGATGTGGTCAACGCCGCGCAAAGAGGGGTGCCCCCGGTACGGTAGGGGGAAACATGGCTCCGGCTCCTCCTCCTCCACAGTGGTGATCCATTCGTTGCTCAGGCATCTGTGCAGAGCCACCCTTCCTGTTGAGTAGACAGCAGGTCCGTTTTTACACTTGGGACAGATGATCCATCAATCTGCTGCAGTCAGAACAGAACAGCTGAAATGTGGTTTGCCAGTCCTGTCAGGAGTCAGGAGGAGGCAATACTGCTCTCTGCTGCCACCCTAAACACACCTAGAAGGCTTCTGAACCTCACAAATAAACATTTACTAAAGGAGACTAAAGCCTTGTAGGTCACATAGGTCTATGGTTTGGACGGAGCAGATTGAAAATAATCCTAATGAAAGTGTTATGTAAATCCAGGATGAAAACATTCTGTTGCTTTAAGTTCTGCTGAAGCCAGAGGTGCATTTCAATCCTGCATTGAAACAGGGAAAACCCTGACAAGATCCAGTTTCTGAGTATGGAAGAGCACATCAACTACGTTTTATTAATCAACTAATTTTGTTTTTCAGCTAGATTTCTTGAGATGATATCTTATGAACTTCTTATCACAAGACAACAACTGATTTCCCAAGAAAACAAGTAACGAAGTTTTAGAGAAAAAAAAGTTTTTCTGGGGATAATGAGATACATTTTTCCTTCTTTGGTGATCAGTATCAGTTCATCAGAGATGTACTTAGCCTATACTTTTAACGTTTAGTTAATCCAAACTCAATGTGTGCATTAAATGCAGCTAATTAAATATAATTTTATATTCACTCATATCCAACCAGTTTTAATGAATTCCTTCACTCGTGCTTTCATTAAAATAGGATAACACAACAAGATGACCTGCTGTCATGTGATTTAGATATTTGTAATTACTTATATCCAGTGATTTAATGTTGGTTTCACACAAAAGTAAATTAACCCACTCATTGTCACAAGCACACATGGACCTTGTTCTAACTCATGGTATAGAGATCAGCTGAGTGTGCTCCCTCATAACCCCATACTCTCAGATCATTTTCTAATTACCTTTCAGCTTGTTCTAGAGAATTCCATCGCTCCAATAAAGAACAGCTCAGAAGAACATTAACTGACCGTTCTGTATCTGAATTTAAACTTACAGTCCAACCAATATTTAGTAACATGCTGAGCATACACTCTGAGAGCAGCTCCCACAGTTTCAGTCCCAATAAAAACAATCAGTTTGTTAATGACTCCATGGAGGCCCTCAGGAGAACACTTGATGTCGTTGCTCCTTTGAAATCTAAACTATTTAGACAAAACCGAGTATCACCGTGGTTTAACGCTGAAACACGTTCACTTAAACAAGCAACCCATAAGTTAGAAAGAGAATGGCGCAGATCCGGCTCAGAGCAGTCCCTGAATAGATGGGAATATAGCCTTTTAAATTATAAAAAATCTCTGCATAAAGCCAAAACCCAATACTATTCAACTTTAATAGCACAAAATGGAAATAATCCGAGATTTCTTTTTAGCACTATAGTCAGACTGACCAGCAGTCACAGCTCAGTGGAACCACATATTCCTGCTATTCTCAGCTCTGAGGAATTTCTTTCATTCTTCGATAGTAAAATCTTAAATATTAGACATAAGCTGAACAAAGTTATCCCTACTATCAGCCCAGAGCAGGCTAAAACAGTAGAAACAAAAGCATCCATAGAAACCTCTGTAACATTAGACTGCTTCACTGCTGTAGATCAAGTGGAAATAACATCAGTTATTACATCCTCCAAAAGCTCAATTTAACTTTTAGACCCAATCCCCACTAAGCTTTTTAAAGAAACATTCCTCCTAATTAATGAATCCATTTTAACTATTATAAATAGCTCTTTAGAAACAGGTTATGTGCCACAGTCTTTTAAATTTTGAGTTGTGAAACCTCTCCTGAAAAATCCCAGTTTAGATCCTTACCTAGCATTCTGGCCAACTATAGACCAATATCAAATATTCCTTTTCTTTCAATATCTTAGGAAGAGTTGTAGTTAAACAGCTTTACCACCACCTACAGGAGAATAGCCACTACAATATAATTTAAAGAAAGTTAAAAGAAGTGAATTTAAAACAAGCACAGATAAACAGTGCAGACTAAAACTTTTGAATACAAATGAATCAAATGCAGCTGAGAACAGGTGGGTCTTTAACCTGGATTTAAATACGCTGAGTGTTTCAGCTGATCTAAGCTGATCTGATCTGGAAGTCTGTTCCAGATCTGTGGAGCATAGAAGCTGAATGCAGATTCGCCATGTCTAGTTTTGACTCTAAGAACTGACAAAAGACCAGATGCAGATGAGTGGAGAGGTCTGGCTGGTTTATACTGGGTCAGGAGATCAGTCATGTATTTTGGGGCTAAATCATTCACAGCTTTATAAACCAGTAGCATAACCTTAAAGTCTATCCTCTGGCAGACAGGCAGCCAGTATAAAGACCTCAGAACTGGACTGATGTGATCTACTTTTTTGGTTCCTGTGAGAACACGAGCAGCTGAGTTCTGAATAAGCTGTAGTTTCCTGATTGATTTTTTTAGTTTTCCTGTCAAAACACTGTTACATTAGTCAAGTCGACTAAAGATGAACGCATGAACTAGTTTTTCCAGGTCCTGCTTGGACATCAGATCTTTAATCCTTGAAATATTTTTGAGATGATAGTAGGATGATTTTGTCACTGCCTTAATGTGTTTATCAGAATTTAAGTCTGTGTCCATCACTACACTCAAGGTGAGTTTAAAACCATGAAAAAATGTAAATTCTGTGAATTAGAGGATTTTATTTGGGTTCTGTTGTATGATTAATTTTAGTTTAGACACTACATGGTGTTTATTATGCTAACCCTTTTGTATGATCCTGCAAAAACTAATATGTTGAGTTCAAATAATTACAGCTAGAGTTGACCATTTTATTCTTTCAGTATGTGTTTATTCAGGTTTCAGAACTGTTACATTCATAAAAATGTTTCTACCATTTTCTTTTAATATGCAAATAAAAAACTTCCAAACAAACTTTTACAAAAATATTTAAAAAATGACCAGAAGAAAATTTGTATCCATCCATCCATCTTTAGAACTTGCTTAATCTTTTATGGTGACATGGGGTTGCTGGAGCCTATCCAGACTATTGTTGGGAAAGGTCAGGGTACACCCTGAACAGGTCACCAGTATGTTGCAGGGCCACACACTCACTCCCATGCAGACTTAGAAACCATTTAGAATCACCAATTAACCTAGGAAGCATGTTTTTGGACTGTGGGAGGAAATCAGAGTATTTGGATAAAAATCCAAACCAGGGTCTTCCCGCTGTGATGCAAGAGCGCACCTGTACCACCAAGGATTTTTTTTTTTTGGGTGCACCACTGAAAAATCCAGTCGCACTTTAGAGCCCTGATCAGGGAATAACATCCACATATGGCAGCAATGCAACCCAGTGAGGATGGAAAGCTCATGATACATGTATCCACCCACCCACCCAACCCCCGGAGCAGTTTCCATCTTAGAAACTGTCTAATGAACCACAAACTCCACAAAGAAGCATGGCAAAGAAGAAGCCGTGGTACTTGTGCAACTTGCAGCAGAGCTTACTTTTCCTCCCATGAGCTCCAGGCCTGAGTGGGTAGTCTGACACTCCCAAGACCGACTCCACCGGCATGGAAACGGGTCGAGGCCTACCTGCAACCAAGTACCAGCAGAGAAGATTTTAAAACAGAAAGTACATTTGTTAGTGGAAACACTGACAGATCAATTACAGAAGTACAAACTGCAAAACATTTCAGTCTCAAAAATGTCTCAAATAAACTTTTAATCTACAGGAAGATAATTGATGGCAAAAGCTGGCTTGACCTAGACGCTGCCAGGTTAAATCATAGAAACTAAATACATTTTTACGTTTCCAAACTGATATATTTAAAATAAACCTTTCATAAACACTGAAATATTTTAAATATATTTGTAATTAAAAATCATGATTTGTGCAACAGCAAAAAATCAGAATACAAACAAGCTGATAATCCTTATCCTCTGCAGAGTAAAGACTGTTTCAGTGAATGCAGTCGCTGTTCCATTAACTTTCCACTTAAGTGCAGACTTTAAAGTCTGACAATCCAGCTCCAACATCACCCGCGCTGCAGTGTTTGGAGCACAGATGTCATCAAGGTTTCTTTACCTGCTTCTCTTCTGTTTTTCCAGGTCAAATTGAGCTAAACCATAGCCATATTGTCTAAAAACAGATCGTTTTATTTCACTCAAACATTTATCTCATTTTAACCAGAATTTATTAGCCGAACTTGGATCTGTTGGGACTCACAGACGGCAGATGAACGCTGCCTGAGCTGGATGGAGACCGGTCGTTGGGGGTCGGGGCCTGCATACATCCTGGCATCTTCATCAACAGTGAAGTGGTGAGACCCTTCAGTGTGTACACTCACATCTGAGGGATGGACCTTCACTGCAGCTGATACTTTTGCTTCTCCGTCTCTGCAAACAGAATGTATGTTACAAGCAGGATTATGAGCTGAACTCAGTGGTTTAAGAAAGATCTGTCCATTAGATACACACAAGGGGACGTACAAATCCAAGATGGGTGTCTTCTCTCTTTTCCTTGGGGGGTCTCTGGATTCAGGCAGTGCTGACCTGTGAAAACCTGCAGCTCCCTGTGAGGTCTGCATAAAGGAATCAGCAGTCAGAGTCAATAGAAGATCCATCAGCAGAATCTTCCAAACATGTTTGCTGCTCAGACTTGGAACCAGACTGAAATGTATGACTCTGTTGACTTCATGTTTACAGGGTCTTGTAGTTTACATGAAAGTGTTTTCACCAAAACACTTTTTTTCTTTATTTTATTTTATTGTTTCATTTCAGAAGCCTATCTTTCCCGGACACACTTCCTGTTGCTCTGTCAGGACAGAGGGTGAAGAGACAATGGCCCCATGGTGAACTCAATTAGCTCCAGAGGTCCTTCAGTGATGCTGTCAGATGTTCAGAGCTTTGCCCATCCGCTGAATCTCAGGAAAAAGGAATTAAATGATGGGGACTGAAGCGGCGATTTGTGAACACGCGCAGATAACAGGAATTGCAATAGGACCCACTGAACACAAGATCTCCTTATTTGCAGACGATGTCATTTTATCTTTAACTAACCTTACTTCATCTATCCTAGCGGTGCTGGAAACGATTACCGGTAGATTATTTGGGAATATTTCAACATATAAAGTGAACAATGCAAAATCCTCAATTTTAATGTTAAATTTTAGGGAAAGGCAAAATCCCACTTCCAAAATATCTCACTTTAAAGTAGTAGATAAGTTTGAATATTTTGGAGTTGTATTTGTACCAAAGCTGGATCAAGTTGTTAACTATGATTATTTAAAGGGAAAAATCACATACTCAATAGACAGATGGATGAAGCTGCCCATAACTATAATGGAAAGAATAAGCATTCTGAAAATGAATATTATTGTAGCCTTTACATAGAATAACAGAAAGCCTAAACTCAGTCTTACTTTGCTATTTTTACCATTCGACCGAGGGGGGCTAAAATGACCTAACTTTAAGTATTAAAGGCTACACAAAAGCACTCTGTTTTTGCTTTATTTTTCTGACGAATGGCGTAAATGGTAAATGGCGTTTACTTATATAGCGCTTTGCTAGCCTATTGAAGGCCCAAAGCGCTTTACAATCCAGACCCATTCACCCATTCACACACACATTCATACACTGATGGTGGCTCAGCTGCCGAACACTGGCGCCAACCTTCCATCAGAGGCAATGTGGGGTTCGGTGTCTTGCCCAAGGACACTTTGACACATGGGCGGGCAAGGCGGGAATCGAACCTGCAATCCTTCGATCACAAGTCGACTGCCCTTTCCACTGCACCACGGCCGCCCCTTCCACATTGAGTAGAAATCAAATCTTAAAATCTAGCAAGCTACTAAAACAAATGAAAAATCCTTTCTTGAAGCACACAATAAAGGTCTGGTATTAGCTCAGAAAGCACTTAAAAGAAGTAAACTCCCTGTCAATTTAGCCCAATCTGGGATAACCAGCTTTTTGCTCCAGGAAGAACAGAGGCAACGTTTAAAACGTGGGCATTCAAAGGACTGAAAACAATTAATAATCTGTACCCATTACAGTCAGATATTTTCATGTCCTTTGGGGAACTTAAATCTATGTTCAATCTCGATAAAAACACTGTGTTAAATATCTTCAGTTAACAAGCTTTGTGATACAAACCAAAAGAATCTTAACAAAATTCCTCTCTCACAGTTGGAAGCACTGATGATTAAAAATAAATTAGGAAAAGTCATAATTACAGACTTCTATAACTAGTTAATATTTAACACATCAGAGAATTCATTCATTCATTCATTTTCCAAACTGCTTTATCCCTTTCGGGGTCACGGGGCTGCCGGAGCCTAACCCGGCTACTCATGGGCGAAGGCAGGGTACACCCCTGGACTGGTCGCCAGTCTGTCGCAGGGGCCACAATCACACACCCATGCACACTCACATTCACACCCAGGGACAATTTACAGTGATCAATTAACCTATGAAGCATGTTTTTGGACGGTGGGAGGAAGCCGGAGTACCCGGAGAAAACCCACGCATGCACGGAGAGAACATGCAAACTCCACACAGAAAGGTCCCCCAGCCAGGACTTGAACCGGGAACCTTCTTGCTGTGAGGCAGGAGCGCTAACCACTGCGCCACCGTGCAGCCCCATCAGAGAATTCGAAAGGTCAATTAAAATCATGGAACGATGACATATCACTCAATATTAATGAAAATGAATGAAGAGGGCATGTGCTAAGGTTCATACTATATTCATTAAAAGCTGATTGAGAATAGTACAATTTAAAGGGTTAATGCGTTTATATACTACACCAGTGCAGCTAAATACATGCAATAGGAACATACCAGATGTTTGTGTAAAATGCAGATCTAAAGGTACATTAAAACATTGCATTTGGGAGTTTCATCAAATACATACTTTTTTGGAAGAAGTTAAAATGACAATAGAAAAAATAATCTCAAAGAAACTAACATTAAGGCCTACCTTATTACTATTGGCTTTATATCCAGTGAAGCATAACTTTAAGAAAACAATGAGTAAATTTACTGAAGCTTGTTAACAGCAAAAAGACGTATTGCACAAGTTTGGAAAAATATTAACAGACCTAGCGTGAACCAGTGGCTAAAGCAAATGTTATACTGCCTCCCTTTGGAAAGAATAACGTATATCTGTAAAACCAAACAACTTCATATGACGAAATTTGGGGACTCTTTATTAATTTTTTTAAAAGGCTAGACTAAACAGATGATCCAACAGTTTTTTTTTATTTTAAATGCTTGGAATTTTTGCGACCTCAGTTTACATGCTTGAGTTAAAGATTGCTGTGACAGCATCAGATTTTGAATAAGAGAAGCAATGTTCATTAAGTTCTTTTTAAGTTGTTTTTGTTTCTGTGTGGATGTGTGTTTTGAGACAAGAAAATCTAACTAACATTACTGAGATACTTGTGATGTAATTACTTAATCTTTAATTAATAAAAATTGTGGAAAAAATACCATCATTACTGTTAATCAATATTATTATGTTTATGCAACCACAAGGGGGCACGTTCCATTGATTTTATGTTCAAAGTCCAGACAACTGCAGAAGGTTGTGTCAAGAAGGGCATCTGACCAATGAACCATGAGAATCACAAACAGAACTTTCACAGCAGATCAGTTGTGATCCGGGTGAAAAACCCTGCTGGTGCTGTTGATTTAAAGGGTGGAACTTCTTGGACAACTGTAGGTGGAAAAATGAGAGGAGGAAGACGTGCTTGCAGACAGAGAGAGAAAATGAAACGAAAGGAGTGAGGGACTTAGAGGAAGAACTTTGAATTTAGGAACTTTGACAGACAAACTAGAGAGTTGGTCAGTGGTGAAGACATTTTTCCAGTAAAGAGAAGAGCATCAGGTTTACTATAAACGTGGAGGGAGGACCAAGCAAGTTGATTACATCTTCTGCAGAAGCTGTAATCTGAAAAAGATCAGTGGCTGCAAAGTGGTGGCTGGTCGAGAGTGTAGACAAACAGCATATGATGATGGTGTGAGGAGGATGAAGAGGATAAGGGAAGAGCAGATGACTAAATGGTGGAAGATGAAAAAAGAAAGAGTGCTGTGTGGCTTTAAAAGAAGAGGTGAACCAGATTTTGAGAGTTTTGGAGTTTCTTCCAGATGATTGGACAGCCACAGCTAAAGTGAATGCCAGGAGTACCAGAGCAAGAGCATGAGTGCATGCCAGAGATTGTCAGAGCAGCCCACCTGCATGAGCAGAGGTCTCCACCGCAGGTTTCTGAGAGGAGAGGGTGCACATCTGCTGGAAGTCCCAGGCAGCCTTTTCTTCAGTACCAGCACTAAACTTGAAGAGTCTGTCCGGAACTTTTCAACTAAATGCTTTAGCTGCCAGCCCACCTGGACCAAACAGATCAACAGAACTTCATTGATGTGAATCATCATCCCAGTTGTGCAGCTTTGGAGATGAACACTGCTACAGTACATCCAGAAAGTATTCACAGCGCCTCACTTCTGTCACATTTTATGTCACAGCCTTATTTCAAAATGGATTAAACCATTTTTCTACCAGAAATGGTGGACATGATTTGGAAAGGAAAAACCCTGTCTACATGAGGTCCCAGGGTTGACAGTGCATGTCAAAGCAGAAACCAGGCATGAAAGAAAAGGAATTGTCTGCAGATCTCCGCGACACACCGCCAAGATATCAAAGAAGTGGCTTCAGAACAACTCTGTCAATGTCCTTGAGTGGCCAGAACCCAGACCTGAATCCATTTGAACATCTATGGAGAGATCTGAAATTGGCCGTGCACTGATACTTCCCATCCAACCTGATGGAGCTTAAACGGTACTGCAAAGAAGAATGAGTCAAACTGTCCAAAGAAAGATGTGCCAGGTTTGTGGTGTCATATTCAAAACGACTTGAGGCTGTAACTGCTGCCAAAGGTTCAGCAACTAAGTATTGAGCAAAGGCTGAGAATACAAATGTACATATCATTTTCCAATTTTTTTATTTTTAATACATTTGCAATGTATTATTATATATAAATATAAATATTATATATATATAAATATAAATATTTAATATATATATATAAATATATTTTTTATTATTTGCTTTAGAAAGAAAATTAATTTATTTAATTCATTTTGAAATAAGGCGGTGACATAATAAAATAAACTAAAACAAAAAGTGAGGGGCTGTGAATAATTTCCGGATTCATTGTACATAAAGCTGACTGAAGCCTTATTGCTCCTTTGATTGAGATTTTAAAAGGGTCATTTGAACTTGTTTTTTTAAGGTGAAGACGTTTCACCTTCTCAGAAGTGAGACAATAGAAACTCACCACAGTCTGTCTGTTGACCTGGATGACTTCATCTCCTGCATGTATTCTCCGAGTTTTATCTGCAGGAGACTTGGCAGACACAGAAAAAAGAACCTTACAGAAGTGCTTGCAAAAATATTGATACACCAAAAATACACAAGCAGACAGATGGATGGAGCAGACAAAAAGAGCAGCAGAGCTGCACTCACATTCTCTGTGGTTCCAGTGATTACATGGAGCCCGTCATAAGTGGACCTGATGTAAATCCCCTGGAAAATAAAACAAAAATGTCCATAAATAGCCTATTACATTTTCTGACATAACAAGTCGAATTTAAATTCCAAGCCAATTATAACTCCCGCTCTTGCATCAGTGGGATCATTAGACAGGACAGTCATCATTAGAGCCAGACATCACATATGTCATTTTCCACTAATTTTAACACAAATTTTGTTTCGTACAGTTTTGGAGTTGAGCTCACCAGTCCTTCCTCAGGCTTGATGTCAGTGATATACACCTCTTCCAAAAGAGACATTTCTCCTTTAGTGGGATCAGAGGTCACCTTGACCGTCTTCTCACAGACGCTGTTAAGAGCTTGTGACTGAAACGGAAATAAAGTATAAAACACTTCAAATTTCCCATGTGAGTTTTTTTTTCTTTGTTGCTTTATTGCCCAGCTCTGGGGAGCTGATGTAAAACAGTCAAGGGTTTAAACAAAAAAAAAACTGAGAATGAAAGCAAGCTTTTGTTGATACAGTTGACCCAAAGTACAGTGCATCCGGAAACTATTCACTGCACCTCACTGATTGGAGATACCAATCAGACTGATTGTCATTAGAATTCTTCTAATGAAAATGTTGAAAAAGTTCGTTTGAAATTGTTGCAAATGTACTAAAAATGAAAAACCTGAAAAATTATCTGTACATAAGTATTCACAGCCTTTGATCAAAACTTAGTTGTTGAACCTTTGGCAGCAATTACAGCCTCAAGTGATTTTGAATACGACACCACAAGCTTGTGGCTGGAGCCACTCCTTCTATATCTTGGCGGTGGGTTTTGGATCATTGTCCTGCTGAAAGATGAACCGTCGCCCCAGTCTGAGGTCAAGAGCGCTCTGGAGCAGATTTTCATCAGGACGTCTCTGTACATTGTTGCAGTCAGATTTCCCTCTGTCCTGATGAGTCTTCCAGTTCCTGCTGCCGAAAAACCCACAGCATGATGCTGCCACCACCGTGCTTCACTGTAGGGATAGTATTGACTGGGTGATGAGCGGTGCCTGGTTTTCTCCAAGCATAATGCCTGCCATTCACTCCAAAAAGTTCTATCTTGGTCTGGTCAGACCACATAATTTTGTTTCTCATGATCTGAGAGTCATTCAGGTGCCTTTTAGTAAACTCCAGACAGGCTTCCATGTGCTTTTTAGTAAGAAAGGGCTTCCGTCTGGCCACTCTACCATACAGGCCTGATTGGTGTAGTGTTTTCAAATAATTTTTAAGGAAGAAAATCCATTTTGGAGTAAGGCTGTGACATTATAAAATTTGGAAAAGTGAGGCGCTGTGAACACTTTCTGGATGCATTGTAAGTCTGTTATTCTGGTCCTTTAACCTTGTTCAGATTTGCTCAGGAATATTCTGAAAGTGGGTTTTTAACTCTGAACTGAGGGAAAGTCTACTAGTTTCAGAAACTCGGATGAATTTCTTAAATGAATCTGAAAAACATTAACTTTACAGACCAGAAATGCATTATTCTTAGTTTTTATGTTCTTCATTGGACAAATTTGTTTTTTGTTCTCCTTTTGCCATGGAGGATCATCTTGTTCCATCATGGCTTTGTCTTGCAAGTGTCTGTCAGTTAATTGAGTCAGAATAACTGAACCAACCTTGGTCAGCCCTTGTGGAACTGAAAACTCGACACCCCTTGGGCAACTAAGGTAAACCCAATTAATGTGATTCCAGGAACAGAAAAGTCGATTTTTTTAATACATGGATCTAAGGGATGAAGAACCTTCAAAACTCTGAACCCCCTTTCCTTAACTTTTCAACAGCCTCAGCTTTATCCAACCTCTCAGCCTGTCCTCCTCTACTCTGATAGTGAGCATCAATAAGTTTTGGATGTGTCTTTTAATAACAAGCAGGGAGAAACACCAACTACATTGATTTGGGGACTTCATAAAGATCAGAGTCTTTGACCAAATCTGAATTCCTCTCCTACCCCTCTGGCTTCTCTTTACCCCTCCAATTGTAGGGGCAACTAAAATGATAGGGTTGTCCGAAATTGTTTTTTAAGGGTAGAGCAAAAGGACTTCAAGTTCTGTATCCCTTAGTCTGTAAGGGGAGCCACATCGCACTGTGCCACAGAGTAGAAATGCATTTCTTCAATTGGTTGTGCTCTGAAGCACAGAAGTTTACATTTAAATGTAAGTAATGACTTGTTGTTTAGCATGAGTTTTTAAAGTTATAAAACCAATGTATTAAGGGTGTAACGGATCACGGATGATCTGTGATACGTACAGATCACTCGCCATGGTTCGGCACACGTGTGCCGCAGCTCCCCCCCCCCGTGCGCACCTCGTGCGTGCATCATTCAAAGGGGCTATGCCATGTTTTTCTTAAGTCTTTCAGATTAAACTATATCTATATATATGATCATATATTCCCTTTGACACCCAAAAGAACAAATTATTTATGGAATATGAGTTGCTTTTGTTAGCTTTTTTCTACCCGAAAGTAAAATGACTGATACCTGAGGCTCCACCTGTCTCTGCGTGTGCGTGCCGTCCATTACATGATGTCATCCTAGAGCCGGCTTTGACAGCATGTCTGCGTTTCTTCCACGAAAACAAAAAACATCCAAACTTTTTCAAAGATGGATGTGCATATCACATATCTGCCTTTAGTAGTCCCCGTCCTCGCTATACTGGCTCACACAAACACAGCTGACATCTGCACCAGAGCCGACCCTGGGCATAGGCAATCTAGGCGGCTACCTAGGGTGCCATCTGCTGGAGGGGGCGCCAAATGACAATTTTTAAGCAAAGGGTTTTTTTTTAAGCTTATGACATTTTTTTTTTACAAATATATAACAGTTGGACACACCAGTCATATAGTTTCAAAATAAAAAAGCAATAATTTAAAACATAAATAAAATAACTCAAAGGTTTGACGTAATAAATTACTTTTCCCCTCCTTTTTTTCCAACTTGACCCGTCCAACAGCTGAGCAAACAGATATGAGATGAGAGGCTCTTGTGTTAGACAGATTTTACTGTTACAATCAGGGCTTATAAATCTTCAGACACACAAGGTGTATATTCGTATAAACCCCTTCTGTAATTGCACAAGAACCCCCAAAACCTGATAGCAATGAGGTACAGAAGCACAGAGTGCAAGCCCTAGCCCAGCCAGAAGAGCAGCCCTCCCACCGCACCAGGAAGCCCAGCGCGGGGCCCCACCCTGAGAGCCCCACCACCCCAGAAAAGCTGCCCACCACCCCCCAGGAGTTCCGAGCATCTCCTCACCCCAGCCCCAGGTACAAGCCAGGGCCCCCCAAGGGAGCCCCGTCCCCAAGCTCCAGGCAGCCGCGGTGATCCAGAAGAGAGCAAGGCAGGGCCCGGCCATCCCCACCTAGAGGAGAGATGACTAAAAGAAGTGGGGGTCCCCAAAAGGTGTTGAGAACATAGCCCGACCAGGCTCTCACAATGTTGGAATTTAGAAGGGGCCCGACACCCGAGGGTAAGGACCAGAACCCGCACCATAAAAACATGGACACCTTCCGGGTTCAGATAGAATGTGATCCCCTGCTCATGGTCTTGACAGAGAACTAAAGGATCCCTCTCCTTGCAAGGGGAGGTTTGAAAGCCCTACGCAGCACATATCAAAAACTGATTTTACACATTCCCACAGACGTAAAAGTCCTCATGCATCAGAAAACCAAGGCTTAAGTGTGTGTTCAGGGTTTGTGTAGGTGCCAAAACTGTTATTTGACAGATTGATTTGTTACACAGTTGTAGCGGGCGTGTTACTTGATTAGACAGAGATGATTATGTGAAAAAGTTCACCTGTTCAAGCCGGGGTTTGAACAAGCCAGTCAGAACAGGTGAGCTGGGGATATGAATTTCTTGTTGACCGCTAACACTAAATACTATATGTCGATGTCTTAATGCTATTATGTGAAGATTTGTTGATTTGATGCCTTATTGCTTTGACGTAAATTGTACATTCACAATTGTTGCTTGTTGCTGTAACTGAGCTTTGACATCGCGTAAGCAACTTTACTCATACAGTGGAGATCAAAAGTTTGGGCCCCCCAAGTATAATGTTATATTATTGTGCTGTTATTTTGAAAGGGTAAATGATGGCAGTAAAGTCTGTCTTTTGACATATTATAAGAATGTCTCATCCGTAAACTGATGCCTTTATGAGATTTCTCAATCTTTCCTTGGGTTCTTTATGCACAGTAATATAACGTTTTACCTGGAGTGCCCAAACTTTCAATTCCCACTGCAGCTGTCATGATAACGCATGCCACCACAAATGCAGATAAAACAAATTAAATAATACGCTCAATAAATCACTTTCAAACTTATAGTAAGTTGTGCTCATCATCAATAGCAAATTCTCCATTTGCTCAAAGCGGAACATGTATTAAGGAATCAGACATGTAGCCGCTAAAGTTTGCCATGGAGATCCAAAAACTCATCGAAGATCCCTAAATAAGTTGTCAGTGTTTTACGATCATTTAAGTTATTATAAAAACTATCTATGGGCTTTTTAATCACTTAAATCACAAGTAGTTTAAGTCTGGACTCAAGTTCATGAAAATCTGCTGCTGTAAAATACCAACAAAAGCTTCTCCAAGTCTCAGAGGAAAGAGAACAAGCAAACTTCCTCTGATTCAGTTCTCTGGAAACAGCAGCCACCAACAGGAAGTTATCCAAGACAGGAAGTAGATGCTGCTGAGCTCAACAAGTCTGAATGCACACACATTCACCTGTTGACACAGACACACAAATATACACGTAAACACTCCCACTCACACACACACACAAAATCCTGCACACATGGACAGCAAGGACCATGGTGTGCTGGACAAGAAGAGGAAAAAAGTGTTGTTGATTTCCTCATTCCTGGACTCACCACTTCCAGAATCTTCTCCTCCATGTCATAAACAGTGCAGTCCTGTGACGAAGACACAATAATAACACAGATTGAAGTCATAACATTCAAAGTCAAAACAAAAATCCTTAACAAAGTAAGAGAAAGACATTTGTTTCAATAAACAATAAATGATCAATGGCTAACGGGACTGAAGAAATCAGCTCTATTTCTGGAATATTGGGCAAGTTTAATAGTTTAAAAAATTAATAAACTCATTTAAAAACTGCTTCTTAAGCAGCTCAAAGCTCTTTAGAATACAAAAACAGGACTTGACACAGCATTATAACTAACCTGTCCCTTTGCCCCCCTTCCTCTCTATTGATGCATGACCCCTCACACAATGAATAAGGGCATGAAAACAAGCCTAAGTATAAAAAAATAATGTGGACAATGAATTCCCATTTCAGAAGCTAAATCACATGTATGAAAAACAAACTCCATCTGGATTTGTCAGTGTTTCAAATGGACCTCTGCCTTTTAACTTTTTCTGCAGCAGTCAGAAAATGAAGGCATAAATAATACTACTGTAAAAAAAAACAGTATTTTGAAGTGATGATATGATGAGAAAAAAGAGAGAGGACCAGCAAGAGACAATATTCAGTAAATGTCAGAATGGATGGAAATAAAAAGAAGACCACAAACACCTCCCACAGATGCAAAGGATTCCTCGTGGTTGCAGGAAAGACTGCAAGCTGTAAACAGGCTGACCAGATGATTGCATGACAGCATAGCTGGGTGACGCCTAAAAAACTAACCATGCAGGAATGAGCAGCACTGAACAACAACATACATTTGTATGTTAAAAAGCAAATGCCAAAAAACATGCAGCCTAACATACAGTGAGTGCCCTGTTATACAAAAACATGCAGCTAACCAGAAACACACAGCTGACCAGAAACAC
>BSAI01000101.1:8546500-8596614 GCA_036245035.1 Adrianichthys oophorus
GGGCGAAGGCAGGGTACACCCCTGGACTGGTCGCCAGTCTGTCGCAGGGGCCACAATCACACACCCATGCACACTCACATTCACACCTACGGACAATTTAGGGTAACCAATTAAGCATGTTTTTGGACGGTGGGAGGAAGCCGGGTACCCGGAGAAAACCCACGCATGCACGGGGAGAACATGCAAACTCCACACAGAAAGGTCCCCCAGCCAGGACTTGAACCGGGAACCTTCTTGTTGTGAGGCAGGAGCGCTAACCACTGCGCCACCGTGCATCCCTGATTGCCAAATTTATGTCCCTATATGCAAGGGACCTGACCGCAGGATTAAAAGAATAATTGATTGCCTTGCTGAAGTTAGGTTGTGGATGTCAGCTAACTTTCTTGACCTAAATGAAAACAAATCCGAGGTAATTGTGTTTACCCCTAGTGGTCGAAAGGATCATGATGTTGATCTTCTCTCTCTTGCCCCTTTTGAACAGTCTGTGGTCACTAACTTGGGGGTAAAAATCGATGCTTCCTTGAAACTGGACCTCCAAATAAATGCTGTGACCAGGTCCTGCTTTTTTTCAAATGCAACGTCTGGCTAGGATTAAGTCTTTTATTTCAAAAAAGAACCTGGAAATTGTCACCAATGCCTTTGTGCTGTCCAGACTAAATTATTGTAGTTATTTGAGTGTTGGGTTACCCAAGGCTTCAATAGCCAGACAGCAGCTGTCCCCCCCCCCACACACCCCCACCACCACCACCACCACAGTCCTTACGCCCTGGAGACCAGTGTATGTTACTGGTTCCCAGAACAAAACGTAAATTTCAGGGGGGACCGTGCTTTTGCTGTGCTGGCCCCTAAACTTTGGAATCAGTTGCCACCATCAATTAGAGAGGTCACGCTCTTGGAGAGTTTTAAGAAACAGTTATTCCTGCACTACAGCGTTTTAGCATCAACCTAGCCCTGTTATTATCCTGGTTTTAGTTTTACATTGTTTTAAATTGTTTTACATTGTTTTAAATTGGTTTTGTTATTTTTAATGCTTTTATTCTCTTTGTTTTATCATTGCATAATGTTTGATCTGTGTTTTCCCTGTGTACAGCACTTTGGGCTTCCTTGGCTGGTGGTGGAAGGTGCTCTATAAATAAATAAATTAATTGAAATGCCTTGAGCTTTGGGGCGGGTCTCACTTAGGGGGCCCTGGCTCGTACCCGGGGCTGGAGTGGGTGGACGCTCGGAACTCCTGGGTGGTGGTGGGCGGCTTGTCTGGGGTGGTGGGGCTCTCGGGGGCAGGGCCCCCTGGCGCGGTGGAAGGGCTGCTCTTCTGGCTGGGCTGGGGCTTGCACTCTGTGCTTCTGTACCTCACTGCTCTCGGGTTTTGGGGGCCCGTGTGGCAGTCCTGAGGGCCCTGGTCTGGGTGCTTGGCCGGACTGTCAGGCGGGTGGATCTCCTCATAGTGCGGGTGCGGGGATGTCCCTGGTTGCCGCTGCTTCCTCGGAGGGTGTCTTGGTGTGGGGATGGCTGGGAGTACTCCCTCCATTTTGTTGCCTGTTGTTTTACGATTCTACCCTCCCTCCCCTGTAATCATCCTCTAACTTAGATAACCCACCCTTTTTCCCTTTTCTTCTGCTCCCCCTCTTTTCCCCCCTTTCTTTTTCTGTCCGGTCTAACAAAAAGAAGAACATAAACAAAATTAATATTAATAAAGTTTTGCTTAAATTACAAAAGGGGCTTATACAAATTTACACCTTGTGTGTCCGATGATTTATAACCCCCAATTGTAATAGTAAAATCTGTCCAACACAAGAGGCTCTCAGCTCATATCTGTTTGCTTGGCTGTTAGACAGGACAAGTAAAAAAAAATGTATGAGTGTCACAGCAAAGGGTCAGAATTAGGACCATGTGATATTTCAGTTTTTCTTTTTTAATAAATCTGCAAAAATGTCAAAAATGCTGTGTTTTTTCCTGGAACAACAATTCAACTGAGTGCGCCTACGCATTGCGACTCATTGATTAAACTACAATAGAATTAAACTTTTTAGAATGTTAGTGATCCCATGGCAGGAAAACTATCTTGATACCGTAGCTCTGCCGGAAAAAAAAAAAAAAAAGATACTAGCCATGTTTTTTTTTTTTAGTAGACTTACTGGCAGCCAACCGTAGCGATAGTTAAAAAGAAAGAAAGACAATCAGGAACAGAAAGAACGTTGGGTATTCTAATTCTACTGTCTTCTTCAAGTGTTTTGTTTTGTTTTTCTTTTTACTGCCGCAACAGTCGGCTGCCAGTTAGCTAGCTTTAGCTTCGTGTTCGCTTAGCAGTTTTTGCTTTGTTATAAAATCAACCAATTTTGACAGAAATGTTTTACATGTTTTACAGTTTTTTACTAACGAAAGGAGTGGCATGTGTGCTACCTCCTTTTTTGCTGTATTCACCACTTCTGGGTCTAAAACGAACAACTGCTGCATTGTTTACATGAACAGCTGTTGTTTTTTTTTTTCTCTTTCCTTAATTTATTTTTATCAAAGCAAATATTTCACAAACAATCATGCCATATCTGTCAATGACATCAGTATCAATGACGAGACAAAGGCAGACAAAACAAAACAAAAAAAAAACGATCCACTGTTGTAGCCTGACAACCACAAAATGCGGTCAGACATGGCTGTATTTTGATACGTTTTATTCAATTTTCAACAGAGCTATGGCTATCAAGATAATGTCCCATTATGGGATCAAAAACATTCTAAAAAGTTGTATTTTACATTAGTTTGTTAGAACTTAATAGAAAATGAAAACTTAATAGAAGACGCCTGCACAGTTTGAAGAATCAATGTTCTTTTGACAGTTTAACAGTAGAAATTTGTATTCACGACAAAGAAAAGTCGTATACAAAAGAGACATGTTAGACATTAAATTCAATTTTGTATTCATTTTTTTCTGCAAAGTTGTGCACAAAATATAAATTTGTGCACATCATTGTCTTTATGAATACAACTTTGCGTTTATGAATACAACTTTTTCTTTAAGACTACGTTATTTATTGACAGCTATCTTACCTCATACTGCTGTGCCACAAGTTCAACACTTTAATTCAAAAGCCTATTTTGCTGACGTTTGATTAGGGAGTAGATTCAGATCTACTCAATGAATCTAAAGAACTTAGTTTAACTTACATAAGAACTCACCCATTTTTCCTAAAAAGAAAATGACGGTCTATACCACAGACCAAGTGGTCCAAAGCACATATTTCTGATAGTCTTCTGTTATGCTGTTATGGATTTTTAAAAGGTAGTTAAACTTGGACTCTTTGTGGCTGTAGACTAAAATTTTTTCATAAGATCGTCCTTTCATGTTTACTATCACTGCGGGCTTTCAAAAAAAGAGAAGTGGCTTGAGTCCTCCAGGTGACTTCTATCAACATACAGAACTCCCAGCACTTGTAGAGATAGATTTAGTGTAGTTGCTTCTACCTGTCCAGCCAAGCTAGCAGGTTCTTCGAAGCTCCGATCAACTCCATCACCGCAGTAAGGAATGGATTGGAGGGCCGATGGGAGTTTTTGTGTTGGTAGGCAGGATTCCTCCTGCGCTGTGACACAGCGCTGAACAGGTTCTGGTGTGCTGTCCTCATCTTCCCCACCAGAGTCTTCAGGTTGTCCAACTCCACACGACAGTTCTGCTTTCAATAAACAGTGACATCATTAGGTCATTCTCTCTCAGGATTTATTATTCTGCCCAACAGCCAGTAAACGCAGCACAGGCAGGTTAAATGCTGGAAGAAATGTTGGTTTATTAAAGAAAAGTTTCTGATTCATAAAAACTTGTAAAAGAGACATGTAAGAATTTTTCACCACCAAAGCTAAATTAAACAGGCTCCTCTTAGTAAAATTTAACACAGAAAATACTCCTGTGTGTTAAAAGAAATACACAATGGTCAAGATTTATTAAATTAAAAAAAAGAAAAACTATATTTATTCTTGTTGCCCTGAGAATGAATTGAGTTACCCCAGTGTTGTAGTTTTCATAGATTAAATTCTATGAACATTCTTTGAAATTCTATGTATATGTTCCCTGTGTAGCCGCCATCAGTGTGTGAATGTATGAGTGGATGAGACTGGGACTGTAAAGGAAGGTAGAACAATTGTATTTTCATATTATTTCTTCTGCTTCAGGTGATCAACAGATTATTTTTAAGACATTGGGCTCAGTTCTAGACTTGGATAGAAATGAAAACCTTTTAGAAAATTGTGTAGAAAACTGTGACAAATTTTGTGCTTTTTTTCATGGACAAAGTTACAGACATTAGGTCCTCTCTTACACAATGCTCTACTTATTCTCCACCAACTTTGCCGACACCAGTAGCTAAGCTTAATTCTTTCTCATTGGTGTCCCTGACTGAACTAGAAAGGTTGGTTTCAGGTTTAAAACCAGCTGGTTCTTCTCATGATGTTTTGCCGGCTTGGTTATTTCAGAAAGTCTTTGCAGTGATAGGTCCAGCTGTTTTAACCATCGTGAATAGTAGTCTTGCTTCCAGTCAGGTTCCTCTCAATTTTAAACATGCGGTAGTGAGGCCACTGTTGAAAAAAAACAAGGGCTGGATACCGCACTGTTCTCAAACTATAGGCCAATTTCAAACCTACCTTTTTGTGCAAAGGTCCTTGAGAACATTGTGTATAAACAGTTGGTTACATTCTTAAATGCTCATGGGATCTTGGAACCTTTCCAGTCAGGTTTCAGGCCTGGACATTGCACAGAGACCGCTCTTTTAAAAAATTTGAACGATGTTTTGCGAGAAACAGATGCAGGTAATCTGGTGGTTCTTCTATTATTGGATCTGTCGGCAGCCTTTGACACAGTTGATCATGAGATCTTGATTGGAACATTGGGTGTGGCTTTCTGGTGAAGCCCTTCAGTAAATGAGGTCTTATCTTTCAGACAGGTCTTTCAGTGTTAACATGGGCCTTCATTCATCCAAGTGAGGTGGGGAATCCCTCAGGGGTCGGTTCTGGTGCCTTTGCTTTTTCTCTATACACGCTCCCACTGGGAATGCTGCTTTGTAAGAATAAGGTGGATTTCCACCTTTATGCTGATGACTGCCAAATCTATGTCTTTGTTTGTTTTTGCTTTTAAGTCATTGGAAGGCACGGCACCGTCTTAATCTTAATCGTCTAATCTGCTTTAAAATATTCCCCTCTTAAGTCTGTGCTCTGCGGACCAGTGTTTGTTACTGGTTCCGAGAAACAAATGTAAGCTTCGGGGGGACCGTGCTTTTGCTGTGTTGGCTCCCAAACTGTGGAATCAAACACCATCAGAGAGGTTACAATCTTGGAGAGTTTTAAAGCCAAACTGTTCCTCCATTATGGTGATGTCGTATCTGCCTAGCTACACTTTTTTATCTTCTTTTATTAAGTTGGTTTAAATCTCTGTATTTAGTTTGACTCTTTGTCTTCAATGTTGCTTGACTATATGTATGTATTCTGTTTTTCTTATGTACAGCACATTGGGCCTCCTTGGCTGGTGGTGGAAGGTGCTTTATAAATGAATAAATGAAATGAAATGAGAAAAGTATAAGTATATGCCATTTACCATTTACTAAACTAAGTTACCTTAAAGTATTCCAGCGGCATACAATACTCTTCATCAGTTGTTGGAGGTCCAAAAGAATCTTATACCACTTTCTTTCTCCTTTTTTTCTTCTCCTCTACTAATTTTAGCTGGTACATCTTTATCACTTGCAATCTTCAATCTTCCTTATGAAAAATCTTCCTGGTGCATAGTTTTTTTTCAATGACTTTTTCGAATATAAATTAATTTATTTGCAGAATGTTTCTACCATTGCATTTGATTTTATCTTGAACTACTACAATCGTGCTCAGAAAATTCTATGAATCCATTATTGTTTTCTTGTCGTGTTGCAAACTAGCCCACCTCAAACGTGCATAGAAATATATCTTCTTGACTGTGAATGAATTGGGTGTCCTCAGAAAAACAAATCAAACGTACAATAAATGACGTGCATGCTCAAAACGGTTAAGGAAGAAGGAGAATCGGCAAATATCGCAAGTGGAGAGAGAGAGGTAAATCACATTACGTACCGATAAGACACCAAAAACTACACAGACACTACAATGATGACCATGATGATAGGGCTGAGCATCGTTACTTAAGCTGTGATCTGATTCGACTCAAAAATCAAGCTAAATGATTCACAAATCATCTTTTACACCTTTGTTTAAAACATGAGATCAGAATCAACAAAACTAATACAAAACACAAAGATTTAGAAAGAATGAAACTGTGTTTGTTACTTTAAACACATTTGGGGTTTTTCCCCATCAACCTTCTGGTTAAGTTCAGCAGTAACATAACCAACATTAAAACATAAACATCAATGTCATTTAGGATAATTTAACAACAAAACCTGAAAATGTTCTTCACAGTTCTTCCATACTCAAAGTTCCGCAACACTTTATGTTCTAAGAATTACACATTGGTGCAAAGCCGGTATATAAAAATGCTTTTCTCCGCTGATCACGTTAATTCACGTTGGCTATGTCAGAATTCCTTCACTACTCACTGTATAGTGCACTATATAGTGTGATCGCTGTTTTGTGGACCTGTCTGAGTCTACAATTCCAAAATCAAATGCTTGTATTTGTTAAGTTTTCACTTTGTGAAATCAGTGACGCTGATTTTCGCTTTTTAAAAAGAAAAAAGTAATGAGTATGGTGTTAGAACTGCTTTTTACAATCCAGGGTACTAGATAGTTCTGCTCTATATAGTTTTTTAGTAGTTGGGGATTAGGGTGGGAATTTGGACATAGCTGTTAATTACATTCACATTTCACTAGTGTGCAACCCTGCTTATCAGCACAAGGCTGGTTTTCTCCGCTTCAGAATCCGCTGGAATTATGTTAATAGCGTCAACTGTTGAAGAATTACCATAACAAAAAGAATGTAAACACTGGAGCTAAAGCTTGTTTTGTTCAGAACTCATGTCAGCGAGCGGAACTTGTGTCTCAATTTTTTTTAAAAAGTTGAAATTTTAATTTTTTTTTTTTCAAATTTTACAAATTTAGGAAAAAAGAAGCACCCGCTAGTCTTACTTTGAAAACAGGATTTGTTTACTTCCGGTGACAGTAGCGCTGCACGTCCAGCTTTTTTTGCTTTATAAACTTTAAATCCAGGATTTTTCTGCATATCAGAGCAATAAATACATTGTTCCCAAATTATTTTTTTTACTACACTTTGGTATATTTATAAAGATTGCAAATCAGCAATCTTTGTCGTCTCGAATATTTGTAGTAGAATTTTCTGTAGAAGATTGCGAGTATCCGAGTACTCAGAAACTCATTACAGCCCTACATAATGACTATATTATTTTCATTCATTTATGTGTCAGGGGGAGAAACGTGTACTTCTCATCTGATGCAACACAACTGGTGAGATAAAAAGCAGTTGTGGGTTCAATTCAACAGAAAGAACCAGATTTCATGAATAAAGCTCTTCTGTGAGAGTTCTGTCAAATGATGCTCTTTGGCCTGTGCTGTTGTCTTTTTGCAAGCCTTTGCTTCTGCTTTGGTTGTTTTGTCAGGGCTGAAGTCACAGGAAATCTGGTACAGACAGACATAGTTGTGACAAAGGGACTCACTAAAGAGCAAAGCAGATCCACAGCCTCCAGGACCAGATCCTGGTGTCCAACCCGGTCCACACCCAGAGACATGAGCTCCTGGTGGGACATCCTGAGCAGCTTCTCCCCATCAACCTGCTGCTGCTGGAAGGCTGGGAGGTACTGCTGCAGGCTGTCGTCCAGTCCTGAACAACAAATGAAGGTCAGAATGTGAAGCACATCTGCATTAGTTTAGATCTGCTGACAGGAATGGCAGTCATCACCTCGAAGGAACAATGAAAGGTGATGCAACTGTGCTGAGCGTGTGAGTGAATAAAGACTTAATATTCTGTATTCAGGTGTGTGTCTGGATCCCCCACAGTTCAGACCAGCTCTACTCAAGACCTCCTTCAGGTCCATGTTTGAGTCATAGTTAAAAAAGTTCAATCTCACTATTTTGACTATTATTTTGTCAATAAAGTCACTACTCTTCACCACACCAATGCACCACTATTACTCGTTTAAAGTAAAATGTTACTGGCACTCTGAGTTTCACTATGCCATTATGCCAGATCTACTTTAAGTGCTCTTTGCTACAAGTTGGTCATTTAGACATTAAGTCTTTGCTTCATCCTGACTCCTCAACGGTAATGTAAAAATGAGGTTTGCCTGTTCCTCTAAGCAGAGTCCTGAATGGATTGTTCTGTTTGCTGCAGCTGCTCTGCAGTTTCAGATGAAATCATGACCAAAGTTGTGTGAATGTCCTCCTTCATAAGGTCGTGTCCTCACTGAGTTTCTGTTCTTCACAGCAGTTGGCCTTCTAAGGTTGATCTAGGGCTTGTTTCTCTGCTCATCCTGGTGGTTCAGGAGGTTAGTGATGTGCAAACTACTTCAGAAGTGACTCACAATAATTAGACTTTGATGAGAAAAAAGCAAATGTTTAGCCGTCCGGTTAAACCTCAAGTCAGCTGGCTAGCATTCGATAACTTATGTCTCCACTTCATTATTAAATAAGGATGTCAACACACATATTGACAGTGGATGCCTTCTCCTCAACAAAAACTTTGCCTTGTGCCTTAATGGCTTTAACTCCATCAACACACTGATCATCTCACTCATGTTAAAGAACTCTCCAGACTGAAGTTGTTGCTCTGATGTTACCTCATCAAACTGTGCAGCTGATGATCTTCATATTTCTCTTAATTTTCTTTCTCTGCCTCTTCATGTTGAAACTCCCTCAAACGATCTCATTTCTAAACATGAAGGACATTGGTACACATCCCCTGTCTTCCTGCATTGCCGATGTTTCTTTCCTTGATTCTGTGTCCTTTCTTTTCTCTGTAGAATAATGCTTTGTGTTCTGTCCTGAAAGCTCTTACTCCTGTGAAATTGCAGTGCGTTTTGATTTCCCATCTGACGTCTTTACCTCTGAACTCTGCTGTATGAAAGCTTAATGTCCTCAGCTGGAATGCTAAAATAAGGAAAACTGGGGGTATGAAATCCACAAAGTCCAGACTTGATGAGGACAGGACAAACACAGGTCAAATAACCACATGACTAACACGAATTCTATGTAGGTTCAGTGTTTACAATCATAAAACAAAACTCAATGACCACAATTTAAAAAGCCGTGACAAAACGAAACATGTTAAAGAAACCTAAACTTCCATGTTAAAATTCTTAAAGTGGCACAATTAACTTGTTACCTTGACTGAATTAAAAATACAACCTACAGCTCATTAGGCCCTGCTAATAAACAAACTGAAATCAATTTCAACTGTAGGACAAACTTTGCTGCTAGAAGCAGAACATGTGAAAGAGCTTTGAAGAGTCCAACACATGGCCTCATGCTGTGAACCATTTGGTGTCCTGTAGACTTGTCAACAAAAAAGCCTGATCCTCTGTGAGCAGAAAAACAGACTGTGTGGGTGTTTGGATGCAGCACATGTTGATGCGGCAGCAGGGAGGAACCATCAACTGTTTCCTCTCCAGCAGCAGCTCCACTTGTTCCTGCTTGTTCAGAATTTTTAGAAACTTTGACAGTCCGCTTGCTGGAGTGTGATTATATAAGAAATGTACCCAGTTCAGGAGCTTCCAGCATGATTCACTGATCAATAAATCACAGTCAATAGAAACAAGTTGGAATTTGTCTTTCTAAATTAAACCTTTAAAGAGTGTTGTAGTAATAGAGCTGACTAATGCATATTGAGTATTGCACTAATCACTAAGACAAGTTGCCCTGATAAATATGAACCCGCAAAGCTCCAAGACTTTGTTCAGTTATCCAACATCAAAATCCAGTTAGAAACCTGAATGGAACCATGAAGCTGGTTCTGTTTGTGTGGGTTCCTTTTTCTTCAGTGAACTCCAGCAGCCTGCAGGTCAGGATGAGGAGGGTTAGGTTAGTCAGGAGTGTCTGGACTCTTCGATGTGTGTCTGTGTGAAAATGAACACATTTCCAGACTACTCTTAACATATTATTCTACTTCTCCAAGCAGCTTGGCTCTTTCCAATTTAAAATCAGAAGTTTTTGTGAAGTCTGTGGAACATTTGGAATATCAGAACTTCTTCACGTTCTTCAGTTCCCTTTAAACTCCTTCATGCTCTCAGGTGTTCCAAAATTCTAGTGGGAAAAACATTCATCAGATCTTGCTTTCATTTGCTTTTTCCCACGTTTGTGGCATTTGATCGAATAAACAGTTTTAGGTTTATCACAAATGTACGAGAAAAGTTTCAAAGTCTTAAAAATGTACTCTTTGAGTTAAGAACCTTAGCAAGCTTTCAGCCATGAAGACAAAACTTTAGTTCATTTCACTTTTACCTGGCTTTAAAAATCTGTTTTGTTTTTCAGTCATTCAGACTTTAGCCAATTGAGTTAGAATCCTTGTAAATATGCAGACAGAGTGGAATAATAGAGTGCTGTCATGGATGAATTCAGTTTCATTAGATTACTTGGAGGAAATTTGAGTTGAACCAGGATTGATTGTTGAGTAGAAAGCTGGTGAGAAGAAAACTGGCGTCCCACTCGTCCTCTCGCTCTCATAGAAGGTGTGCTCTTAGAGAGAAGCAAATTTTCACCACACAAGTATAAGAAATGGCATTAAGGAAACATACACTGGCTTTTAATAAACAAAGGTACATTTGAATATTTAGGAGGATTTTTTTTAACCCCAGCTCTTGCATTTATTATGAGTGCAACAGTAACAGTGAACCAGGTCAGAATCAGGAGTTTTTTCCAACACTTTTCCTGAAGTCCATCTCCATGGTGGCATCTCTGAGCATCTGTTTGCAGACGTTTCTGGACCTTTGCCCTCCTGTCCATCAGCCCTTGTGTAAACTGTGTGTTCAGAACAGAGAAGCAGCTCTGGCAAAGAAAATTTCACCTATAAACCCACAGGTCACTGCTTCAACCTGACAAACACACTGCTGTCTGCTCAAACAGCCAGAGCAGAAACTTGATCCGTAAGGAACAAATACTGGAGTCACATTCAAAGGCCACAAAGCTAAAAAACAACTTTTCCTGTCAAATAAGCAAAAACAGCAGATGGAGCCAACACAAAACAACAGCTGTCCTGTTTGTTCTCCTTCAAACAGCAGAACAATAACCTCTGCTGAGCCATCTCCCCGAGCACCTCAGATTCCTGTCAACGAAGAGTTTCAGACCAACCATTTCCACGATGTTTCCCATCCCTTACAATTTTGAGTAGAATCAGAAATAAAAACATGACTTTAAAAAGACAGACTGGGAAAAAATGAGGATATACGTAATGCTATACTAGTCCTCAGATGCAAGAAAAGACTTTCCTGTTCTTTAAAGTTCCTGTTTTTTAAAGCAGGGAACTTTCTCTGGGTTGTGTTTGTAATGGAGAACTACTCTCTCATACAACTACTTAGACATGATTACTTATTATATTTTAAACTCATTTTGCTTTCTACTCTTTGGATTTTTACATATTGAAACAAACTTGTCATTGTGGTCACCCATCCACTTTCCAAACCTCCTAAATCCTTCTTGGGGTTGCTGGAGCCAATCCCAGTTATTGTTGGGTGAAGGTGGGGTGCACCCTGGACAGTCTATCACAGACACTCAACCACTCACATTCACACCTAATGAGCACTTCAAAATAACCCACCACTAACCTGTGGAACATGTTTTTGGAGCTCATACATGAATGGAGAGAACATCCAATCTCCACACTGAAAAGACCAGCTGGGATTTGAACCAGGGCCTTCTGGCTATGAGGCATGAGCACTGACCGCTACACCACCATGAAGCCCTTACTGGAAACAGTAATGCACATATTTAGGGAAGCCATTTGTTTTCACAGGTGTTTCTCCCCTGGATACAGTGAAGCCTGAATTGATTGATACACCAGACTATTTTGGCTCAATGATACTTTCATTCAGCCAGAAAGTTTCTTCTTGATTGCAAAAGAGACCGGTGTCTCCCACAAGGGAACAAGACCATGTATGTAGGAGGCATCATTGTCCACTTTTCTTTACATTTGAACAAACTGTCACATGCATGTCCAAATTATAGCAGTGGTGTAAACAACATTGAGCTTGACTGTACATGATGAATGTCAGCAGACATTTTTCACGTCTTTTCACTAAAAAGATTTCATTTCCTAAAATGGGACTGTATAAAGCCCTTTAAGACCTATATAGTCTAAAATCAAAGAATTGATGTTTTTGGTGTCTATGACCATAACTTTCACATTAAAGTTTCAAACTTAAGATATCATCAGTGTCCATATTTTAATATGAAACTACCACTAAGTCAGGTCATAAACATTAGGAGAGAAAGCTAGACACTTCTTCAGTTTCAGCCAAAGAAAGTCAACGTTATTGTGCACTCCCGGGAAACAAAGCAACAGGAAGAGGCGCTTCGTGAAGCCAGCCCCACAGTTTCCTCTGATTAACCACAGATCCTGAGTTTCCGTGATAACAACGGATGCTGGGTGGGTGGGGTCACATTTCCCATCCACAGTTCAGGCCTCTGAGCTCTCTTCAGGATAATCTTTGTAGTTAAGAAGTGCAAACATCTAAAAACACTTCAGAATAACCCCCTCCTCCAAACACACACATTTACATACATCCCAGTTCAAATCAGTGGCTCCAACAACACTTTTCCTCTGCTCAGATGGTGTGAAAATCCAGAAGGTAACAGCATTAAACCTTGACACCAAGACCCCAAACGTTCACAAAATACATATCTGACCGGCATCCCCTTGTTTAACCATCAACACAGTCCAGTCTGGGCTTTTCCAGCTCTCCTCCTGCTTCCCTAACAGCCGTTAGCTTCATCCGCCAGCTGATGAGCATCATTAGGAACCTGCAGATCTTAGTTGAACACCAGATGCTGCTGACAGGCAGAAAGGCGGACGAAGACTTTTAATCCAAACGGCAATATGCCGACCCATGTTTTATCCTGAAAGTTCAGAGGGAAAGTGTCCAAGAGGAATCCTAATTAGTGCTGGAAGGAGTTCAGAAATGCTGCTGTGTAGCATTACTCAAAGCGTTAAATGACTAGAAAGACTGAAGGGAAAAGATGGATCAAAATGGGATGTGTGGGAGCTTGAAAACATCCCATTTTAATCTACTGACACACTGCACTGCAGGCATTGGTGATTCTCCACAATGATGGCTTATGTTGTCAATGACAACCTCCAAACACAACTGTAAAAGGGTCTGTGGAGTTTTTAACCTTGAGATTGCTAATATGGATGCAATTGTGCTGTTGCCCAAGAGTAAAATAATTGGCTACAAAACTTCCAACGACCACTTGGATGTCCAATCACTAGAGACTGTGACCATTCAGTCAAAGAGCTTGTTTACTTTAACTTGGTGTCCTAAAGTCAAATCGAGAAGCAGAAAGCCGTGAGGATTCTGTTGTTATGCAGAAGAAATGTACCCCTTCCCTCAACAGCAAATACATAATCCTTTCAGGCCTGACTTTATTTTTGAGTCCTGGATTCAATAGTATGCCCCAAGGAGACTTCCATGAGTGATGTGGCATTTACCTCATTTCTGAATTATTTCCAACATTATCCTAAAAAAAAGTGTGTCGAGATTTTCTAAATTATTATGTGAACTTGAAGTGAACATTGTCATGCAGATACGATTAAACAAACTGAACTAAAACCAAGGAAAGATGAGAAAAAGCATGCTGCAATTTTTACAACGCAAAGCTGTTTAATTAGACAATCAGTCCATATGGTTGCTGAGAGAACTGATCTGGTGTCAGAGTTGTCTCCAATTGTGTCTATAAAAATGATTGTGTCCACTCTCAGGTCTACTGACCTGCACCCTCCATTATCATTACTCTACTCTACTTGAAATAAACCAGACTGGTCGCAGTCATTCAAAGTTGCTTCTTCATCATAAAGCTGATGAAGAAACCGGTGGGCCTGTAGGATTAGGTAAAAATAAGCAAACGTAGCTGTTTTCTGTGATTAGCTTCCTGTGTCCTATATGAGAACTGGGCTGAGTGACCCTTCCCTCCTCTCGTTCCAAACAGGAAGTACCCACTGGCTCCGAGAAGCCAAAATCCCATGTGCTAGAACAACAGTTCTTGCTCTGATACATATTTTAACAAGTTCTAGATCATCCTCATTTTTCTATTTATATTTTTCTGTAGTTCAAGTTATTAAAGTTATAACCTGATGCCTCAATAAAAGTAGGAGGAGCCTGCTGGCCCCCGCTTCAAATGTTCAAAGTGTTTGGCAGATTTCTTGTAGCCCACCTTTAAGTGGTAGGGGTGTGGCCTTCCAACAAGCTCACTCCTGATTGGTGATTGTAGTTGCCATAGAATGACTCAGAAGGACTCAGACCAACTTGAACCCATCACTGCTCACTGATAATGTCTTTCTCTAACATGGACATTCTCCATATTGTCAAAAAATGGCGACTGAACTGACTTCATTTTGTTGGAGCTGGAAGTAAACCATTTTCTATGGGTGACGTCACACTCAGCCCAGTTCTCACATGCATACAGTCAATTGGTATATGAGAAGCCTTGTTTCAACACAAGGGTGTTCTTGGACCGTGAGGGATCAACTGACTGACAAGGAGCATGGACAGATTTTCATTGGGCTTTTTTAATCCACAAAAGCAGCATAAAAGAGGCTACAGTGACGGTCACAGTTCCACAGATCGGTGAGCAGAGCCACTGCTCTACTGTATGTGCTAAAAACTCAGGTCTACTGAAAGGCTCTAGAATGTTCCTAAAATACAAAGTGTGATTTGGTAAAAACCACAGAGGTTGTCTAGTGATTGAGGTTGTTGAGGTGTGCTGCCCAAGAATGACCTGGATGACGGACAGTGCAGAAGAGACAGCCATTTTCCCGTGCCATAGGAAAGAATGCCATAATGCACAATGGTGCCATAATGGTGGCCTTTTAGCACTCTGACTCTAACAGAGTCATACATAAAGAAGAAAATATCTGTATCTTGAATTCATCTTTTTATTGAAAGCCCATAAACAAATCTTGGAGATTTTTATGTTTAAGTTACACTTCAACCCCTGATCCACGCCGTTTCCTTTTTGATTTTATCACTGGTGTATTTCTGCTCTGCGTCTCTTCCTGGAGTCGCAGGTCATATTTGCAATTCTCCATGTTTCTACAGATCTGCTCAGAAAAACAATGCTCGACTCCTTATTCTTCCAGTCTGTCAGGTCTGAAAGCAGCTGGCTGAAGTCTGCCGCACCTGTCAGTGAAAAGAAATATGTGGATGTGTCTGAACATGCTCTTCTTAATCATCCACACACCTATGAAGCTCAGCTGTTCACTTGTTTGAACTGTTCAGTATTTAGGCCAGGTTTGCTACATGTTTTTAAAATTGTCGACTAACAGCAACCAGCCTGGCCAGCCTCCAGTTCTACGGCTTCCTTCACAGCCCTACAGATGTCAACACATAAACATGTCTTTGCTCCACAGCCTCTCACCCACAATCTGAAGTGACTAACAACTGAAAAAATATAAGCGCCACACTGCACAGCTCGTCCGCGGTTACAAAGTCACAGGTCTAACTGATTCATTGGTAAAGATTAGTCAAAAGAGTCCTCGAAAAATCAGCTGTTTTTGGCTCCCGGACCATTTACTAGAGCGTCTCCAGTTTTTTAGTCTAATCTTTTTTAATCTACAAACATCTGCAGGTATTTTCTGATACGTTTCCATGGAAACCTCTAAATTATCCTACAAGTGATCTCCTGATGTTTGCTTATGCATTGATACGTTTGTGGAATCTCCTGTCAGCTGAAGAAACTGGGGGGGGGGGGGTGTCTCAGAGAATGGAATTGTTGAAAACTGCACTGATTTTACTGTTTTCCAAAGGTCAGGGCCACATCAGCAACCCCCACTTTGAACAGAAGTTCAAATGCTGGGATGAATGTGTGCTCCAACGGTCTGCAGCCAGAGAATTTGACTGCTTGGTTTGTGAGGAAGGTCTTGGAAAAACTGAAGCTTGTGAAGAAGACCAGCAATGTGCTTTACGTTTCAGAACTCACAGGCCCGTCTTTGAACACAGTTCTGCAATCACCCAGGTCAAAGCAGGGCTGAAGTCCTCGCCTTCCTGCAACCTCTGCAAACCCCACTGATGACTTGCTTTTTCAGGCCTGGAGATGAAGGCTGTGCAGCGTGCACACATCTGTCCGTGCACGATCCTGAATCCACCCAGCAAGCAGACACACCAGAACATGAAGCAGGAGGTAAACAAAAGAGAAACTGGAGAGCAATCAGTAACTGAACTGAATCCAACATGTCAAGCTGTGCTGCTTCATAGACCATGCTGCAAACTGCCAGCAGAACCTCGAGCTGAACCCTGAGGAGCAACAGGATCTTCTGAAGGTTCCTCAGCTCTTCTAACTCAGCTGCTGTTCTGTCCTTGCAGTCCACTGTCTTCTCGGGAAGTTTTTGTCCCGGAGCTCAGCGGTCCCAGCGCTGCAGAGGTGATGGATGGTAAAAACCAGATTCCAAAGGTTCGATTCTAAACCTTCGTCATGTTCTCTCCATCGGGAGTGTGCGGGTTTAACACACTTCCGTCGGCGTGTGAGGCTCCCAGGTTCTCACCTGTCATCCAGTCCAGCACCTGCTGGGGGCTCCACGCGCTGACGGTCTCCATGGTGACCCTCAGTTACCTGGTCGGCATGTCTTTCCTTTGAATACCGGAGGGCGGGAAGCACGCGCGGTTAATCCAACACTAACTGAAGTACTGCAGTCGGACCGCCTGCAAAGTTTACCCTTAGGAAGACCACGCCCCTCTGCTCATCTTCTCCAATCACGCAGCTTTGTTGACACCACTTTTAAAAATGCCCAAAACAGCAGATACGCACTGCAATCCTTTTTCTATTCTTTTAAGAGACTGTTTTTATATGAAAGCGGCGTATTTCTCTATTTACACCAAGTATGAGAGTGTGGAATATTCAGCGGAACGTTTTTCAATCTGATTGGCTGATCAGCCTAAACCTGAGTCTTCTTGGGTTTGCCTGCAGGCCTCAGTGTTTGCTTCACGTCACCGATTTTAGAGATAGGAGGCGATCGTATTGGAGTGACAGACACAGCTCATTGAGTGTTTCCACAGTAACAGTGTAGGGTACTGTGTGTTTTACTTAAAACCAAAAAGTTCTCAGTAAAACCTTTTCAATGTGGCGTCAGTTTCAACAGTCTGTGGGTATAAAAGGCTGAAGTCATTCACAGTCATGAACATACGATGTAGCTTAACGGACGGGCAGCACCTCCTCATAGCACGCCTTCAGGTTAGTAGTAATCAGTCAAAACAAATAAGTACTATCAAAGTCAGTGACAGAACCAGGAATGGAGCCCCGCCAGGTACAGACCACAACCATGACCAGTACCTAAGGACCTCTGCACTTGGTTTAGCACCGCCACAGCTGCAGGCCGGTTTACCAGATGTGAGGATACTCGTGTTTCCAGACAAACCGTTCACAACTGACTCCATCGCACACTGAGATTCTTCTGTTAAAGCACAGGTTTTCATGTGAAGGGCCTCAGGGTTCTGTCCTTGGCCCCTTATTTCTTCATACTTTCATGCTGTTACTTGATGATGACTCTGAGACACCGAACATACAGTTATGCAGATGACAAACATTTGCTTTGTCTCCCGGTGACATGTTTTAACAGTAGAGAAGAAATAAAGGTTTGGATTGCAGAGAATGCCCTGTTCTGTCAGGACAATACAGTTGATTGATCGCTGGTCCTGAAGCTGGAGGGAGAGGGTCAGATTCAAACTGAAATTTAACAATTTTGAAGGCCAGTTATAGAATACAATAAAACACAACAATCTACTTCTGTGGTCATTTTCATTTATATTTTCTGCTCAGTGTTTTGTCTGTTTGTTAAACCCCGTTCTTCTTTGACAAATTTCTCTAGAAGTTTATCATGAAATTAATTTATTTTTAACTTCAGTATTTTAGAATGACAAGTTTTGTAATGCTCGGACATTTTTTATGTAATGTTGTATTTCCGCCCCTAGATGGCAGCAAAGCAAAATTTCAAGCAATGATTAAATAAATAAATAAATAAATAAATGGTCAACAAAGATCGTATATTTAAAAAAGATGAGCAACTCATTTACATATAGAGATGCAATTGAGGCCAAATTTCAATTACTTACGTAGTAGATTTCAAATCAAACGAACAAAGAGCTGAGACACAATTTATCTAAAAAGAATATAACCTTAATATGAGTTAAAATTGAATACCATGCCTATTTGCAGTAGTATAAAATAATGAGATAAAATTGTCATTAGTGAGAGAATGTACTGGTTAATGTTTCAAGGTAACTTCCAAGAGAACAGGAGGCAACCCAAACAGTACAATAATAACATAGAGAAAATGCAATAAACTAGTTTCTACAAATAAATAAATGATAAAGAAAAAACATAGATTAAAAGTACAACAGCAAAACTAGGAAGAGGTCAAGGCAGAGCTTTCCTCTTTGCCACTTGCTATTTGCTCTCGTCATTGAGCCGCTGAGCCTGTGGATTTTCCAAAATCAGAGTATAACAGGCATTGCAATGAGAAGTGGAGAGCAACAAAAAAAAATCACTATTTGGAGATGATGTATTAGTATACTGTATTTATCTAACCCAGAACACTCCTTTAAAAACTAGTTTTACTGTTGGAAGATGTTAGTTCATTCTCAGGATATAAATAGTATAAAACAAAAACACAGGCACTATGTTAAGGATTCAACCCACCAGAACACATAACTAAAAACGTACTCTAAAAAATGAGAAGCAACCGCAATAAGATATTTAGGAGTTAACACGTCTACAGACTATATCAATATTCCTCCCCTACACACTCAGATAAAGAAGATGTGGGGAGATGGGACTCAACAGCTCTCCTGGATCTAGAGTTCAATCAGTCAAAATAGATCTCCTACCCAGACTCCTTTACCTCTTCCAATCTCTTCCCACTGAAACAGCTGAGCAAAATTTCCAGGAATGGGACAGACTTATTTCATGATTTATCTGGCAGGGAAGAAGACTATGGATCAAATGCAAGTCTCTAATTAGCTAAAAATAAAGGAGGTGTGGCACTCCCCTGCTTGAAGAGTACTTTATAGCGGCACAACTGAGACCATTGGTTTGTGTATGTGATCCAGAATACTTTTCTAAGTTGAAGGAAGTTGAGGAATCGACACATAAATTATCTGCTACATGAGATAACAGGGGGAAAAGTTAACCTGGAGAATCAATTCATCCATCGCTCTCTAAAATAGGATTTAACATAAGGCTGCTGAGATTTTGAGATGGGATGGTTATAATAATGATTTTCTGCCTGACACATTAGATGTATGGTTTAAAGAATGGGCAGTTCTAGGTTTGACACCATACTGCGGGTTTTTTTTTTTTTTTTTTGAGAAAGGTAAAGTGAAAAACCTTCAAACATTAAAAGAGGAACATGGTCTAAAAAATAAAGACTTTTAAAGATTCCTCCGGATCAGGATATACTGTATATAAAAAAATATTTAAAATACATAAAGATACACATCAAGATAGCATACAAATAAAAGTGTTTCTGGAAGCGTACACTGTACACATTACTCAAAAGACAATCTCAAAGTTGTATAAGGGACTACAACAAACAAAGGAAATATTTTGCCATGCAAAACAAAAATGGGATAAAGAAGGAGATCTGAAGTTTAAAGTCCAAGAGTGGTAAACCCTCTGTGAAAATCTTGTCAGGTTCTCTCTAACTCCAGCCCAAAGGAAATGCAGTACAAACTCATCATCCTGCTGGAGGCAGTGTGGACTGGAGGACTGGAAGCAAATCAACTTCATGTCTTCTGGAAATGTCCACAAATAATCCCTGTCTGGATGGAAGCAAACACAGTTCTAAAAACAATTGTTTTAGATGGACATGCCTTTCAGGATGGAGACTGGATATCTGGGAGATTTTGAAATATGTCACACGAAAGGTGACACACCTGTTTCAGATACTGAGTGTGACGGCAAGGAAAGCAATTACAAGAAAGTGGTTAAAACCACAGAGACCAACTGTAAATGCTTGGATAGATATTGTATATGAGTTTTATAAGATGAAGAAGATTTTTTTGTTTAAGGATGCAACAACAATTCCACAAAAGATAGAAAGAGTTGGATTGAGTTTGTATTATCTGTCAGAACAGATTTTGTATCAAACAGACTTCGTGTGTGTGGTTGCAGAGCTTGGGCCTCCAAAGAAAACCTTTGTTCATACTTTTTCTTGTAAAATATAGAAGACACCCTCCCTAATGTTTTCTTTTGGTTGTTTTGTAGCTGATTTACTGTAATTTGTAAAAAAGAAAAATGAATGAACAAAGAAATAAAAAAATAAAAGCGTGACAACAATAATAAAAGCTGAATTTACATTTTATTTTGGAGCACCTTTACTTTTGCACAACACCTCAATGTGCTTTACATGAAAAAGAAAAGCACATAATAATCCACCACACATGCACATTTAACAAAAAGGAACAAAAGAAACAGTCCATGAAATCAATCAAGAATCCAGAACAAAGTTATAATGATGCAATAGTAATATAAGGAAGTGTAAAACTTTCTCAAAAGCGAAGCTAAAGAGATCATTTTTAGAAACCTCAACAGTATATGAGGCCCTTACATCCTCAGGCAAGAAAAGCACACAGTTCAGAAATATGGCTTCACTGTGGGTTTTAGTTCTGACCCAAGGGATCTCCAGCAGACATGCACCTGAGGATCTAAGGGCTTTGAGACGATCATAACAAATGAAGGTCAAATCAATCGAAACTTAAATAAACTGATAAGAATCTGAAAATTGATTCTAAAGCTGACAGGGAGCCAATGCAAAGATTTCAAAACTGATGCAACATGGTCCTTCTTTCTGGTCCTGGTTGGGTTAAGAGGCGTGCAGCTGAGTTTTGAACAAGCTGCAGCCGGTTAATGTTATTTTCATGACACCAGAAAGAAGTGGATTACAGTAATCTATTCAAGATGTTAGAAATGCATGCATCTTTGTAACTTAGTTTGTGTGTCTTTAAATGTGTCTGCATCTAAAGGCATGTAGAAGTTTCTGACTTTATTGCACACATTCAAGTTACAGTTGGATGGATGGCTGGATGGATGGATGGATGGATATAAAAGGAAAAGTAAACATTAACAAAACCCAGCCTAGAGTTTCGAACAGAGTGAGCGGTCGTGTCGCTCCTCCTGTCATAGAGCACCTCTGCAGCCGTCAGTTCCACGGAGCGGCTCGGGCGCGGAGAAGATCGTCCGACAACTTTCCGCGAGAAAAGAGTCCGAATTCAGTCAAAGGCTCGCTCTGCAGCTCCAGCTCTCTGCTGCGGTTCCACTGGGCCGAACAGGTTGGACCACTGCTCTGAAGTGAGTGTCTGACCCGTCCCCGCTGGCTTTTGCGCTTTGTACTGGGTTCTGACCGGATGGGAGTGGAGAGCCCACCTTTGCTTAGGGAGGTAGTTGTTCGGGGTTCGAACGCTTTGTGTGTGTTGCCTTTGTGTCAGGGCACTGATGTTTTCCAGATGTTGCAGACAGACCTACAGCCCAGATTATAATCCGAAACTTGTCACATCTGCAACTTTAGGAAAATCTGCTAATGTTAAACTGAGAACACACATCCCATCTACTTCAGGCCTCACGTTGGCTCTTTAAATCTTTTTGGACTTTAGTTGATCCGAAATGATAATTCTTTATTCCACACAGCAACGTGGACAACAACGCTTTGAGATGACCAAATAGAGGTGATTGTGCAGTTCTCACAGAGCCGCATGCATGTGTGTAGATATCTGCAGGTTCGGGACTTTTGTTTTAGTCAAACCAGCTGTTGTTATTCAGAAAGCAGGTCTTTCATGCTGCAGCTTTTTGCAGACTGCTTTCCAATCTGAAGCACTTTTCGAATTACGAGTTTTATTGGGAAAAGCGTGTGAAATAAAATAGACAAAGCAAAGTAGGTGTGTACAAACAAATAAGCTGTTGCTTTGATTGGGTTTTGGATTTTCCTGCAGAAGGCGGGCACAGGAGGCTCCCATCAGCTGCAGCTGCAGCTGCGGCTGCGGCTGCGTAACCGTTTCTGAAGAGCTGCAGCTTGCAGAGGCGTTTGGGTTGCAGCTGCTATGGTGAACCTCCAGCAGAGTCAGAGGAGGGGCTGCGGCTGCTGCATGGGACTCTGATGAAACATCATTTTTTCTGTCAATTTCATCGCTTTAAGTAGAATTTTGAAACGTTCTGTTTGAAAGTTTGAATGTTCCAATTAACAGGACTTTTACTTTGGAATGCATGTGGCATTTCCTCCCTGATTTCCCGTTAAGGTGACCTTTTGTTCTCCATTCAGTTTGAGGCAATAGGCAATGTAGGTTAAAAAAAAAGGGAATGATTAGTGATGGAAGGATCAGCTTCAGTCAATCTCCATCAAAGCATCATCGTCATCCTTGGGTGCCGCTGAAGCCTGGCAGAGCAGGATTCTGTTGTGTTTTGGTTGGGCACGTGTTCACCGTACAAAATTGGTTTACACACTTTCTTTATTGTGGACAGATGCCAAGTGAAACCAGTAAAGGGGAAGTGCAGATCTGCAGCATTTTATGCCGGTTTCCCGCAGCTGCTCTCAGTTCGATCCAGACCCAGCTCTGAGCCAGAACTGCCCTCCCACTCACAGGAAGATGGTTTCAGCTGCAACAAACAGGCATTCAGAGGAATGAGGGGACACAGGACTGTTGGCTGAAAGGCTGAGGCTTTTTTGTTTGCGCCTTCACTCGCAGCAGAAGATGTCTGCTGACAGCAGCCCCCCTCCTTCCCTGGCCTCACCAAGGTCCTTTCCATCTTTGTCCCACCACCCATCTCCATCTCCGACGTCGCCGTCCCCTAGTCCACCTGCCACCATCTGCAGCCAGCTGTCTAACGGCAGTCAGACGGCCCCTAGTCCCACAAATTCTCGGGGGTCTTTACATGGCATCTCCTTCCTGCTTCAAATCGGCCTCACCAGGGAGACGGTCACCCTGGACTCTGGAGACCTGTCGCTGTCTGCTGTCCGGGAACTGGTCTGCTCTGTTGTGGATCAGAAGGTGAGTAGGAAACCTAATTTTTACTTTTGGCACCAACGTTCTCCTTTGATTTTCTTCAATGTGATGACATTTCTCTTTTGGATTTTTTTCTGATCTGTCACAGCGTGAATGTTTGTAGATTAACCAGTGTGAGCTATCTTTGTACCTTTCTCACTGTTTTCATTGACACCATGCAGACCTCTGGAAAGTCCTAGTTTCTAGTTTGTATCTGACTTAAATTAGTTTTTGTCTTTATTCTTTAAACTGCTGAAAAACATTCTTCCTAATTAAAGACAAGTCTTCATTTCCAGCATTTGTTTTCACTATAAAGAACCCCAAATCTGTATTTTGATTCATTCTCACATTTTTTTAGTAATCCTCCAAGAACCATTGCTCTTAGCCGGAGCCCCTCCCATACCCACAAAAACAAGCGGGTCCTCACCGTCTGACGTAGACCAGTGAGAACACCCCCTACCAGGAAGAGTCTGCGCTGCAAGCGCCGCCCCTAGGCTAACACAAACACACACCCACTTTTGGTGATCAGAAAAATGATTCATTGAAGAAGTAGTTCCTCTAGATCTACAGAGAAAACAACGGCTAACTTTTTTTGTGGCTGCGAGAGATTGTGGTGTTTGTTCAGCCTTCCCAAAGAAGAGCCAGCTCATCAGAAATGGTTGGAACTTATCTACGGGAGCGCGCGACACACCAGCCATCAACTTTTTGTCAGTGACGTCACTTCACAGATGACTGGGCGGCCGTGGTGCAGTGGAAAGGGCAGTCGGCCTGTGATCGAAAGATTGCAGGCTCGATTCCCGCCTTTGTCCGCCCATGTGTCGAAGTGTCCTTGGGCAAGACACTGAACCCCACATTGCCTCAGATGGAAGCTTGGAGTCAGTGTTCAGCAGTGGAGCCACCATCACTGTGTGAATGGGACTGTGACTGTAAAGCGCTTTGGGCCTTCAATGAAGGTAGAAAAGCGCTATGTAAGTAAACGCCATTTACTATTTTTTAAACCTTGGCCTGTATCAAAGTGGATTGTGCGGGAGACGGATCCTCAGAGCTGGCGCCATTCCTACAATCAAATCTGATGAAGATGCCAGACCCCTAAGTGAATCATACAACTAGCTGACATTACGCAGTATAAGCATATAATGCACGACTTCATGCTACATTTCCACACACGTTGCGTCTCGTGTATAGAAATTCCAGATTGGACTGTGGGTCAAGAGTGTAAGGCTCCACAACATGCACATCCATCTTTAAAAAGGTTCAGTGTTGTTTGTTTTCGTGAGCAGACACGTGCAGACACGCTGCTGAGGCAGGCTCTACATTGACGTCAGGATTTGGGCGTCACCCACAAGGAGTGAAAGGCGGTGCCAAATAAATCGAGTCGTTTTACTTCCGGGTGTGAAGAGTCCAAAAAAATAACTCATATTTAATAAGTTACATGTTCTTTAGTGTGCCAAAGGTAATATATGATCAAATTCATGGATATTGTTTACTATAAAAGACTTAAGAGAAACATGAGAGAAACATGGTATAAGCCCTTTAATACCTTTAAAAAATATTTGGTGAAATAATAGATTTTTGACCACAAATGTTTTTTATGCTTTGGCATCTTTGCCATTCTTTCACAGTGCCGCTGGATGACCTGACACCGTTGTTAGTATAAAAGTTTTAGAGACTGGAATTGTTTTAGGACTTGTGACTGTCCAGCATGTTTTTGGTCAATTTTCTAAGGATTGTTTTATGTTTTTGGTCTAAAAGCTTGGTTGATCATGGAAAAGTCTTAAACTACAGGTCATTACTTCACCCTTCTGTGACTTATGCTCTTGCAGCAGGCAGTTCACGCTGTGTGAGATCACCATTATTCTCTGACTTCTTGTCCAACCTCACTTTGTTCATGAACATCTTGGCCTGAGTGCAAATATTTTCCCTCATACAGTAGGGGGCAGTAGGCACTCTTTTTATTGGTTTCATTATCCACCAGTAAATGAAAAAACAAAGAAGTCCTGTAGAGGTTAAGGTGTATTTCATGTTCTCCACAACAGTCTGTCTTTAGTGAATATTGTGGTTTGTAGTTTGTTTTTGTTGTATGTATTGTAGGATGTTACGTAACTGATGTCAAAGCTTTGAAAAATGACAACTCGCCACTTCTCTCTTAATCTGCACTGAGTGCTGCAGCCAAACCATTGACTGTATATGAGAACTGGACTGAGTGATCCCTCCCCCCCTGGCGTTCCAAACAGGAAGTATATGCTGGCTCCAAGAAGCCAAAATCCTGTAGACTTCTATGGAGAAATAAACAGCTGTTACTCAGTCATTCTATTAGTTAGAATGACCATTCCTACTCTGATACCTTTTTATCATGTTCTTGACAATCCTCTTTTTCATGATATTTTTTCTGTAGTGCAAGTTATGAACGGACCAATCAGATGCCTTAATAAATATATATGTGTCACCTGCTTGTCCCTACGTCCAAAAAAGTATGACAGATTCTCTCAAGCTCGCTTTCAATAGTAGGGGTGTGGTCTTCCAGCAAGCTCACTCCTGATTGGTGATTAGTTGCCATTGAAATGATGACTCAGACCAACTTAAACCAATCACTGCTTACTGATTCATCTGACTCCAACATGGCAGCATCCATATTGAGAAAAAATAGTGACGGAATTGACTTTATTTGGTTTGATCCAGATGTTAGCCATTTTCTGTGCATGGGTAATGTAACACTCACTTAGTCTAGTTCTCAGTTATGCCATAAATGTGCCAAATCAATTGATAATCTTTTTTGTATGCCCTAAGCTTTGTGCTAAGGAGTGAGAAGCACCATTCTCAGAGTTGGGGAATTTTATCAGAAAAGAGGCAGCTTTACCTGCAGGGGAATGTTTTACAGTATTCTAAAGGTCGGTCACAAAGAAGAACTTCAGTCTTGCCAAGTCATAGCGAACACTCATAAATCAGGTAAAGGTAAGTAAGAGGGATGTAGGCGAGTCATTGGCATGTCGTACAAGTTTATGTTTTTAATCCCTCCTGTGCACTGTGCAAGGAGCTTGTTAGTGCTGTTCACGTGATAAGTGCGCACTCCATACTTATGTACAGCCTGACTGTTAGAAAAATGAGGATATTTGACAGTCAGAGTTATCTTTGTGTAGGAATCATAAGGGTATTCCTTGGGCACTTGAGTAGCATACAACATTCATGGGCTGTCAGTTAGGGGCCAGTACTCTCACCATACTAATGAACAGGCATCTCAAACCCTGTTCTGCACGAGCTACTGCATGGACCTGGACAACCCTAAAACCCTTTGTATCTGACTAACGCTTAAGTTTACGGTTATTTGATGAGTACTAGTATGCTTTGTCTTCCTTAACATCTCCTGGTTGATCTTGCGCTTTGAAACCGTCTTGTAAAAGTTTTATAATGGTAGGACTTGGAATAGAGCGATATTAACAATTAAGGAACAGTTTATATAAAGTTGCAATGCTGTGTAAAATAATAAACTAAACAAAGGTAGTGGAGACTAAATATTTCTTTTATGTGGAACTTTTTTCCAAGAAAGATGTGTTGGTCAAGTTAACACCCACCGTTAAATAATTCCAAATGTAGCATTTGCTCTCTTTGTAACTGGGTCTGAACGCGTTTGAGTGCTATACCGTCACCCAACACTGCTTTTGTGGATTTTGTTCACCGACTCTGTTTTCTTTGTTGAGGTTCTTGCACAGGTGATAAAGTTTGTAGTGGTGGAGTCTATTGGTCTATTGTCGCGACCGTCAAGGGGTAGTGTTTAAAAAAAGTCCTCTTGCCTTAGGCAAAAAAATACACCCCCACCCCACCCCCATGTGTGCACACACGCACGAACATAACCACATCCCCACAACACCACCATCCGGAACAGAAACAAAGTAACTACTTGGAATATGATGCAAACAAGATTTAAATTTTTTACTATCAAAACATAAATATTAATTAAATATTAAATATAATTAAATAATAAAAAAAACAAAAAAAAACACAGTTTCCAAACAAGACTCAAACCAGTGATCTTCTGCATAGAAATGTGGATGCTCTAACCATTCACACCATGAGAGATTCAACATAAGGCATAGGTAGGTGTTAAATACGTAAGGCTTAGAGATCTCGGTTGTTATGGGTTTAAAAATTGAATAAAACTAGATTGGCAGTTATTTGGTCTTTTTCGACCAAAAACGAGAGTATTTTTATAATTCAAGGGAAGGAGGGGTGAATTTCCAAGCAGTTGAATGTGAATAAAACAGACAAACCTCTGCTTTGAGCCAGTTTTTCTCCTCTTTCTTCTCTTTTTTTGACCGTAAAGCTGTCCCTGGGGGCTTGTTTGTTATATATGTTTTGTATTATAATCTGGCGCCCCTCAAGCATATGGCGACCTAGGCAGCCGCGTAGGTTGCCTATGCCCAGGGCCGGCCCTGCTTGCACCCTAGCTGACAGCGCTTCTCATGACTCTGGCTTTTTTCTAACACCGGCAGATAGGTTTCTTTACAAATAACCATTGACTGAGCCGTGTCAGTTTTCCTGTACCTAAACCACATTTAAAAAAAGTTTGTTTGGTACAAGGTCCTTGGTTTAGGTTGACCTTTTGGGTTGAACTTTAAAATTATTTTAGTCTAAACCTTTGTAGTACCATCTTCCTCTATTATTGTCATTTACAGACAGTTTAAAACTGTCTTTTTAAACTAGATTAATGAAAAAACATTTTAATGTGAAAAATTGCTTTTCTGGACACCAGAAACAAACAAAAAAAAAAACTAGACGGAAACTTCAGTCTTGCTTAGGCAGTCGCTGAATATATTGTCTGGCATTAAACCATTCTGTGGCCCAAAAAGCTTTGGAGACCACTGGTCTAGACAAAACGTATCACCATACCCTCCAGCCCTGAATCCACTTTATTTCTGGAGAAAGTAAGAGTCATTGTTAAAGCAGACCTGTGAACACTCACCAGGCAGCCAAACCTGAGCAGATGGATTGTCAAAACACCTTTGAGAAGATGAGGTTCTTAAAGGGGCGTAAAACCTTTCATCTGGCCTAAAACACTTGTTTTGGGGGCAACAGAAAATGAGACAGAGTATGAGCTCATATTATAACTAACCCAGTTTTAAATACTTTGCTGAAACTTTTGCCCTGACCTTACAAATTGACAAATTGAATAGATTTTTTTAATCACTTATTTATTGCCTAAGGGATTAGGTGTTTGATTTGTTACATCTTAGGATTGTGCAATGTATTTTTATTGTATCTCAAAATGTCTGACATCAGATGTATGAAATAGGCACATCATGAGCATTGTGTATGAACTCCCACAACAAAGTTTTAAAATGGTAAATAGTGTATACTTGTATAGCGATTTTCTTCCTTCCTTGAGGGCCCAAAGTGCTTTCCAGTCACAGTCCCATTCACACAGTGATGGTGGCTCCACTGCTGAACACTGACTCCAAGCTTCCATCTGAGACAATGTGGGGTTCAGTGTCTTGCCCAAGGACACTGGAATGGATGGGGCAGGCAAGGCGCGAATTGAACCTGCAATCTTCCAATCAGAGGTTGACTGCCCTTTCCGCTGCACCACAGCTGCCCCGATTTACATGTGTTTTCTTCTTCTGCCCAGTTCACAGCAGCAGACACCCCCGCCTGTTCAGAAAACTCCTGTGTGCATGTGTGTGTTCAATCAGGGGACACCAGGAATACATTTTCAGTTGGCAAAAGTTCGAGTATCAAGCTGATTCATGTGTTTTGAAAGATATGAGTGAAATATATGCTATGAGTCACGTGGTTTATAAAAATATCTCACTGGATCCATTATCAGATGGTGGTTTGAAAAGAGGACGTTCAATAATTCTGCAGTAAGACATTTACCTGAAGTTTGATCATCTGCAACACAGAGAATGCCTAAAGCTCTGCATGGCCAAATAATCCCAACTGAGCCAACCACTCTGACCCTCGCAAAATCAACCCTCCAAAAAAATGTAATAAAATTGCACAATTTCCCCTTTTAAGATTTTTTTTGTTAAACTATTTTAGAAGTTTTAAACTTTTTAAAAATTTCAGTTCTCCAAATTTCTGGTTGATTTGTATTACTTCAGATTTTCAAATTTTTTATTTCTTCTTTTGTGATGTGTTCTTTATTTTTTTTTTTTGCTGCATATTCATCACACAGCTCATTGTGAGCCTGTCTGTACACAAGAAAACCTTGGGACATGAATCTTCTCATCTCTGCTCTGGATTACCCTGGTTTATGTTTTTGTCCAGATTATACAAGAGTGTTAACCATCCAAAACATGTTTATTGGACCAGATTACTGTTGAGCAAATCAGTTACAAAAAAGTTTTCTTTGGTTGATTAACTTAAAGTTTATTGATCAATTTTTTTAAACATCTTTTTAACAAACTAAGTTGAACTTAAGTGCACTTTGTGTTATGAATAATTTCAATTAAATTTGCTTTTACCTTTACTGTCCTCTTCTTTTGATTAGTGTTTATTTTATATTTGGCTAAATTTATTGTGGAAGTTTTTTTTGTTATTTTAAAATATACCTTTAAAATATTGTTCTGTTGTATATCATAATATAAAGTATTAAGAAATTGGTGAAAACAGTTTTTATTTTAAACAAGCTGATTTAATGATTGTTTGCAGGTATTTAGTTCGTAAATTGTTTGTACACTTGCTGTTTGTGTGATTGCTTGTGAATATAATCTGTATGATTGGTTGTAAAAAAACAAAACAAAACATACTTTTCAATTATTTGCTGATTTGATTAATGTTTGTGGACATGCTGGTTTCTAATTGTTAGCTTTTGTGTTGCTTTGAATATTGTTTGTAAACATACTGGTTGTATGTTTTTTTCCACCTTAACATGGTTGAGGTGTTTGAGAATTCAAGTGATGGCAAACAGTTTGGTGTCTTAGAAAAGGGAAGCAGCTTTTTTGCCAGCACTGTTTCTTGGGTTGATTTGGGAAATTATCGGGTGGTGGAAGGAATATTTTGAGGATCTCCTGAACCATGTTGGCAGGGCAAGTTTATTTGTATACCACATTTCATGTACAAAGACAATTCAAAGTGCTTTACATAAAATATAAAAGGAATAAAACAATTAAAAGAAATATCAAAAGTGTGATCCTTAAAATAAGATTTAAGGAAAGTTAAAAAGAAGTAAATTTAAAACATGCATAAACAATGCAGATGTAAACTTTTGAATACAAATGAATCAAATGCAGCTGAGAACAGGTGGGTCTTTAACCTTGATTTAAATACACTGAGTGTTTCAGCTGATCTAAGGCTTTCTGGAAGTCTGTTCCAGATCTGTGGAGCATAGAAACTGAATGCAGATTCTCCATGTCTAGTTTTGATTCTAGGAACTGACAAAAGACCAGATGCAGATGAGTGGAGAGGTCTGGCTGGTTTATACTGGGTCAGGAGATCAGTCATGTATTTTGGTGATAAACCATTCAAACCTTTATAAACCAGTAGCTTAACCTTAAACTCTGTCCTCTGGCAGACAGGGAGCCAGTATAAAGACCTCAGAACTGGACTGTGAGAACACGAGCAGCTGAGTTCTGAATAAGCTGTAGTTTCCTGATTGATTTTTTTAGTTTTCCTGTCAAAACACTGTTACATTAGTCAGGTCGACTAAAGAGGAACCCATGAACTAGTTTTTCCAGGTCCTGCTTGGACATCAGATCTTTAATCTTTGAAATATTTTAGAGATTATAGTAGGATGATTTTGTCACTGCCTTAATGTGTAAAATGTAGGTCTGTGTCCATCACTGCACCCAAGTTTTTGGCTTGGTTGGTGGTGTTGATTAAAGCTCTGTAGTGACTTCAAACCGTTTCTATTTTGCCCCAAAGACAATAATCTCAGTTTTATTTTTGTTTAATTGAAGTAAGTTGTGACACATCCAGTCATTAATGTCCACAGTGCATTTACCAAGAGGCTGTACAGGGCCTTGATCTCCTGGTGTCATTGTAATATGTATCTGTGTGTCATCTGCATAGCTATAGTAACTAATGTTGTTCTTTATAACCTGAGCCAGTGGGAGCATGTAGATATTAAATAGAAGTGGCCCCAGGATGGAGCCTTGGGGAACTCCACATGTAGTTTCTGTTGGCTCAGATGTGCAGTTACCAACTGACACAAAATATTTCCTGTTTTCCAAGTACGTTTTGAACCAGTTTAGTACTGGCCCAGTGAGACCCACCCATTTTTCCAGTCATTTGAGTAGTATAGCGTGGTCAACTGTATCATGTAAGCATGTTGACATGTTTTTTTTTAAAGCAAAGGCTGGGGTGGAGATGTCCATCACTCAAGCTCAAGTCACAGAGGTAGTCAAAGAGCTACTCAGTGGCAAGGCACCAGGGGTGGATGATGTCTCTGCTGCAGTGTGTGGTAGTTGGTGAGAGGACCACTGAGGGTAGACTGGAGTGGTGTTTACCCTTTATAAGATGCAGTTTTTTGTTTTGTTTTGTACACATGTTGTTTGTAGCATTGGTGGTATTTGTGTTTTTGTTTTGATTGTTTGTAAGGTAGTTTGCCCTCTCTGGTGGGTGGAGTGCTCCTTCGCCAGGTGGAAGAGTTTAAGTATCTTGTTCACGAATGAGGGAAGATCGGCGCGTGAGATCAACAGGCGGGTTGGTGTGGCCTTCGCTGTTATGCGGTCACTGTACCAGTCCGTTGTGGTGAAAAGAGAGCACAGCCAGTAAGCAAAGCTCTCAATTGACCGGTTGATCTTTGTTCCAGTCCTCACCTGGGGTCATGAATTTTGGGTCATGACGGAAAGAATAAGGTCCCGGATACAAGCGACTGAAATGAGCTTCCTCCATTGGGTGGCTGGGCGCTCCCTTAGAGATGGGGTGAGATGCTCGGTCACCTGGAGAGAGCTCAGAGTAGAGCCACTGCTCCTCCACATCAAGAGGAGCCAGTTGAGGTGGTTCAGGCATCTGGTCTTGATGCCTCCTGGACGCCTCCCTGGGGAGGTGTTCCGGGCAGGTCCCAATGGGAGAGGCCCCCCCCGGGGAAGACCCAGGACCAAGTCTCTTGGCTGGCCTGAGAATGCCTTGGGATCCCCCCAGAGGAGCTGGAGGAAGTGACCAGGGAGGGGGAAGTCTGGGCATCTTTGCTCAGACTGCTACCCCAGATGAGTGGATGAAGATAAATGGATGGATGTTTTGTGAAAACGTTTGATTTTTGAAAGAATATTTGTAAACTTTTTGACTTTGATCTCCTTTGTTAGCATCACATGCTACTCTGATGTCTTCCACAAACTTATTTTATAGCATATACAGGTCTTCTGGTTGTGCTGTTCGCTCTGTGTTCACAGTACACACTATTGTGTGATAGTTCCTGTCGCTTTCCCACTGTTCTAGTACTAGTCTCTGAGGGGTCGATTGATTAGCTGCCTGATTGGCTTACTATATTAGTTGCTGTGTTTATAGCAGCATTGTTGTGTACTGTACTGTGTACTGTGTCATCTCCTGTAGTTCTCACATCCTCAGTAGAGGAAAAGCTTCTTCTCAGAGAATGTGACTTCCTGGTTGTTGTTGCTGTGTCAGCGGTCTCTGCTTCCTGTTTCACAGCTGTGGTGCGTTTGAAAAAGCGGTGTGTGTGTGTGTGTGTGTGTGTGAGTGGGGGGGTCACATTGTTCCTCAGTAGTGCTCTGGTTATGTCATGTATCTGAGTCTGTGATGCACACAAATGGTTCTAAACAGTGCCAATTATTTTTAGTTCTCGACAGTTTATGCAATACAATTATTTTTATTTGAATTTTTGTTGATTTAATATTGTACTGGACAGAGGAGACAGGAAGATTGGTGTAGAAGAGGTGATGCTAGAAAGAACATGGGAGTGAAGTTGTTGAAGGATAGTTAATTAAACACATAAGGGGGGGTGTTACAAACAGAACAACAACAAGTTGCTCCAGGTTTCTCATTTTTGCTTTCACAAGTCTTCACCCACCAGTAGCTGGGTTGTCTCGAGCAGCCCTGTGATCCCGAAAGAATTCAACAGGTTCTGATGATGGATGGATGGACAAAGCATTTTACAGACAATTTCTTTTGACAAGTACAAACCTTTTTTTTTTGTTTGTTTTGTTTTTTTTTTCAGACGGACAGTTTTTTTCTACAAGTACAAAACATTTTTACACACACACATGCACACACAAATCTCTTTTGGGCAGAGACCTGATGAAAGACTCAGGACGTGCTGGAGGGACTGTGTCTCAGCTAGCCTTGTAGCACCTCAGAGGAGCTGGAGGAAGTGGCCGGGGAGGGGAAAGTCTGGGCATCTTTGCTTAGACTGCTGCTGCGGAAACCTGGTCCTGGATGAGCGGTAGAACATATATAAGAGGAATTTTCAACCATGTTTTGACTGGAAAATTTTAAAGAATTTTTCTGCAATTAGTTTTTATACTAAGATTAAGATCAAATGTATTAATCCCTGTAAGAAAATTCAGTTGTAGTACCTGTACACCAAAATAAAATGAAATAAATGCAAAATATACAGGGATGAAAAACTCTTTTATACATGTACACAGATAGCAGCATAAAAACAAACATAAAATAAAGTTCAACAAAATACCCAGTAGATGTAACTGAAAGCTTGAAGAGCACCTGAGATGATGCATCAATGTGTTTTTTTTTTTTGGTCTACTTTTTTGTTTTTTACCTCACAGCCGAGATATAGTGTGTTATGGCGGATGGCAGGAATGTCTTCCTAAGCCGTTCCATAAAATAGCGGGGCCGTGGTAGTCTGTTGCTGAAGCTGCTTCTCAGTTTGTCCACAGTTTTATGGAGCTGGTGGGTGGGATTGTCCATGATGGTCAGCAGTTTAGACAGCACTCTGTCTCTCGCCACTTCCTATAGGCTGGTGAGCTCAAAACCAACAACACACCCTGCCTTTTTAATGCGCTTGTCCAGTCTGTTGGCGTCCTTTGCTTTGATGCTGGCAGTCCAACACACCACAGCAAAGAAGATGGTGCTCGCTATGACCGACTGGTAAAACGTGGAGCATCCAGGTGCAGACCTTAAAGGAGCTGATTCGCCTCAAAAAGTAAAGTTAGCTCATGCCCCTCTTGTAGACTGCCTCAGTGTTTGTGGACCACTCCAGTTTATTGACCAGATAGACACCCAGGAATTTGTTAGAAGGGACAATGTTAACATCTTTCCCACTAATGCAGACAGGAGAGGGTAGGGACTTGTACTCCTACTATTACTGAAGTCCATCACCATCTCCTTGTCTTGGTCATGTTAAGCTCCAGGTGATTCTCTCCAAACCATCTGACAAAACACTCCACAAGGCCTCTACTCATCCTCCTGTCCGTTTCTTCACACACCCGACTATGGCTGTGTCATCCGAGTGCATCTGGAGATGACATAACTCAGAGTAATACTGGAAGTCAGCTGTGTAGGTGGAGAAAAGGAAGGGAGACAGCACAGTTCCTTGAGGAGCTCCAGTGTTACTCGTCAGGGTGTCAGACACACAGCTCTGCAGTCTCACAAACTGTAGTCGACCTATAGGTAGTCCTCAATCCATGGGACCAGGGGAGCATCCACCCGCACTGTGGTGTTCTATCTGTCCAGGGAGTATTAAGCCCTCTGCAGCAGGTATATCACTGCATGTGCACCGTATAAGTTGTGTGTGCTCAACTGTGCTGTTTTCCACAGTGTCCAAGGCAGGTAGTGTTGATGAAAAGTGTACTGTATCGTGGCAGCTTCGGTTGCATCATTGTGGTCTTATGGATGCTGGAGCTTCCTGTAAGCTTCGGAGTGCTCACTTGTCAGAGTGAAAAGTCATAATTTCCAACATAAATTCAGATATCATGAGCGCTGCTGATTCATGGTTGATTATGTTCATTGTAAATTGCACTTTTGTACATTTTTGACTTTGTAATCCATATTTGCTTATTAAGGACATTAATGTTTGTGGTATTTAGAATAGGTGTGTTTAGGTTTTAGATTGTTAGGTTGTTTCTTTTCTGAAGGACAGTTGTTTTGTACTGTCTGGGAGCTTGGGTTCAGATCAGGGAAGCCGTTCCTACCAATCACACCCCTCCAGGTGCTACTGTCATTGCCCAGGTGGGCATTGAAGTCACCCAGGAGGACAATGGAGTCCCCCGTTGGGGCGCTTTCCAGTACCCCTCCGAGAGACACCAAGAAAGGTGAGTACTCCGAACTGCTGTTCGGCCCATAAGCCAAAACCACAGTCAGAGACCTGTCCCCCACCCGAATGCGGAAGGACGCAACTCTCTCATCCACCGGGGTGAACTCCAACACTTGGCGGCTAAGCTGGGGGCTCACTAGTAAGTCCACCCCAGCCCGCCGCCTCTCACCATGTGCAACTCCAGGATGGTAGAGTCCAACCCCTCTCGAGAGACTGAGTTTCAGAGCCCAGACTGTGCGTAGAGGTGAGCCCAACTATATCTAGCCGGTACCTCTCAACCTTTCGCACAAGCTCATGCTCTTTCCCTCCCAGAGAGGTAACGTTCCATGTCCCAAAAGCCAAGTTCCATGACCGGGGTTTAGGCCGCCGAGGCACTCGCCCTCGACTGCCACCCAAACCACATTGCACCGGCCCCTTCTGAGCTCTCCTGCAGGTGGTGGGCCCACTGGGGAGTGATCCCACGTCGATCCGTCGGGTTTTACCCGACCGGGGCCCATGGGAGGAGCCCCAGCCACCAGGCGCTCGCCTGTGAGCCCCAACCCCAGGCCTGGCTCTAGGGTGAGGCCCTGGTAACGCCAATCCGGGCGACTTAACTAGATCTGTGTTGTTTCTTCTCATGAAGGAGTTTGTGAACCGCTCTTCGTCTGATGGTGATGATTGTCTTATGGAACTCACATTTTTCTTCTTTGGTGTAGAGGTTATTGTTGATTAGGCGTTGGAGAACCTGTCGAACGTGTGATACATATCCGGTTGTGGTGGAAAAGGCTGTCTTCCACTCATTGGCTTCTCTGATGTGACCTAGGTTGTAGGCACTGTGGAAATCCAATTTAGTGAAGTATTGAGCCTGGCAGAGTTGTTCCCAGGCAGGAGGAACCAGAGGCAGGGGGTAACGATACTTTACTGATTTCATTAAGACTGCGGTAGTCCACACATGGACTAAGTCCACCATCCTTTTCTTTGCAAAGAAGAGACCTCCTGAAGCCGATGACGTAGAAGGTCTGATGAAGTCCTTTTGCAGCTCCTCCTTGATATAAGACTGCATGGCCTCTTTCTTGGCCTGAGACAGAGGAAATAGCACAGTCATAGGGTCTGTGAGGAGGTCTGATGAATCAGCGTATTGCTCATTGAAAGCTTCAGAGGTTTTGGTATTGTGGTGGCAAATTGTCTGACCCCCTGATGGAATCGCACATGGCAATCTCCGTAGTGGCCACTTGGTGGTGTTGTGTCTGCTTGGCATTGCTGGTCAGCAGGACATGGTGGCGGTTGAGACAGGTTCGGGATCCGAAGGAAAGTTCTTTGGAAGACCAAACAAAGGTGGGATTGTGAATCTTAAGCCAAGATGATGGCACAGGTAGGAGAGTCAATGGCGAAGAGCTGAATGAGCTCTTGATGTTTGTCCTGAATTTCGAGTTGGAGGTCCAGGGTGAGGAACTTGATCCGAACTGCACCCAGGGGATGACCATCTAAGGTGGAAATTGCAACCCGCGACTCACAGGGAAGCAGAGGAATAGAATTAGCATGGGCAAAACCCAAATCTATGAAATTTCTCGCTGCCCCTGAATCTATCGTAACTAGTCATAATGAGCCTATTTGCTATTCGTAGAGTGATCAGTATTTCAAAAGTAAGTAAGGTGTCACTCACTAGCCCCTACCGATTGTCTGGACAGACGACTGGGGCAGGAAGCTTGTAGGTGGCTAGAACGACTGCAGTAGAGGCACAGATTCTTGCGCATGAGTCTCTGAACAAATCGGGCTTGGGCCTTTAGGTTTATGGATCTGAAGTAGGTTGTCCAGACAAATAGTCACAGTGATTAACTGATCCACGTCCATGTCTTCATCCCGACAGGCGATCTCGCGTTGAAGCTCCATAGAGAGATCTCGGCAACAAATCGTCGTCAACGCAGCTGGAGACAAGTCCGACTGAGCAGCTAGGGTCCTGAGTCTCAAATAATAAACAGCGACAGTCTCTTGACCCTGTTTGATGTCCATGAGCTGCTCCCCTGGATCTTTTCTGTCGCTAGCGTGCTGGAACGCAGTGCACAGCAGCCGAGTAAATTCCGCATTTGAGTGGAAAGGCAGGGATTTTCTAGACCAAACAGCGGCTAACCAATCCAAAGCTTCCCCAGACAGCAAGGAACACAGAAAGGACACCTTGGCTTCCTCTGTCGGTATAGATGAGCTTGCTGGAAGAAGCAGCTGGCACTGCATAAGGAACCCCTTGCATTGTTTGGGTTTCCCCGTAAACTTATCTGGAAAAGAAAGACGTGGACCGGACACTGACTGTTCAGAATCACATGATCCCGCTGATATGGAGGAAGTCAGCATGGAGTGAGATGGCATTGTAGATATTGGATTATCCACTGGGTTAGCTGGTAGAAGCGCCATGATGGATGTTGCAGCAGTGTGGCAGTGAATTCTGCAAGATTCAAGTCATGTGTGGCTTTTTGGAAAAACATATATGTTTACTTTTAGACATGCCCTGTGGTTGTGACACTGCTTCTGTTAGCCTACAAACTGACCCCAGCCCCACATCAAAGAAGAAAAGTTATGTGGCCCTCACAAGAAAAAGTTTGGTGAACTCTGCTCTAGAGTCCAGTGGTGGCGTGCTTTACATCAGTGCATCCGATGCTTTGCAATTGCACTGGGTTATGTTTGGCTTGGATGCAGCTGCTCGGCCATGGAAACCCATTCATCCATTGGACTGGACTTGGGCTAATCTGAAGGTCACATGAAGTTTGGAGCTCTGTAACAATTGACTGTGCAGAAAGTCTGTGACCTCTTTGCACTATGCTCTTCAGCATCCACTGACCCCTCTCCATCAGTTTATGAGTTCTACCACTTGGTGGTTGAGTTGCTGTTGTTCCCAAACTCTTCCATTTTGTTCTGATAGAACTGACAGTTGACTGTGGAATATTTAGGAATGAGGACATTTCACCACTGGATTTGTTGCACAGGTATCATCCTATGACAGTTCCATGCTGGAATTCACTGAGCTCCTGAGAGCGGTCCATTCTTTCATAAATGTTTGTGAAAACGGTTTGCATGCCTGAGGGCTTGATTTTATACATCTGTGGTCAGACCCAGTGATTAGGACACCTGATTCTGATCATTTGGATGGGTGAGCCAATCCTTTTGGGAATATAGTGTATTTACATATAGTGTATTTGTATATATTTAGTTTCTTTTAGAAATTATTTTATAAGTAGCCTCCTGTCAGGGGTCATGGGTTGTATGTGCTTGTGGTTGGGAGGGGGTCGGGTAAAGGGTGGGTTGGGGTTTTATTGTGTTTTTGCTTCTGTTTATAAATGTAAAGCGCGTCGTGTTACGCCAAGTATGAGAAGCGCTTTTTATAAATAAAATTTGATTGATTGAAATTTGATTAAAATAACTGATGTTCCTGTTTATTGTGACTTGATGAGATTCTTTAATTAACTGGCCTCATCTTATGAAAGACGGTGGTTTAAGAGCCATAACGGTGTCTGCCTGATGCTCTTCAATTCTATAGCTTTTCTCAAATATGTGAATGAAATATTGATAAAGTCGGCATGGTTGGAACATGTTGAGGCCTTTAGTTGATTTAGCTTGTATTATAAAACAATGAATGTTTTTGACTTCCAATGTTATTAACAAAATTGCTTCAAAAGCAGGATTATTTATTTTCATGAAGTCCTTGCCATTATGTTAAAGTGCTGAGTGCTTTTCTGATTAGAGGTGACAAATGTAAACCCAACTCAGGAATAACACAACTGCAGAAGAGTACAAGCTGAGGATCTCAAGCAGGACTCTGGAGGTCTAAAGGAGTTGTTCTACCAGTATACAGATCTGCTTCCTGTCAGCTGAAAATGTGTGTGGGACTCTGTATGTGTGTGCATGGGCGTGCATGCTTGTGCGTGTCTGTTTATTTGTGGGGGTTAAGCTTGGTTAATGGGAGATTAACCATAAAGAAGGGATCAGGGTGTATGCACACACAGTGATGTCCATTAACAGCACTCTTGAGTGTGTGTTTCTGTTCTCTCTTCAGAGATAAATCCACCGATGAGCAGCTCTTTCATGATTGGACAAAGTAGAAATATAAAATATATTGGGGATAATTTAACTGAAGTGTTTTCAGCTTCAGAAACCCAGCCAGTCACTGCTAAGGCTTTTTCTTTGCTTCCTGCTTAGTTCCAGTTTCATAACTCTCGAGGACACAAGCAGATTATCAAAGTTACTAACGCGTGTTTATACCAGAACAATATTGGCAACCACCCTGTCTAAGGAAAAGTACTACATGTCAGGAGAGTTGTGAGAATCTGTCAGTTTACCTGTCCATTTTACCATTAATAATCACTAAATCACCATCTCTTTAACCATTTTTCCAACTCTAAGGTTCCCCTTTAGTGAGCTCACAATTCTGCAGAGTCCGTGTTAAGCCAGGTAAGTATTTGCTTGTGACTAAGTTAGAATCTGAGCGAAAAAAAACCGAAATAAATAAACCTTACTTAGTTTCTGACTTGATTTAAAGTAATTCCCTTTTTGCAATTTATTGTTTTGTTGTTGTAGTTTTTGCTAGATGTCTTCAGAAAAAAGGATTCAAACATAGGATATTGGCCAGTAGGTTTTTGGAGTTATTAGTAATAACAAATAGTTCAAAATCCAATATTATTAGGGATGTAACAATTCATTTTAACAACGATTCGATTCATAACATTATTTGTGGTTGCTGATGCGATTCATATTCATATATTGGTTAACTTTAAAAGATCCAATTGGATCCACTTCACTGACCTAAAATGGACATGTTTATCCAAAACTTCAACCAGCGTGTCTCAGAGATCAATACCTGGTACTGAACAGTGCAGGTGAAGTTTTTCAGATTTCTTGCAATCAAGTGTAAATTAAATATTTGCACATAAAACAAATAAGCAAGAATGAATGTCAAATCCATTCACGTTTTAGTTTGATCAAGTTCAGCTCACTGTTGTTTTACCACATCAAAATAATACAAAGGGAATATTATTAAGACATTAGAACATAGACCATACAGTTCTAACATTATTAGAACTGTATGGTCACATGTCTTTGCTAAGTTCAAAGTGTTTCCACACATTGGACTGGAATGATGGTTGATCATTTTTGCTGCATCACATGTGTGTTGTCTTCTGTGATGGTACTTGGTCGTTTTTACGTTATAGTAAAAAAAAAGACTATCCAAATGGGATGCTATCAGTTAATTTGATTAACAACTTGCCTCAGACAGATTGATCTAGTTGGTTTTTAGGAATAGAAATTGATTAATCAATTAATTGTAACAACCCTAATACTTAATGTGTGATTTTAATTTTATTTTTTTGCTGAAATAATATGAGCTTTTTAGGGTATTAACGAGATAAACTCCTTAATCCATGATCATGGATTTTAGCAGGAAGAAGAAATGTTCCTGTCTGCCTGTTAACGTACACTATATTCCAAAAGTATTGGCTCGCCCATCCAAATGATCAGAATCAGGTGTCCTAATCACTTGGTCTGACCACAGATGTATAAAATCAAGACCTCAGGCATGCAAACCGTTTTCACAAACATTTATGAAAGAATGGACCGCTCTCAGGAGCTCAGTGAATTCCAGCATGGAACTGTCATAGGATGATACCTGTGCAACAAATCCAGTGGTGAAATGTCCTCATTCCTAAATATTCCACAGTCAACTGTCAGTTCTATCAGAACAAAATGGAAGAGTTTGGGAACAACAGCAACTCAACCACCAAGTGGTAGAACTCATAAACTGATGGAGAGGGGTCAGTGGATGCTGAAGAGCATAGTGCAAAGAGGTCACAGACTTTCTGCACAGTCAATTGTTACAGAGCTCCAAACTTCATGTGACCTTCAGATTAGCCCAAGTCCAGTCCAATGGATGAATGGGTTTCCATGGCCGAGCAGCTGCATCCAAGGCACACATCACCAAGTTCAATGCAGTGTCTGATGCAGTGATGTAAAGCACGCCGCCACTGGACTCTAGAGCAGTGGAGACACATTCTCTGGAGTGATGAATCATGAGTCTGGGTTTGGAACCCCGTAGAGAGTTTAATAGTTAGTAATTAGATTTTATAATGGATTTTAATTAATTAAAATCTTTTAGGAATCATTTTAAATATTTCTTTTATTTTATTCTATTTTCAGTTGTCCAGTTTTAGATCATGTAGTTTGAATGCTTAAGGAAAGACATTGACTGGTCAAATACTACGCCAATGTTTTTAGTGGTTAACTTTCACAAATGGGAGCACAGAGTGCCTTAGTAGTGTTTTGTAAGGGAAACTATGTTTGTGTTGCATGTTGTGAAAACATTTTGTGTGTTTGCGTGCATGCTTGCATGTTTTTTCGGCTGCATGTTACTTGCACCGACATCTTGCTGAAACTGTACAGGAAGCTGCTTCATCTCACTTTCTTCAAGCTGCTACAGCTGCAGCTCATCTTCAGAATGCGTCACATAAATTTCACCTGAGCCAGAAAAGTGTGCACTGTGCCCAGAAATGTAGGCTGTGTGGTTAGAGTTCAGCTCTGTTATCTTGCTCAGGTTAGATGACTGCATGCTATAACTTTGTCAGAATTTAAGAAGAAATATTTTTATCAAGCATGACTTTTGCAGAAGAACAACTGTCAAGAATGTTGATGTCTTTTCATGCTGACAAAGTGTAATTACAAAGTTGCAATGTAAAGAAAATATTTTAAAAAAGATGAAAACTCAAATGGACTTGAGTCTGAGCTCATGAACTGAAAGAGGATAAGAAGCCTCACAATATCATACTCCCCTCACAGTGACTGAAGGGCAATCTGAATGAGAATCAGTACTTTCCCATTCAGATTCAGGCAGGTTTGTTCAGAATTTGACAGTATGTTGCTGTTGATCCCTCAGATCTTTCACTTCATTTTAGATGCCTTGCAGAGCTGAGCACAACACAGAGAATTGTGTTGTTTGTTGCTAGATGAAAACCATCTGGGTGGTGGACTTTCCACCACTTCACATTTGAGCTTCCTCAGAAAATAGCATGACTTTTAAACTGTGTAGAAGAAACTTGTACAGAGCATTCCTGCAACTTGGTGAAATAATGAAATCACTCCAGTAGGCCTTTGGCTGGCAGTGCTTGCCTCGCTCGTGTTTCGCAGAATGACTTTCATCACATTTGTGCCGTGATGTAACTCTTATGTGATCATTTTATTAGAGATGTGGGGCAAACTTGAGCTTTAGGAATGGAGGATGAAAAAATGTGTTGAAAATTCTGCTCAACAATTAGACTCTGCAACATTTCAGTCATGATCTCCTTAACTTTGTAGCAGTGCACTATTGCTCGGTCCCCCCCTCTATTTTTGAAAAATGTTTTCCTGTGTAAACACCATTCTTTTGCACATATGTGCTCTTTAAGTACTTTTCACGTGTTATGTAAATTAGGATTATGTTCTTCTGCTCTTGTAAATGCTGCTGATCTAACAGAGTTTCCCCTAGTGGAATGAATAAAGTCATCCCACTAGCGGAGAACAGACTAAACTGATCAGACCTGAAGATGTGTTTAGAGTACTGCTCATATATGAAGTTTTTGCTGATAGAAACTTGGAAGAGGTTTATGTGTTCATGTTAAAATGTGTTTTTTGAGCCTGTTGAAGGCCCAGTTAAAGAGGTTTAACATCAAATCTGAATTTCGGTTCCATAAAAGCATATTCTAACTTTTGACCTGAAGACATTTCTTTGTGCAGATGCAGTTGATGCTGTAGTAGCTCAAATCCAGATCTAAACATGCGACCTTGTCTGCACTCTTGTCTGGCTCCTGTGTTCTTTTGCTTCGTTACAAGCATTAGGCAATTTGGATTCTGTTGTTTTAGGTTTAAAGACCACAACTGTGTCTGTTTTTAAAAGTAATTTTATAAAAGGGCTGCTGTGTAGGCCTACAGTAAAGTGAACGTCTGAGTTAGATCAACCTGCATTCAAAGTCCCACTCTGATCATCTTTTGATCCAAGTGTTCCCAGTGGTCTTTTAATTATGCTGTTTTTAGCCCAAATCAATAAGCCTGTGTCGTTTTCTGGACACACTTCCTGCAGAGCGGCAGGAGTTCATCAGAAATTCACCTCTGAGTTGTGGGCAAGACTGTTGGTGTGGAGTAAGGCTGCGCTTATTTCCCATTATCCCTTTGTTTGCACTCTCTCCCGCTATCTTACAGCCGCTCAAACTACTAAGCTAACATTAGTGGTGCAGCAAAAATGGTGAGCAATATCAGAGCTATCCAGCAGTACAATTTAGAGCCAAATTCCAGCTCAGAAAAGGCAAACAAAGAAGTACATGGATCTATTTGTCTGCAAGTGGTTACATCAGAATGGTGAAGCAAAGAGCTTGTGGAATGTTGATTGTAGTTTGTACATAACAACTACAAGATTTTTCCAATTGCTTTTTCTTCATCTTCTCCTGATTCACAACGATTTGAATAAAGAAATACTCTGAAATGCCATTTTAAACGTAAGTTTCTTTAAATATGTCCTCAATCATGAAAATAATCAACAAGAGCATAATAAAACACAAAAAAAAAAACATTTTTTTATTGGAATGGGTCTTTAAAGTGTGCGCTTTGCTGTGACTGCTTCTGAAACTTTTTCCTGGTTTGTCATGACTCCCTTGACTTGTTTGAGGAAGACGTACTGTATTTGAGATCAAGCAAATTTCCTATCAGCTTCAAACCTTTTGATCACACCACATTCTCATGTCATAAAAGTGAAATAGACTTAAAATCAGCAGACTGAAACAGGACCCGAAGAACCAAAGAGTTGAATCAAAATGTGATTACATTTCTGAGGAATAAAACAAAAAGCAAAAACCTAACAGAAGAGCCTAAAAAGATGACAAAGGATCCAGGATAAAGAAACTAAAATCATGAAACCGTGGGCTGACAGGAGTCGAAGTTAACAGCAGCTGGGATTATAAAATCTGAAGCATGCTGTGATGGTGGGTTATTCTTTTTTGAATGTGATTCTTCCTCTATCGTTGCTGCTGTCAGTCATGTATTTCATCTTATCTCTCCTCAGTTCCCTGAATGTGGCTTTTTTGGGATGTACGACAAGATCATGCTGTTCCGCCATGATCTGGGCTCAGACAACATCCTGCAGCGCCTGACCTCAGTGGAGGAGATCCAGGAGGGTGATCTGATCGAGGCTGTGCTCTCTGGTGAGGCTTCAGGTTGAAATGCTAGAACAAAGCAGGTGCATTTGCAGACTTGCGCTCTTCAAGTTTTTCAAAACTTGCTGTAAAGCCCTTTTAAATGCAGCAAATATAGTGTTGTCTTGTGTTTTCTGTGCACTGGAGAACAAATAATATGAATGGTCTCAAATCTGAGCCCCAAAACCTGCCCCAGGACAGTCACCTCTGCTGTTTCTGTGAACACGTTTGCACCAGCTTGATTCAGTTTTCTGTTGCTTTATTTGTTTCCTGTCTCTGTCATTCATCTCACCTCTGACAGTGAGGTCTCGTTGTGAATTAGACCCCTACAGCATGTTAACCTCAGAGCTGTATTTATGGACTTTCACTTCCTGCATCACACCAACAGGTTAGGGTGTAGAACCCAATTTATTAAAAGCACCATCTAAAATCCTGTCGTAATCCAGACAGATTATTTTGTCAAATTACAGATCAGGAGATGACAATTTTTTAAGTGTTTGTTTTTTTACCTCAGTTAGTGTGATCTTTGAGATTTCAATTCCCAGTCAAGAGTTTTTTATGAATGATGACTTCACTGTGATGTGAACAGTGGCGGTTCTGGCATAAATGATTCCCTAGGCGAGCCACCCCAGTAGCGCCTCTCAGTAACGCACACACACACAAACACCTGCACACAAACACCTGCACACAAACACTCAATTACGACCCAGAAACATTCAATTCAAATATTAAACAAATACCGATTATAAAAAGTACAACTACAAGCTTGTAAACTCTTACAGTTTACAGGACTGTTATAAAAAATACTAAAAGTAGGAGTAACTCTTTTTTATAAGGATAACGTCACACATATGTTTGCTTGAGATTTAAAAAACCTCCTTGATAAGATTCAAGAAAACTACATACAACTAGTGCAACTTAAAGCTTGAAAATTCTTATATCTTGTTAGGCTGTCATTAAATGACTTAAAATGGAAAAATAGCAACTCTTATAAGAATAATATCACACACATGTTTACTTGAGGTTTAAAAATACAAATATGACAATTCAACCTAAAAATACACTCTTAACTTGGTCTGCTTTTCTTAGTAGAAATCAAAAAATGTACCACAAATATTTTAGAAGTGCATCTAATATGAATTAAAAAAAATTGAATATTCTTGCAAAATATTTTGACCAAAGTAGAGGGGATTGAAGCTGTATATTATTTATTACAATATTTATCACTGTACAATTTCTGACAACAAGCTGAGTAACCACCACAAAGTAATTCTAATAATATGCAGAATAAGAGACAAAGTCCTGGATATATGTAATTACAATTTTCTAAATAACATGACTGCAGGTCATCATGTCATGTTATGATGTTTTAATGAAAGCACGAGTGAAGGAATTCATTAAAACTGGTTGGAGATGTATTTAATTAGCTGCATTTAATGCACAAATTGAGTTTGGATTAAGTAAACATTAAAAGTATAGGCTAACAACAGCCTAAGGCTAACTCTTCAAATGTTATTGTGCATGTTTAATAAAGTTGTCTCAGGCTTAAACAATGACATCAACAATGTTTAATGTCATACCTTTGTGCTTTTCACGTTCCTCTTGGTCTTCTTTCTTCTCTTCATTTTTTTTTCAAACCGCTTTTTCCCTTTCGGGGTCACGGGGTTGCCGGAGCCTAACCCAGCTACTCATGGGCGAAGGCAAGGGATACCCCTGGACTGGTCGCCAGTCTGTCGCAGGGGCCACAATCACACACCCATGCACACTCACATCCACACCTAGGGACAAGTTAGAGTAACCAATTAACCTATGAAGCAGGTTTTTGGATGGTGGGAGGAAGCTGGAGTACCCGGAGAAAACCCACTCATGCACGGGGAGAACATGCAAACTCCACACAGAAAGGTCCCCCATTGATGACACTGTTTCAAGTCCCCCAGCCAGGACTTGAACTGGGAACCTTCTTGCGGTGAGGCAAGAGCGCTAACCACTGCACCACCGTGCAGCCTTGTCTTTCCTCTCTTTTATAATTAATTGGGCGCCAAATGGTTGTAGGGCTGTTTTGGGAGACATGTTTACATTATCACACGCACCTCGACGGTTGGGCTTCAGGATCAGCAAACTGGCAAATTTTCCCTTTATTATAATATATGTTCCAGTTACTGGCGATGTACACGCCTCATCCCTCCAGGAAGTCCTGCTTGTCTTGGAGGAGAGACTCCAGTCTGTGATGGAACATCAGGTTCTGGATGAACAGTGTGGTTCTGTTGTGGAACACTGGATCAGATCTTTACTCCCATTAGAATCCCTTGGGTTGATGGCATTCTTTCGGGTGTTCTTCGAGGGTGTATGGGAGAGTCATCTTTTGAGAGGGTGACATATGCATGCATCTAGATACATAGCCTGGTGTTTGGGGTGTTATTGGTGTTTTGTGGTGTTTGGGGGGGGGGGGGGGTGGGGGGGGGGGGTGTCTGGGCAATCGGGAGCTTGGTTCTCACAGACATCAGTAAGTCAGACTTGTTTTAGCTGATAGACTCCACCTGAGTTGACCTTTGCCCCAGACTGTGTTTATAACTTTGATGGATATAATTTATCATAGCAGACAAACCAAGGAAAAGTTTGGTGTTTAAGATCCTCAGATTGCATCACTGGTTTTTCCAGATGATGAACTCCTCTCTTTATGGTGACCTCCAGCTCTTTCCGAAGGACTGCAGCAAAGGGTGAAATAGTTGTAACAGAATTCACCACCTGCAAGTTTGAAGCCATGTTACTCAAGCCACCATCAGGTTAGGAATGAGTATATCTTCAAGGAGGAGGAGCTTTAGTGAGGAAATGCAGAGTTTGTTCCAGTCTCTTCTGAAGAGAGTTGACTAATACAGATCTATCCATGACTGCCCCTTTGATGGAGCTCCATAATAAATGTCTGGACATGTTTTTAGCATTTTTTGCTTATTTATGAATAAACTAAAATATCTGATTCCTGCTCTGCCCTGCCGTCAATCAACTGTTTGTCACCATTGTGGAAGTTTACTCTGAATCAGCTTCTGTTTGGAAGAACCATCTCCAACATCCTGCATGTTTGTGTGTTACAGCTCTTGCCACACAGGAGGACTTCCAGATCCGGCCTCATGCCCTCTATGTCCACTCCTACAAAGCCCCGGCCTTCTGTGATGACTGCGGGGAGATGCTGTGGGGGCTGGTCAGGCAGGGCCTGAAGTGTGAAGGTAAAACTGACGAGACACTCCAGAACCCCAACGGAAGGTTATGGAGGAAGACAATAGGAACCAAATTCCCATTCAGTTCAGTTCAGCTTTGGCATGATGGATGACAGTCAGAAGGCAGGATTCAGCCGTAAACCCAAGCCTATCATTAACTACCAACATGTTCCCATTAACAACATTTTTTTTACCTGTGCAATACAGTTTAGTTTAATTATTAAGTGCAGTTCACAGCAGATGTTATCTCAAAATTCTATTAAAAATGCAAAAACCAAGCATCATTCATTTAAGTTATCATCATCTAATTCAATCCACATAATTCCAATAACAACAGGTTGGAGTCTAGATGAAAGGAAAGTGACATACACAAAAAACATTGAGACAGCTTTTAGAAGACCAATATGAAATTTCTCAACTGCAGCAATGAGATGAGGGAGCAAATCGACTGACACAAAATTCATGGAACATCTGTGATAGAACAGAAAAGATGAGTTTATTGTTGCCGCAGAGAGACAACAGAAAATAGACAAAAATAAAACCACTGGAACATCTAAATGACAAACTGAGTGTGGGAGTCTAAAAAACAGTCCTGGTGAGCAAAAATAATCAAATAAAACAAATCTAATAGGAGAGTTGTAGAAAACTGGAACAAAGTTGGCAACAGAAGGACAGGTACTTGACAAAAGCCACGTGTAGAAAGATGATCACAGTAAGCTGACAAAGGGGCATGATTGAAACTGAACTGTTTGAAACTCAACAAACAGTGTGGCCTAGGTGCATCTTGTAATCCTGATTGCAGGGCTGATGAGTGAAGGAGCCTGAGCAGAACAAAAAGGTAAGGCTTGTTTTTGTCCAGCAGGGCAGGATGTCATACTCCGTAAAGAATAAAAAAAACACTCAATCTGCTTCCTCTCGTCTGGGGCGTCCTGGTTGCCATTGCCGTCTCACCTCATGCTGGGGCTTGGTGTGGTGGTGACCGGGCTCTCCCTTCTTTTGTTTAATCTCTACATTTCGTAACATCATTGTCTACAGTGGAACACAAACGACTGAACACAGGTGCCTGCTCCTCTTTATTCTCTTAAGGCCCGAGCTAATATTTGCGCAAACTCCAGACACATGACGTTACATGGCTCCAGTTAAGCAGAATTAACCACTGTGGTAATATAACCCAAAATGTGGTGTGATAAATATTGACTTCACAAAATGTTGGCATCAAAATTTAGAACAATGTAAACACCAACAATTGACTTGATTTATTTAAAAAAAAAAGTAATATCTGGGTCAGTCTGGAAACTGTCCCTGACTTACCCTCCTTCCTTATATGAGCACATGTTGGGGTTGATGGGGGTGGGGTTGGCCTGTGATGCACCTCGGGGGTGGAGCTACTTAGCAGTGGCCCCCCCTCCCATTGGTTGGCGCATGGATGCGGCCCCTCCCCTCTCTGTTTTAATTGCACCCTAAACATGTAGGACCCTTGGTGAGAGGGTACTTTGACATCACTGTGAGCAATCGGGAGACGTCCTCTCAGTGCACTACCCGCTAATTTTAACTGCACCCTTTATTACGCATGTCCCTGTATGCCTTAACAAAATACACCCCAACACACATTACACAAGGAAGGTGGGACCTCTGATCTTCTTTCCCTTACCTGGTAGAGGGTAAAGGAAAATTGTCATGACATAATTAAGTGTCATTAAATGTGTCAATATTTTATTAAAATTACATTTTTTATGATTCAATGAAACATTTATTTCATGATTTAATGGAACATTTCAATGATCTGGGTAACACCATTTTATTACGATATCTGTCAAACTGTACCATCAGACTCAGTGGGCGTGGCTAACTCAGATCGTCTGTGCTCCATTTCTCTGGCCTGGTCTAAACCTTATGGAGGCTTCAGTGACAGGAACTTTTGTGATCTTTTTTAGCGGCATAGAGAGAATGTGAAAGCAGGACTCCTCATCTCATAAAACTCAGGAATTAAAGTTTTTAAGGATTGTTTGGCACCTCACACACAATTCCTTCTCCAGAACTTTGTGCTTTGTGCAGCCTACTTCCTCGTGGAGAATTGTTGGTTTTCTGACTCTGACGTGGGACTTGCCAATTCTCCCTGACTGCAGGTTGTGTTTTTAGGGAGAAACTCAGTGCAGAGGAGCTAACGTCTTGCTTCGCTACCTGGGACATTTCATATTTAAAATATCTATTTCAATTTGTCTCTTCCATCCCACACTGGCCATGAAATAAATAGATATGTCATTAAATGTTTAACTGTGCTTTTTAATGGCAATTTTAATATTTTAATGTATTTTAACATATATTTCAACATTTATTTATTGATTTCCAGTTTTAAATAATTAATGACACTTATTTATTTATTTCATATTGAAAATATTTATTTCAATTTGTCTCTT
>BSAI01000101.1:8596624-8656285 GCA_036245035.1 Adrianichthys oophorus
TAGTGGCAATTTTAATATTTTTATGCGACATATATTTCAACATTTATTTATTGATTTCCAATTTTAAATATTTAATGCAAATTTTAAATAATTAATGCCAATTTTAAATATTTCATTACACTTTTATTTAATGATTTAATGGCGTATATATTTATTTAATTTTGTCCCTCCTTAACGTCCATACACTACTCCCAAACAAAATTGAATTCAATTTTTCTATCAGTTTCCTCTCAGTGTAATAAATGTTCTGCTGCCGAGCAAAACAAGCTCATCTTTTTTTGGTTTTGTCCCCAGTTATTTAATTCTGATCTGCCATCTTTAAATGGTTTTCTAAATGTAATGACAAAAACATTAAACCAGATCACAACCTTGCAATGTGTGGATCCTCTACAGAGACTCTGCAATACACACCTGACTTTCTTACACCCTTACAGCTCGGAATAGTGGTCGCTAAAAAACATATTGCACTGGCCTGGAAATGTACCACTCCCCCAAATTTGAACACTGGTTCAGGGAGATGGTATCCGTCATACTGCTGGGACACCGTTGTTTGGAAAGAATAAACTGCAAAAACATGAGACATATGGAGACTCTTCCTGGCTCAGTGCCATATTACTTCAAAACAGAAGTAATATTTAAAAGCAGTTAAAGGGTTTAGCAGCACCAAATTGTGGTCAAAAAGCAAAATTGTTCCGTGTGGCTGTAACTGAGCCAAAAAAACTAGTTCAATATCGGCCCATCGAATTAAAAAAGGCAGATCCCAATATACGTTAAAATAACAAATATCAGCAACGATAATCGGTCTACCCCTACACCTACCCCTATACAAAGCATAATTTCAGAGTTAAAGTTTACCTCTACCTCCTTGTTTTTGTCCAGTCAACAAACAAACAAAGGCAAATAGTTATATTCATCATTGTCTCGCTCTCTTTCTTCTGCGTCATACTAGTATTCAAAATGATCAAATTTACCAACTGTTCCTCCTGTTTTTTGATGTGTTAAATAAGAACACTCTGGACCTTAAGTTTTTTTTTTTTTTTTGTTAAACATAAAAAATCCCCTTGGTGGTGTAAAAGTTGAGTTTGGAATTCTGTAATTATTAAAAAAAATGAATAAAGCCACTTTTTAAATTGTATTTTTAATCTTTGTGCCACAATGTCACAAATTTTAATGAAAGTACCCCAAAATGAAGCTTTTCACAGCAAATATTAGCCAAAATTAAAAATGATTAATTAGATTAAATAAATACAGGTCATAATTAATCACTCAAAAAATGATTCACATGACAGCACTAATTACTATTATTGTATAGAAGGATAAGCTTAAATTTCTTATAAATCAGCTTTAAAAATGTTCAACTCTGTAACTTTTAAGTTTCGGCCGCTTTTTTCTCCGTGCAAATCGTGAATTCTGTGATTCATTCAAATTGTCTTAATCTATTCAGCAGGCGCATTAACTCTGAGATACAGGGAGGAGGAAGAGTAAACTAACGTTTTTTTTGCTGTTTGGGGACCTATTCCCGCATAGAGAGCAGGTTTGGGGTTGATTGACCCTGAGTTCAGAGTTAACCACATGGAAAGTTAACCAAGCTTCCTGGAACAGACCACTGGTCTGATCATTCCTGCCAAAGAACAAGAGAGGGGAGATTTTCCAAGCTTCAGAACATATATTGATAATGTTGATCTGAGGAGGCATCAGACGAAATGGGAGGCCTAAGTGAGGACTTTAGATATTAGCTGTGAGCTCATGCTGAGCCCCTCTGACTGTTGTGACGGTGAAGCTAATGTAAAAAGAAAAAACATTACTCACTTGTTTACTTTGCCTTAAGATGCCCGCTGCTCCTCAGTGTGTAAAGCTGAGGATTCCTGAGAGGGTTCTGCCTCACTTCCACAATCAGACACTGTTCTCATTCCTCCACATTGACTGTTGTCAGCTTCACTCTTAACTGTCTGCTCCTTTGCAGGATGTGGACTCAACTACCACAAACGCTGCGCCTTCAAGATCCCCAACAATTGCAGTGGAATGAGGAAGAGGCGTCCATCAAATGTGTCCCTGCCCGGCTCCATCATGTCCGTGTCTCGCCCGCCATCTGCTGATCTCTCCCCGATGCCACAAGAAGAGGTGATGTGCAGATGTTTATGTCCAAACTCACAGCAGGGATGGAGTGGAATTTTACTGGGTGTCAGGATTGAGTGTGGTTTTTTGGTCTTGGTTTTTGTTGTTAATTTTGTTCAGTGGTAGGGAGAAGGAGGGTCATACAATTTTTGACTAAACTCAGACTCAAGAACAAGTAAAAGTAGATCAGTTAAGTCACAATACATCTGACCCTCTGTTATCAAGCAACCGGCATCTTTATGTGCAGACTTAGCTGCTACAATGCAATTCAAAAACGGTTTGACCTTCCTTCTCCCTAACAATAACAGGTGTAGAAAGGAACATAATTTAAAATCAATAATAGAGAAAACGATGTTATAGATGTATTATCAAAAATTGATTTTTCACGTGATTATTTTGGTTTTGGCTTCAAAGAGGCAAAGCTGCCTTTTTCTTTATCAATCAAAACTCCATGCATCTTCTTAACCTGCTGAATCCCTTTTGGGGTCATGGGCCACTGGAGCCAACCCAACTACTGTTGGGCAAAGGTGAGGTATACCCTGAACAGATCAACAGTCTGTTGCAGGGCCACAAAATCCTAAACACTTGATCACACCAATGGACAATTTAGAATCAGAACCCGTGTGCCCAGAGAAAACCCATGCATGCACAAGGAGAACATGCAAAATCCACACACAAAGGTCTCAGGAACAGAAACCAGGACCTTCTCGCTGTAAGGCACTAGTACTGACTACTACAAAACCATGCAGCCCTGAAGCATCTTAAGCTAAAGCTACATAGACACTGCTTTCAACAAAACGTGCTCTTGTGACCACATCCAATGAAAAGTCTATGTAAACGGGCTTCCTAGTTCAAAACTCCTGCATTCATGCATAGTTGAACATGTGTTGCCAGCATTGACTAGACATAGATATGGACAGAGCCACCCATAGAAAATGTCTTACTTGCGATTCTAGTGAAATAAAGCCAATTCAGTCACAGTTTTTCTGTGATACAGATATCACCATGGCGACATTGTGGAATATAGCCAGGGTCTCATTGTGCCGGTCCCAAACCCGGATACATACAGAGTGTTGTGTATGGAAGGGCATTTGACGTAGAAATCTTTGCCTAACCAAATATGTGAATCAGACCTATTCTAGACATACCGGATCGGTTGAGGCCCAGGTTAACAATGACCGCCATCAGTGCTGTTCACCAACAAGGTGCCGGTGGAAATTGGACTACTGTTGGTCAAAGAAGGAAAAGGAGGACACATTCATAGCAAGAATGAGAAGAGGAAAGTCGTGGACTTTGAATTTTGGAACTATGACAGGAAAAGGTAGAGAGTTAGTTGACATGAAGCAGAGGAGGAAGGTAGATATACTGTATGTCCAGGAGACCAGGTATAATATTAGCAAGGCTAAAAGCTTAGGAGCAGGGTTCAAGTTGTTCCATCAGGGTGGAGATGGGAAAAGAAATGGAGTAGGAATCAGCTTAAAGGAGAAGTTTGTTCATAGTGTTCTAGAGGTAAAAAGAATGTTAGAGTGATGAGTCTGAAGATAAAAATGAAAGGTGTGGTGTTTAATATTGTTAGTGGGTATGCCCCACAGGTAGGATGTGAACTGGAGGAGAAGGAGAAATTCTGGTTGGACCTTGAGGAAGTGATGATGAGCATCCCTAGAAGTGAAAGAGTTGTTAGAGTGGCGCAGATTTCAATGGACATGTTGGTGCAGGAAACAGAGGTGATGAGGAGGTTTGGTATCCAGGAGAGGACCATAGAAGGATAGGTGGTGGTTGATTTTGCTAAATGGAAATGGCTATAGTCAATATATCCTTTGAGAAGAGGAAGGAACATAGGGCCACCTATAAGAGTGGAGGTTGAAGCACACAGACTACATCTTGTGACGACGGTGTAATCTGAAGGAGATCAGTGACTGCAAAGTAGTGGTTGGTGAGAGTGTTTGCAGACAGCATAAGATGGTGGTGTGTAGGATGACTCTGGTGATAAATAAGATGAATCCTGTTCACCTTTGTCATGGAAGGTATAACACAGATCCAGATGTCCTTCAGGAGTGACAGATCAATAGATAAACCTCCTGAATGCCCTTCAGCGACCAGATTTCCGCTGGCTGAGCTACCAATGCAGGAAGCAAAAGCTTCCATATGTGCAAACTACTCAAATAAGCTTCAACATTCTGGACCCCAGAAGGAGAATGTCAGAAAATTAAGATCTGAGCTCAAAGAAAAGAATAGGATGATTGAGTAATGGATGAATATTGGTAGCATCTTCTCAGTCCAAACACATATACCACCAAGTTCAACGATACCAGCACTATTTCTGGACTATTCACTGGACATAAAACAGCTTCAAAAGTCTCATTCATTTCCTGTTTCCCCCTTTTTCTGCCCACAACATTGATAACTGAAGATTAAATTATGATAAACCTTAGTTTTGCAAATGCCTCTATCCGTTGCTACCCTGGTGCAATAGTATCAGATATCCTTGACAAACTCCTCTGTCTCTTTCCAAAATTTGCACCAACAATCTACAGAATAATTGTTTTTGTTGGGGCGAACGAAATAAGAGGACAAGAATCTGAACTAACTAAGAAAGATTTCCTTCTTTTTTACATTTTAAGAGCAGTGGCAAATTTATGTACATTTCTGGTCTTCTCCCATCCATTAGCCATGGAACAGAAAATTTTAGTCACATTCTTGCTTCACTCCTGGCTTCAAAACTTGCAAGAAAAATTATTTTATGTTCATTGATCATTTTAACTTTTTATAGGGTCGCCCACAACTTTTTAGGAAAGGTGGCGTTCACCCTAATATTTGTGGGGGTAAAGTCTTAGCAGCTGCAATGGGGATCAAAAGGTTGGGCACCCCAAGTAAAATATTATTTTATTATATACAAGGAAAGATTGAATAATCATCTAAAGGCATCAGTTTACAGATGAGACAAATATGGAAGTTTTTTTAGTCACAATTCAAAGTAATATGCAATTTAGGATTTGGGTTTGGAAATGGTTTATTTCAAGCATTCAGGCACGAATAACACATAGGTAACACAATCATCAGAAGTTTACATCCATAAAAAAACATTAAAAAAACATATCAAACATAAGGGTAAAATAGGGTGTCAGATGATTGCTTGAAAGGGAGTGGGAGGAAGCTAATTTATATAATCCCACCCCGACTTGGCCACACCATTTACTTTCGTTTGCTATCAATATCCGGTTTGAAACTTATGATCAGTTTTTAATATTGTACTAACACTGATTTAGGTCATTAAGCATCCTTAAGTAACAATTAATTACATTGCTATGTGTGTAAATATGGCCCTGTTTTAAACTTGTTAGTAGCTTATGCATCAGTTAGTAGCTTATGCATGCATCAGCGATGCTGATGGAGGGGGGGTGCACTGAGGACTGGTGTGGCTCGCCCAGGGCGTCATTTGTGCCAGAACCGCCACTGTCTAGGGTCAACAGTCTAGAATAATGGAATGTGTGGAAAAGAAGTGAAGAAGTGAGTGCAAGCAGGTTGGAATGGGTGGTGAAAAAAATCAGTTGTGATGTTTGATAGAAGAGTTTCAGCTCAAATGACAGGAAAGGTGTAAAAAAAACTGTGGTGAGAGCAGCCATGTTGTTCGGCCTAGAGACAGTGGCACTGAGGAAAAGACAGGAAGCAGAACTGGAGGTAGCAGAGATGAAGATGCCGAGGTTCTCTTTGGGAGTGATCAGGATGGATAGGATCAGGAATGAGTACATCAGAGGGACAGCACATGTTAGAGGTTTTGGAGATAAAGTCAGAGAGGCCAGACTGAGATGGTTCAGTCATGTCCAGAGGAGAGACAGAGAATATATTGGTTGAAGGATTCTGAGTCTAGAGCTGCCAGACAAGAGGTCTAGATGAAGACCAAAGAGGAGGTTTATGGATGCAGTGAATGCAGACATGAAGGTAGCTGGTGTTAGAGTAGAGGATGCAGAAGATAGGGTTAGACGGAGGAAGCTGATTCGCTGTGGCGACCCATGAAGAGAAAAGCCCAAAGGAAAAGAAGAATACAAAAAGAAAAATAAACACTTTCAGGGTTGAATAGTTCTAGTCAATCATATGTCCTCCAACACAAATATTGAAAATTGAAGTTTGCTTCAATTTTCATGAAGAAAATGAAAATTGAAGAAACTGTTGAGCTCAGTCAAGGGTTGTTATTGTAACGAAGAGACTTTAGGAGTTACGTCGGCATCACCGTAACAAGGAACTGGAGATATTAAGGGATGACAGAAATCGACAAAAGTTGGGATGAGTGGACAAAGTTTTTGTGTTGTGATGAGTTGCCAGAATTTATTGAATTGTAATGATCACAACATTGTGAAATTCTGGAAGGACTGATGAAAAGTGTTTCAAAAAATGAATGCCTTTCTGAAAGTGCTGTGAAGTACTGCAGCTGACTGTCACATGCTTCTTGCTGCTTCAGCACAGCAGCAGCAGCAGCTCCACAGCTACAAGGCCCCTCATTATTTTTCTGCACAGAGAGGCCTGAGGTGCCTTCACGCCTGTCTTATGTCTCTGTCAGTTCTAATCAGTCCCACCTGAAAAACAGAGAGGTCAACCAAATCCAAAGCAGCAAGATTTAAAGGAGCTCATTTGTTCAAATCAAAACTGTCCTGACTGTCTTTCATTGTATTTAACCTGTACATGTCATGTATGCCTTGTACATATTTGAGAATGTTGTAATCAACTAAGTCACTCAATTTTAGGATTTTCAAATTACTAATTCGTGGTCCTGATGGGTCTGTTTTTCTTCCTGTAACAATTCTTATTGCCTTTTTTTGTAATGTTAAGATTGGGGTTAAGTATGTTTTCTAAGTAGTACCCCAAATGTCTATACAGTAGTGAAGATGTGGGGCAATCAGAGTTGTACAGTAAATGTTATGCATTATGATTTAGGGACCATTTCAGCTTTCATAACATTGCAAATATTTTTGTTTTTACACTACTAATGTGAGGCTTCCAAGAAAATTTCTCATCAATTATTAATTGAAATGTAAACAGTTTGAAGATAATGTAATTCAAATAAAAGCCTACTTTTATCTTTGCTAACTCATTTTGTATCACTTTAATAACATCCACACTAGATTTCCTCCTTCATTAAAAAAGTGGTCATCTGCAAATAATATACATTTTAATAATTTGGATGTGCTGGCAAAAGTCATTTATGTAAAGAATACATAATTTTGGACCCAAGACTGAACCTTGAGATACCTCACATGTTATGTTGCATAAACTAGATTTCATTCTAGACTAGACTTCTCTTTTCCAAGTCACTAGGAATCCACTGAAGTGCCATACCTCTAATACCATACATGGGCAATATGATCAATGGTGTCAGATGCTTTTTTTTTATCAGTGAAGATGATACTTTAAATTTTTTTTTTGTCAACAGCAGAGGCCAATTTTTCTATTAGCTGCATTAATGCCTTTGTCATTGAATTCTTGGCTCTAAAATCTACTACTACTAGCCAATATGTTCTCTCTCTCAAGAATCCATCCAGCCTGGTAACTAACAATCTTTCTATGATGAGAACTGAGATAGTAAAGATATTGGTCTGTATGTGGTTAAAATATGTTTGTTTCCACTTTTGTAAAGTGGAATTACCTTTCCAAAAGATTCCTGTTTCAAATGACAAATGACACAAGTGAGTGGATGAATGTTTTCTATTATATCTTTATGAGTATCATGTCCAAGTTGTCACAATCTGTGGAGTTTTTGTTACTGCAACACTTTACAATATTGATTAATTCACTTAACTCAACTGGAGTTAAGTATATACTGTTTGTAATTTTTTAAAATATATTTTTGCCTATCGCGTATTCCTTATCTGTTGAAATCTTGTTTGCTAGGTTTGGTCCTACATTAACAAAAACATATTAAACTTTTTTTTGATATTTTGTTTATTTAATCAAACTCTGTTTCTTGAATAAAATAATTTTGGAAAAATTGTTCTATTTTATCCCTTTTCACCACGCTATTTATTATACCCCACGTTGCTTTCATATTACTTCTATTTAGATCTAGCTGTTTGCTGTGGTAGTCTCTCATCATCCATGGTTTATTAAAGCCCTGAATGCACTCAAAGTGTATTTAAAGACCACTCCTTTAAAAATGTTTTTTTTTTTGTTTTTGTTTTTTTTTTGGCTGTTACCATGTTCTTGGAGCATTTTTCTCCTGATGGAAGACATATATTAAGAAATTTACACTTAAAACTGTGATTGAGTATTTGTTTTTTCATATTGTTGTGAATCAGAAGCAGGTGAAAAAAATACCATTTGAAAAAGCTGATAGTTGTTACAAACTACAATCGGTGAGCCATAAGCTCCCTGCTCCGCTCCATTCTGATGCATCCACTTTCAGAAAAATAGATGCATGAACGTCTTTGTTTTCTTGTCTGAGCTGGAATCTGGATCAAAACTATATGGCTGGATAGCTCCAACACTGCTTGCCATTTTTGTTGCACTGCTAATGTTAGCTTGGGGTTGTGAGGGGCAGTAAGCCAGTGAGAGTGAAAGGCGTGATGGGAAGTGTCGGCAGGCTAACATCACACCACAACAGTCCCGCTCACAACTCAAAGGCGAATTTCTAATGAACTTCTGCTCTGCAGAAACTATGTCCTACAGTTTTTTTCTTTTATTTTGGCTAAAAAGCATAATCATAAAGACTGGAAACAATGATTGGAGTTGGAATTTAACAAACTGTTTGATTTAATCCTGTAAATAACACCAAACCAGAGTGTAGTTTCAATGGGTTTCAGTCATTTTCTAAACCAGTTCAGTCCTCATCGGGGTTGCTGGAGCCCATCCAGCTACTTTTGGTGAATGCAATGGTCTATGGTAAATGGTGTATTGCGCTTTATTACCTTCTTAGAAGTCACACTCCCATTCATCCACACATACACACATTCATATACTGATGGCAGCTTTTCTGCCTAACAGTGGCACCAATCTATAACCACCAAGAGCAGTACAGGGTTCAGTGTCTTGCCTAAGGACACTTCAACACAAGGGCAGGCAGGGCCAAAACTAATTTGAGGTCGACCACTCTTCCTCTGCAACACGGCCACCCCGACAATGACAGACATAAACACCATGACGAGTTCCCATTGGCACAAAACACCCACTACAGAGTCAAAGAAATTGTGTATATTTTTTTTTATATTGCATAGCTTAGGGTGAAAATTACAAATTATAAAAAAGCGCCATGCATTATTATGTTAAACATTTACTCATTAAAAATGACAAATGCCTGTGGCACACCAGAAGTATTAGGTATGAAATTATGATAAATGATAAAACGGAGGAGGATTGTTGATTCATGAGCAAACTGTGAATTCAGGAATATTTTGGTTGATGTGGAGAAGCGACTGAGATGTAGTCTCAGTCACTGGTTTGTTTGTGATCATTAAAACAAAAAGAAATCTGTATGCAGCATTTATGCTCATTTGACCTAAAATATTTTAACAAATATTTGCTCAAAACAAACTTGTTTTTTGTTCTCCAGCAGCGCCCCCTCCTTGGCGCAGGGAAGCGTAACTCACTGATGAGTGGGCGTCCCATCTGGATGGAGAAGATGGTTCTAGGTCGAGTTAAAGTTCCTCACACCTTTTCCATTCACACCTACACCCGTCCCACCATCTGCCAGTACTGCAAACGGCTGCTGAAAGGCCTCTTCAGGCAGGGGCTGCAGTGCAAAGGTGCTAGCTTTGCTCTGACTGCTAAATGAACAATCTCAGTGTCATGTCAAGGCAGATTTATTCCATTTATAGTATAATAGTAAACGCTCTTTTTGATTTTCTGTCTGCAGATTGTAAGTTCAACTGCCATAAGAGATGTGCCAGCAAAGTACCCCGAGACTGTCTGGGAGAGGTGGACTTTAATGGCGGTGAGCCCATTCACTTCAGCTTTACTCTAGTTCTAATGCAGAAGTTTACAAAAAAAAAACAAATAAGATGAACACTTCTGTGCTGAACTGGGACAAACACAGACATCATAGGAGTTTTACCCTCTGTCTGGGACTGGGAGGAAGGTTCTTGGTGTGTCATCAGGAATGAAAAAAGAAAAGCAGGTGACTTGGTGGTGGAATAGTTAGAAGAAGTTCAGGAGTTTAAGAGGAAAATTTTTGCTAAGAAAAAGTGGAACACTGAGAGGACAGAAGACAGAAGTACAGGGAGATGCAGCAGAGGTGGAGGTAATAAAGGTCATATAAAGGTCGTATGAGGTCACAAATGACAGGATGGACACAAAGGAGGGAGAGGAGGATCTGACAGGTGAGACGGAGAAACAGAGATAGAAGGATGTACAGCAGGTTAAGATGATCAAAGTCAGGGATGGAAATGTGTTGACAGGTTCTACAAGTGTGATGGAAAAATGGAAGGAGAACTTTAAAGAACTGATGAATGAGGAACATGTAAGAGAACACAGAGGAGATTTTATGATTGAGTCAGCACAAGTTTTGATGATTATTATTTAGTAGCTATATTTAATATATATTAACTCAAATTCTGCTGTATCAGAGCCGCTGAGTCCCAGTCTGGACTCTGAAGTGACAATGGAAGTGGACAATGACATCAACAGTGATGGTGGTCAGAGCATGGACGAACAAGATGAGCTCTCCACCTCTGAAGACAAACTCTACTTCATGGAGGGTCCCTGCGCTGACATCGAGAAAGATGATGAAACCATCAGAGCAATCAGGTATAAAATCTATTACTTTGTTATGTAAATGAGGCATGCTGTAGTGATCATACTTGAGGAAACCTCTCCATTCATCCATCCATCCACCCACCCACCTTCTTCTGCTCATCTGAAACTGGGTCGTGGGGACAGCAGTCTGAATAAAGATGCCCAGACTTCCCTCTCCCTGGCCCCTTACTACTGCACCTCTGGGGGAATTTCCCAGGCCGACTGGGAGACATAGTCCCTCCAGCATGCCCTGGGTCTTCCCCAAGGTCTCCACCCAGTGGGACATGCCCAAAACACCCACCCAGGAAGGGGTTCAGAAAGCTTGAGTCCCAAATGTTCAAGACACAGTCAAATGTCAGCTGAAATGACTACAAGGTTGATCATAGATCATAGAACTAATGTCTAGGGTGTCCTGGTGCGACATAACCCCATTAACACCCTCATATTCAAACATGGTGTGACAACCCGTGACGAGCACAGATGTCCAACAACAGAACACCACTTGGATTTGGATCAGAGAGTCATTCATTCCAACCATGTTCTTCCCTTACCAACGTGGGAATGACTTCTTTTCATTTCAGTTTTTTCCTTCAGGGGAGAACCAATATATATGCTGTCTCTCCTCTGGACATAACAGAACCATCTCAGTCTGGCCTCTCTGACTTATCTCCAAGACTTCTAAGATGTGCTGTCCCTCTGGTGTACTCTTTCCTGATCCTATTCACATGAGCAATGATAAGAAGGCCAATTGAGCCTCCTGTTGAGGTTCCTTCCAGTACCCCTCTGAGACACAGAAGGCCCATATACTCTGAACTGCTGTTCAGCCTGTTAACTTAACTGGTGTGGTAGGTCGTTAATGCTGTTCAGAAGTTGAATATAATCCAAGAGGAAGGTCAGGTTGGAATACAAAGACGACGAATGGAATCAGAAAGCAGGAAAGGCCAACGTAAATCTTTTAACAGATTTGGACTCATTATCGCTAAATGTTAGCTGACAGACTGGCAAGTAAGGCAAGATAAAAACCAGTCCTAAATACAGCCAGTGTCGTGGAATTTTTCTGAGATCTGGATAAGAAAGGACAAAACTTAAAAACATTGTTCAAAAGATTTATTACATTAAAAGTAAAAGAAATAAAAGATATACATGCAACAGTGCTGCATGCAGAGATCCCTGAGAGCTCTGAAGCTGAGTAGGATGCAGACACATTTATAAATAGGCACATACCACTTTGCATGACAGCAGCTTAACCTGCACCTAGGATTCGCAATAGTATGTTGCACAAGGGTTCTAGTCAGAGCGGTTCACAGTTTCTGTTATTTTGGTTGAGGATGTGTCTATGCAGACTGTGGCATTTTATCTCTTTTGCTGGGTGCAGTCAGGCAGATTTATTATTTATTATTTATTATTAGGCGTTAGTATGTTTGCACAAGCATTGTCACACAATAGCAAGTTGTATAAAGGTATATAAGAATTTAAAGAGTACATATGAGTTGTATAAAAGTATATAAAACCTGAAATACCATTACACCAGTTTCAGGGTAGATTGGATGCAGGCGTGTCAGGGGTCCCCACCAGTGAGATTAAACAGAAAACAGCAGACAGAAGCCAGAGGGCAGCAACTGCAGAAATAACCAGAAGTAGGAGGCAGAGGAGAAAGGAGCTGCCAAACCAAGACACTATAGTTCACCAGGGTGAAACTACAGTCACATATCCCAAAATGCCACTATGCAGCGACCTGAATGCAAGTTTTTAAGCCTCAATCTTGTTTTGGTAGGTGGCTACGCAGCAGCATTTGTAGAGGCAGCAGTCGCATTTTTACAATCCCTTTTTTCTCATAAGATCCAGGTCCATTTTTAAGATTGAGTTTGAGTGTGATGTGCTTTCATTCAGCCTGTCCACCAGCAGCAATATCCCACTGATGCGGGTGGTTCAGTCCATCAAACACACCAAGAGGAAGAGCTCCACAGTGGTGAAAGAGGGCTGGATGGTGCACTACACCAGCAGGGACAACCTGGTAAGAACACACAGAAAACACATGGAGACACTTGTCTACTTTGGTTACCAATCTTTTTCTAAAAAGTTTGTGAAAATACTTTCTGAACATAAAACCAAGTCTTTATGTCCACCCATGAGTTCAGGTAAGGCTGTGGAGGTATTTTGTTCACCCATACATCTGTTATCTTTCTCTTGTTTTGTGGGTCCAGCTGCTTGATGGAAACCAGATAGAAGTTAATCTATTCAGCTGTATGTTTATGGCTGTTAATAAATTCATGGGTCTTTTATTAGAAAAGTCCTGTTCTGTGTGACCTTAGACACCTTAGACAACTTGGACTGGTCCAGGTTTGGTCCTGTCTAGTCCAGATCTGATGGCTCTCTTGGTTCTGCAGGTGTGAAAACTCACCTGAACTCCGGTTTGGACTAAAAAACAAGCAAACTCTGGTTCTCTTCAGACTGAGGGTCTCTGTTCACATGCAGATGAACTCTAGTGTGGTTCACTTCAGTGCAAATGCAACATGATGACTCTATTTCCTTCATAAACTGTCATGCTCCTATCGGTGACACTCATGAGATTGGGTGTTTTTCAGAGAAAAAGACATTACTGGAGGCTGGACAGCAAAACTCTGACTCTGTTTCAGAATGAAAGCGGAGCCAAGTTTTACAAGGTAAGACTTATCCTTTTGGATTAGGTTTCAGGTTTAACAATCTACTCACATTATTTCAATATTTTATCAAAGTTCATCAAAGTTATCGTCTTTGGTGTTTGAATTTAACAGCTGCGTAATCAAAATGGCAGTTCCCTCTCATTGTTGTTGGAGTCGGTTTCACTGCCAGGTGACTGTTCACAGAGATGCTGGCTTTAGTGAAAACTCTAACAACAGTTAAATCAGATACTTTAGCCCAGGAGTTCACAATCCATTCACATATGGAGGTGTAATTCCCCCAGTGCTGCCTTCCAGTCTTAGTAAAAGAGTGCGCGGCGTCTGTCATCCATCACTCCCACAAACAAAGATACACGTTCTATTTCGTTTTTCCTCCAGTGGCTCCGGGAACCCTTTCTTTTAAGGCCTGAAGGGAACCTTGCTGAGTGTGATTGAACACTAATTCAGCAGTACTGTATCTGAGTGACTCCAGCATAGAGTCACATGCACTAACAGAGGCGGTTTTTGATAAGGGTGACATGGACGGTCGGGGACCACGTGGACGGGGTGGCACGGATGAGGGGAAAAAAAAAATCATTCTTTTTCTTTAATATGAATAGCGCAGCACGACTGTTCTTGTCATCTGAAGGTGAATTAAAATGTCAAACAGCGCTCTCTGCTGCACGACACTCACACTGGCGCCCTCGCCTCATTGTGGAATATACCAAGTCAAAAAATTCAAGAGGGGGGGCCCACACAGGTAATTGGGAACATTTTTCAGTCAAACACCCATCTCAAGTTAAAATTATTTACAATTAAACCACTTTATTTATCATACCAAATTACAGATTACATTCACCATGAATGTAATTTTAAAACTCAATTCAAATCTCTCAAATAAAATATAACAAGTTTTGGTTTAGTCCGAAAATAAGAAAAACATCTTTACGTTCAGGAGGCCCAAGCAAGCTGTCTCTCCATCCCGCAACTGATCACTGTCTCTGCCAGCACGGCTCCCGGTAGCCAAGCATGGCAAGCATGGCGCTCCATGGGTCCTACAACAGACTGTTGCCCAACAGTAGCTGGAACGGGTTCAGGAAACCCCGCTGCCTCGAAAGGGATACAGAGGGTTAAAAAAATGAATGGAGGTTCAGGAAATCCGATCCACCATATTGGATGTGTATTCTATCGCTGTCACTGAAAACATCACATGACCAAAATTGAGTCCCTGATTGCTTGATGAGATGCGGTGACCTCCCCAGAGTTTAGATGTTGTTTTTCACGCTGGCCCGCCGCTCAATTCGTGCCACAGGACCTCAGATTGCATCTGTACCATTGACTTAACATTGATACTGGCCGCCTCTGCTGCGCGTATTGCGTTCAGTGTGAATGCACCTTAACAGGCAGGAACGGGGAGTGGCCTGGGCAACAATAGTTTTTAACATTTACAACAAAAATGCAGAGCCTCAGCGTTTGTACTTGCTTTAATTTTATTTTAGTTTGTGGAAGATTTGTTTATGTAGAGGTAATAAATCTGTTCTCTCCAAATATCAACAACAATGAGAGGGCTTCCTCCACATTTGTGACCTCAGGTCCATTCAGCTGCATCTCCTTTATTCACTCTTTCAACTCTACCCCAGCTTTCATCTTGTTTCTGTTGACCTTCATCTCAAAGCAAAACAGAAGGTGAGTTCCCGCAGATGTTGGCCCACTTCCCAACCTACTCTTTGCTCCTTGTTGAGTTGTCAAATGCCAGCGTTTTGGAGCATGTCCTGTCTTTAATCAGAGGAGGACAGAACTTGGCAAAACACAAAATGCTTTGATAACTCCAAAGACACAACTCATTTGGCAATCATTATTCAATGTACTTCAGCCAGGTTAAGAGGTTTTGTTTGTGAAAAGGAAAGAAGGAAAGTTTCTCACAGGGTGCAAAGTTTAACTTCACATCTGCAGAAATCTGGGTTTGGAAGGAGGAAGTCCTTCAGCGTCAGGTACATAATCGGCTTTGCCTTCTTTACCCTCCGTGGCAGGAGATCCCTCTGTCAGAGATCCTACAGGTGAAGCCGGCGCAGGACCTAAGCAGTCTGCCCCCAGGCAACAATCCCCACTGCTTCGAGATCATTACTGCCAACATGGTGTACTTCGTTGGGGAAGATAACGGCACGTCGCACCACTGCCTTGTGCTTGTTTCATCCGGGGTGGGACTCACCGTGGGCCAGAACTGGGAGAAAGCCATCAGCCAGGCAATGATGCCAGTCACGCCCAAGGCCAGCATCTGCACCGGGCGGGGCCAGGGGAATGACCACAGTGAGTACCGACCAAAGCCCAGCCAAAGGGCACATGCTTGTTTGACCTGGATCAGGTTTATGAAGATCATCTTTGAACTGGATTCCATTTAAACTCTTGGAACAAGCCGTTTGAAAAAAGGATTCTTGAAAGTAGATCATGTTTGATCAGTATTCTCTTTGAACTGGATGAAGTATAATCTGGATTATAAACTAAACTGGATAGTATTTGATGTGGACAATATTTAAACTAGATTATATTTAAAGTGAACCACGTTTGATCTGAATCACACCTAATTGAGATGTTAAACTGGATCATGTATGAAGTGGGAGATGATTGGGCTGGATTCTGTTGGTTAAACTGGATAATAAATGAACAGAATCATGTTTACCTGGATTTCAACTGGATCATATTTGATTATTTTTTTCAATGAAACATGTTTAAACTGGACAAATATGGTAGACAAATATGAGCTTGTCATGTGTTCGGTGTTTTGATTTCTTGCTCATTTTTATCTAAAATAACAGCTGGATGGACCAGTTGACTGCATGTAGGACTGGTGCATAGGAGACCAGGGTTTGGATCCCAGGGGGGAGGATAGGCCTCATCCAGTGTGGGTCCTTAGTTTATTAACTGGATAATAAGAAATCTATCTTAATGTCTTCATTACAATTTGATTGGTGTTGCCATTAAACTTTATTGTGCATCACTTCAGATTTTTTTTAATTGCTGTTGACTAAAAGACTGCTGTTCTTTGCTCTTTGTTAACAGAGTACATAATTCAACTAATTGTAGATGTCTGCCCTCTGACTCAGTAAAGGAGTTATTTCCGCCATCGTATAGATTAAATATGTCTTTATGTGTTATTGCATAATTTCAAAACACATTGATCCTTTGTCTCTACAAACACACACACACAACCTGGACTGGCATGATAATATAATTGCTGAGATTTACAGAGGATTTTCTGCTGAGTTTCTGTGTGATTTATCTCAACTCAAAGTGTTTTTATATGAAAAAGTTTTCATCTAGAAATGGTTCCCAATGAAGCTGAAGCTCAATACTCTAACTAGAAAAAAACCTCTGACCCTTAAACCAGAAAACACAAACTGCTGCATTTTGTGTACAATAGATAAAGTTTAACAGTCTTGCATAAATGTGTTGATGGTGGGTTAAACTATTGTGAATTGAACTTCTTTTGAAGAAAAACAGATGACGTAGAACATTTGCCCAATCACAGAGCCTCTGCAGAGTTAGCTTCTGTATTTAACAAAGTGTTGACGACCACAAGGCTGAAAAACTGATTCAAAGGAGCCAAAACCACACTAGCAAAGGGTTCGCTCACTGTCAGCCTTCGTCACAATCGCAGTCATTCTATCTTTGAAAGTTCTTCAGCCCCCCCAGCTCAGATCCGCTTCTGTTTCTGAAAGATTTAGGCTTAATTAAATCAATTTAGGCTTAATTAAATTTCAGCATAGGCCTAAAATTATATTTTATTATGTTTTCTTTTCAGTTCAAACTGAATTAGAATGGACCCTATAATTCAACGCTGCTGTATATCCCAGCAGTCGCAGCAGTGAGTCTAGAAATACCCAGTGGGCAATTGATGTTGAAATGACGTCAACGTGACATCAACCCTTGACATCAAATTAAGGTCCAAAACAAGTTGAATGTGCGAATCAAACTGATGTCAAAACTTTAATATCAATTTTACATCATGATATTTATCTTTTTTGATGTCATGTGAATTTTAATTAATAAAACTAATAAGAGAGGTATAAAACACACAAAAAATGACTTATTGGAATCTATATACTCAAAAAAGTCATTTGTTGGTTGAACATAATAAAATTTGTATTTGTAGGTATTTCCATCTAAATCAAATGTGTTAATATAGCAATAAACATTTGTGTTGGGAGATCTGACTGCATTTATGTTGATGCAACAGAATTTATTAATGTTGCTGTAACATGATGATCAAGGTCCAGTTTAACTAGATTTGTATAAGTAATGGTAACAAAGCTAGATATAATCTGACATAATCTTGTTGAGTTTTGTCAACTTGAATTATAATGTTAGGTGTTACTTAATTTTATAGGGTACTTCTCAAAATTATAATTTAAATAATTCATGTTAACCCAGCAAAACCAAGTGGATTTAAACATCTAAAACAGTTTAAGTTTCAATAGAATGTTTATTGATGTGAAAAACATTCATGAAATAAATGATATTCAGTCATTTAAACCTAAGTCCAGTTCAGGTCCATCTGGTGTCTAAGAGAAAATACAAACCAGACTGAAATAACACAAAGTCAACTTAAATACAAATGTTTAAAATCTTGTGATCACAATTCTGGGAGCGGGGCGGGTCCACAGGTCCTTTCAAATGATCCGAACCCACTTTGAGAGAATCACCAGTTCTGAGATCTTTACAGTTTCTTTATTTGCATTACTTTTTTTAAGTAAAACTCCTGTCATGGAAATGAATAAACCACAAATAACATCAAGATTACTTCAACCAATTATTGAAGAACACAATTGTGAGGATTCTGTGGTTTAGTTTGGGTTTGTTATCTGTGGTCATGTTCTGAGTTGCTCTTGTCAGTCACACCAGCTTCAGGTTAATCATCCACAGCTGTCCTCATTTAGTTCATCAACCTCAGTGTGTTGAAGTTTCTGGCTCCTCTGCTCTGCCTTGCTATCTTTCTGGTTCTCCATGGGTTTATCGTGTTTCAGTTTTTCTTTCTTTATTAAATATCTTCGTATCTGCCACCAAGCCTGGTCTCCTGCATTTTGGGTCCTTCTCCACCATTTCCTGACACTAGCAGCAGGGTCAGGTCATCTGCTGCAATCATCATGTTACAGTAACAATAATAAATTCTGTAGCACCAACATAAATGCATTCAGATCTCTCAAGGCAAATGTTTATTACATTCACACATTTGATTTAGATAGAAATACTTTCTAATTTTTATTATGTTCACCCAACAATTGATTTTTATCAGTATATATATTCCAATAAACCATTTATTGTATGTTTCATACCTCTGTTATTAGTTTTATGAATTCATCCAAATTTAAATTCACATGACATCAAAAAAGGGTAAATATCATGATGTCAAATTGATTGATTGAATGAAGTTCTGACATCAGTTTGAGTTGCACATTCAACTTGTTTCTGACATCCATTTGATGTCGAGGATTGATGTTAATTTGACGTAATTTCAACATCAGTTGCTCACTGGGAGGGAAGTGAAATGAGACAAAATTAAATGAGATATTCAAACCTACAACACATAAGGCTGGCCTTCACAGCTTTAAAAATACAAACAATGACATAACTGATGACCTGAACACCATTAGACTGCAGCATTGATCGCAGAGGGGTGACCCAGTCAAAGCAAGCCCACATGTGCACTCGATGTTTGCACGTCAGTTCTCCCTCTGCAGAGCTGCCCTTGGCTTCTCGCTGTCAGGTCAAATTAAAGCTGAGCGTGCTCAGTCTGCAGCTCTAAACAAGATGTGTGCATGTGTGCATGCTAACCCTGCCTCAAACATCTCACTTCATGCTGTTCTCAAACATGAAGCAACAAATGCGACTTCTGTCATGGAAAGATTTAGCAATAAGAGCCATCACCACAATGCTGTGACATGGGGGGGTACATTCACATGTCTGTCTTTGTTGTGTCTCCTCAGAGGAACTCTCAGTCAGCATATCTGTGTCAAACTCCCAGATTCAGGAAAATGTTGTAAGTCTTTTCAGAATTTTATTTTAAGAAGGATTTGTAAATATTCACAAATATTTATTGCTCTTTGGAAAACAGGTTAAGGTTTTTCTCCTGTTTAGGACATAAGTTCAGTGTATCAGATTTTCGCTGATGATGTCCTTGGCTCCGGGCAGTTTGGAATCGTCTACGGAGGTGAGGTGTTTCTGCAGCTTCAGAAAGTCTGGTTCCAAACCAAACTAATGCTGAGATCTTAAAATACACGTTCTTGATTTGTGCAGGTAAACACAGAAAGAGTGGCAGAGATGTGGCAATCAAAATCATTGATAAGATGAGATTTCCAACCAAGCAGGAGAGTCAGCTGAGGAACGAGGTGGCGATTCTCCAGGTAGAACACTTCCAACCTGCTGCAGCAGAGTCCAGTGAAAAAGTTCAAATGAAGAGCTGCCGTGTTCTTCTGCCTGACAGAAACTGCACCACCCCGGCATCGTTAATCTGGAGTGTATGTTTGAGACTCCAGAGCAGGTGTTCGTTGTCATGGAAAAACTTCATGGTGACATGTTAGAGATGATTTTATCCAGTGAGAAGAGCCGACTACCCGAGCGCCTCACCAAGTTTCTCGTCATGCAGGTCAGCAAGTTAATTTTTTTGACCTTCAAGATGTCTCTCAGTAGGATTGGAGACTGAATGCATGTCATCCAGTGTGATTCTATTGTTACCAAGTAAGGTTCTGAAGCACTCAGGTCCAACAACAACAACAAACTCTGTTTATCTGAGTTCAAGAAAAGAGACAAAATGCTCTGTTTTTAAATCTGTAAGACCTACTTCAATAGATAAGTATCATCAGCATAAAAATAGACATGTCTGTTTATTAAGTTATTGTCCTATCACCTGGTGATAGGGTGTATGAATTTAGTTCTCCACATTTGTCCCTGGTGGATGGGGTCAAATGATCAATCATTCATCAAATGACTAAAGCAGTTCTGAAAAAGCTTTGTGATACTTTTGGCCAGTGACTGGTCTGACTTGTGATGCAGATAACATAGAATTTAGGATGTTAAACTCCAGGCTTTGAGAGCCGACCTCCTGCTGGTTTTCTAGAAATCCTGTCTAATTTAATAAGGAGCTTCAATGGTTAGAAAGTGTAGGACACCAACCCTCGAGGCCTGGATCATGACACCCCTAAAGTCGATGAAAGATGAGAATGTTGTCTACATCCATCTTTCTTCCTGTTCTGGTTAGAAAGGATGCAGTTTGTATCCTGTCCTGGAAACAGCTTGAAAACTCATCTGTTTGTACCAAAAACCTGAAAGAAGCATGTCAAATAGGGGGGTTTCCATATAGCTACAAGCAGAGTGCTCCTGGCTGCACTGTAATAGATCTGCTCCAGGTCTTCCGTTTTGCGTTGATGTTTTATTAAAGAAAGAGAAACTGAGTTCAGATTTCCACAGATCCTGGTGGCCCTCAGACATCTTCACTTCAAGAACATCGTCCACTGCGACCTGAAGCCCGAGAATGTGCTGCTGGCCTCAGCAGAGCCGTTTCCACAGGTAAGACGTGGAGGAACACCTGAGAGGATTCTGCCATCACAGTGCAGAAGCTCAAACTGCAGCTCCTCCTCACATCCAGGTGAAGCTCTGTGACTTTGGCTTTGCCCGCATCATCGGGGAGAAGTCCTTCCGCCGCTCAGTGGTCGGCACACCGGCATACTTGGCACCAGAGGTGCTTCGCAGCAAAGGCTACAACCGCTCTCTGGACATGTGGTCTGTTGGCGTAATTGTTTATGTGAGTTTGAGCGGAACGTTTCCTTTCAATGAGGATGAGGACATCAACGACCAGATCCAGAATGCAGCCTTCATGTACCCACCAAACCCCTGGAAGGAGATCTCTGAGGAGGGTGAGAAGCGCTGCCGCTGAGCTGCTATCTAACAAATGGTCTTATTAAAGAATGTGTTTAAGAAAACACATCAAAATGTCATGAAGAAAATGAGTTTGAAGGATAAGAATATGAAAAATAAAAAATCTGACTTTGATTAAAATAACTGTTGATTAAAATGCTAAAAAAAGGCTAGACTGCTGATTATGTTGATTAAACCTGAAAGATTAGAGGAACATTTTAGCCGCAGATTATGCAATACCCTTGATTAGAGTCTGTTTTTATAAAGTGGATGAAGAGGGGATGTTTAAATTAAAAAAGTAAAAATGTCTGGAAACACAGAAGGTTTAGATTAAGTTTGAGCAATTCTCAATTTTGCTTTTTATTTATTTTTTAAAAAGAGGCTATAGGATTACTGATAACTCACAAGGATTCACAGGTGAGCATTTTTACAAAGTGTTACTGACAAACTGCTCTAAGGAGAAAAACCTCTACAGGAGAAATAAGCCTGTAACGTGTATGGGATTCACAGCAGCTGTTTATGTGTTTCCCAACAGCAAAAGACCTGATCAATAACCTGCTGCAGGTAAAAATGAGGAAACGCTTCAGCGTGGACAAATCCCTGAGCCACCCCTGGCTGCAGGTAATGGAATAAATGTGGGCGGCTTTAAGAGACAGACAGACCATTATTGTTGAGTTGTGAAGCTGAACATGTCCATCTTTATTTCCATCAAACTTGATCAAAAGATGGAGGCCTGTGTTTTTCAGGCCTTTGGGGGGGCAGGATCACTTTGGTTGCTTGTCTTTGCATTTACTGTGTTAACTTATTCTGCAATGCTGCTAAGAAGAGCAGACAATACAATTTCTTGGATTTATTTTGATGCTGGAGACATGCTTTCTTTCTGACAGACAGGACAGTCCTATTTCATTCCCAAAGGACATTTCAATTGGCAGCATTGGATACAATTTTATTTTCACACACAGTATCACATCAGGGAAAATGTGGTTATTTCATGCTGCTTGATGGAGAAAAGCTTCTTAAACAAGCTCAGTATAAAGCTGGATTTGTCATAAAGTTGCATGTTAAATCAGGGAGAGTTTTAACTGGCCAGGAGTCTGCTGAAAAAACTGGTGAGTGACGCACATGTGGCCAGAGGATGTAGACCACGCCTATAAATATCATGTCAAGAAAGAGGGAGAGGAGAAGGGAAGATCAGTTAGCGTAACGTAAGAATTTGTCATCACACAAAAATACAAATGAGTAAAACTGCTGTTTTCATGAAGATGTTCTTCAATGTTTAATGTTTAATAGATTTTAGCAATGACCAGTGTAACTTCCCCTGGGCTTGTTAGCAGCAAGGCACAGGTTTGAGACCTCATTCAGGTACAGCTCAGTTTTGTTTGGGAATTTTACAGTTCCTCACATGCATGACTTTGCTGTTCCTGTCATGATGAGCGTTTTCTGCTGTGAATCAAAGTCCTTTTTGCCTGATAAAAAGTGATGGGGTTCATTTTGCAGGGAACGCAGATGAACACGCATGGGGTTGCATTTTAACGCTTGCCTTCACTGTGTGAGGGTGTGAAAACCTGGAACACTGTTCAGCTGATTCTGCCACAGTCAGACGTCCTGGCCTCAAAGCCACAGTTTAAAGCGGTGCTGGTGATCTTCAGACAGCATCTCCATGGAAACAGCAGAGTCAGGGACTTTGTTCATGCCTCAGAACTTTCATGTGACTCTGAGGGATCAAAGAGTAAAATGTACACCTGCAAAGATGAAACACCATTGACACCCACCTTTGTCTCTCTACCTTCACTGTGCTGTCCTGTTCTTTCTCAGGACTACCAAACCTGGCTGGATCTCAGGGAGTTTGAGACGAGGCGAGGTGAGCGCTACATCACCCATGAGAGCGATGACGCCCGCTGGGAGGAATATGCTGATGAACGAGGCTTGCATTACCCCAAACACTTTATCATGTCTCCCAACCTGGACGACATGGATGAAGATCCCTAAAAGCCCTTGAGGCTCCATGATAGTCTGTAGCCACAGAAACCACTTTCCCATCAGTCTCCAGGGCGGTGTGTGAGCAGCAGGCTGATCAGTGTCCAGATTATTTTCTACACTTGATTGTCTGCAAGCATCAACTTTTAAATACAGTTAAGATCCACAGATTTATCAGCCAAACTTCTTTGTTAAAGAAGTGTCTTTACTGCCAGCTGAGCTGTGGAGGAGTGGGTCACGAAGAATCTGAACATTTCAGAACCTTGTGTTTGAGATCATTCTGTGTAACTAGAAGAACACACAAACACCAATCCTTTCTGCCATTTTGATGTTGTAGTGACTGAAGTATCTTTGCACTTTGAGTGACTTCTGTCAGGAGCAAACTTCTGTCTTATCGTCTGCTAAACACATCCTTTTCTTTAATGACAAACTGGTTAGCACCACCTTAGGTCATAAGTCCTACCAAAAGGTTTCTGTGTGTTTTTAAAAAGTTCAGGCATCAACAAAAAACATCATCTTTCATCTTTTTAGATGAATGATGATGGCTCATTTTGAAACTGACATCAGCCACAGCAACAAAAAGGATGAAAAGGAAAATACACCTGTAGCTGTAGGGAATTTAGATGAACAAAAACTGACCTGCAAACACTAAACTCATTCTGGATCTTTACTAGCAAAAATGTACAAAGATTTTACTAAATATTCAGAAAGAAATTTCTGTGCATAAGAAAAAAAAAAACAGTCTTGGATTGTCGTCATCTTCAGACCTGCTGTATCGAAAGCAGACACAATGACCGTGTGCTCTAGATAACCCCACTTGATACTCTGGTCCTACTTTAAGCATCCGAGCTGCAGATTTGTGGGCTTTTGGTGCGAGCCTTTTGAAAAGAGAGCTTGCAAATCTTGAAACATTAACTCTGATGTTTCTGTTTATTCCACTTCTCCTTAAAAGGTAAACTCCCGTTATTTGTCACACATCTATGTGTATGAAATTTGTTCTCCGCATTTGACCCATCCCCTGGAGGAGCAGTGAGTCTCAGAAACAGGAACTATTTTGTGGCTTCATCCACCAATCCAACCCGTTAATGCTGAGTGTCAAGCAGGGAGACACTGGGTCCTATTTTTAGCGGCTTTGGTCTGACTCAATTATGGATTTAAACTCCCGACCTTCCAATCTCAGGGCAGACACTCTACCACAAGGCCACTGAGCTGGTAGAGGGAAGGCCTTCAGAGAAGGCCTGCTGTCAGTAATCAAACCACATTCCTAAAATTCGGCAGCTCTCTTCCATTTTAGACATGAAGGAAACTACTCCTACCCAAACGCTTCAGCCATCAATTTCAAAATGATGCTCATCTTCTATAAAGAGGAAAACAACTCACTTTCAGCACACGTTCACTCACGAGACAGGAGTCAAACATCAATATCATACAGTATTTATTTTTCAGGTATTTTTGATCTTATTCGACTGGAAGATTCATTCTTTTCTGACTGAACTGGTTTATACTGGTTTTAGGATTATGTTCAGTGTCCTAAGACTGCGGTGTCGCACATTCAACTAAAGGCAAGCTGTGAAAGAGCAGAATACTGTGAATTCTTCACACACAATTTCAACCAAAACAGCACCAAATGAAGGATTTGCACAAATCAATGTTAAAAGTCCCACTCCGATCAGCTTTTAATCTGTTTTCAAAGAGTTCCCAGTGGTCTTTTAATTATGATTATGCAGTTTTTAGCCAAAACTCCCCCCAAATTTTGTTTTTTTTAGACATAGTTTCTGCAAAGCAGTAGGAGTTAATTTAGAAATTCACCTCCGAGTAGTGGATGGGACTGTTGGTGTGTAGCCCGTTCCCTCCCTGTTGCAGAGCGGCACAGGGAGCTCATGGCCCGTCCAGAATATTTTCTGTCACAAATATGATCTTTTTCAAACGGCATTTTTTTTTTGTCTCCTCCTGATTCACCACAATTTGAATATAGAAATTCTCAGAAAAGCAATTTTTATCTTAATTTTCTTAAGTCCCCTATCATCAGAAAAACAAACGTGAAAAACACCAGACACCATTTCCTTGGAGTGGGTCTTTAAAGCAAAACTGGATAATGTCTGATATGTTCTGTACATCTTTGATTCCTGAGTTTGAGCTTCTCACCTCCCAGGAAGACAAAAGAAAATCATGAGTTTTAATATGGGTTCATCAAAATGCTGACATGAGCATGGAATCATGTTGAAAAATGTGTCATTTTCCCTCTCATGTCAGGATTTCATCACATTTTCCCTCCAAGAAAAGTCAAAGAAAACTTCTAGATTCAGATTTCATAAGAACAGCTTCTTCTCAAAGTGTTTAACATGCATCTAAAAACGCTGCAGGCTCTTTCCTGCAGGAGCCCAAAACAGACCAAAGCCCAGCTCCAGGAAGGGTTGTTCTAACTTTTACTGGCCACTAGAGGGCAGAAATCAGTCCCTCTGTCTCTGTAATAAACCCTCTTTAGAGACGGAGTCCATCTTTCTGCCAATACAGTAAAAAGTGAGATGTTTTAGCTTTCAGTATTTTGGACTTTGGGTGAACATGAGCGGAGAAACAAGCTGCCATTGTCAGTATTACGAACTCTAAAATGTTTTTAGATTTCAGCCTGAGAATTTATTCTACAACTTTGTAAAAATATAAAAGTGTTTTATGAGCTACAAAAATAAAATAAAGTTCAATCTGCTCTGTTTTTGTCTTTTGTCTCATCAGTTTCCATCAGGGGAAACAGGAGGAAATGTGTCATGTAGCTGTTGGTGATTACCAAAATGTGTTTGCAGGGAACTGCAGTCACAAGGACCATTTGGTGACACCCCCCAACCCACCTCCCACCCCAAAAAACAATTCCAAAATCCAACCCTTAATGTTAAGTGTGAGGTAGGCAGGCTTCAAGTAACATTTTGTGGGTTTTTTGGTATGACCCAATCATGGATTTGAATCAAATCCCTCTAGTCTGGGAGCAGAGGTCTGCAGACAATTCCTTTTCTTTCATGCCTGGTTTCCGCTTTGACATGCACTGTCAACCCTGGGACCTCATGTAGACAGGGTTGTTCCTTTCCAAATCATGTCCAATCCACTGGATTTACCACAGGTTGGCTTCAATGAAGCAGCTGAAACATCTCAAAGCTCTTCAGTGGAAACAGAATAAACCTCAGTTCACTTTGGAGCTTCACAGTAAAGGCTGTGAATACTTATGTTCATACCATTCAGGTTTTTTATTTTGAATAAATTTACAACAATTTCAAAATAACTTTTCAACATTGTCATTATGGGGTGTTTTTCAAAGATTTTTTCAGGAAGAAAACTGATTTAAATCATTTTGAAATGAGGCTGTGGCATAACATGTAGAAGAAGTGAGGCGCTGTGAATACTTTTGGATGTACTGTACGTGTTGTGCAGAAACTCAACTTCTGAAAGTTGACATTGATTTCTCACTAATATGGACCTTCTATGGCTAATGAGGGGAGCCCTTCCTTTACACTCAGGTGTTTGGAGTCACCTGCATGAAAGCAGGCACCGCTCGCTTTTTTATTCCTGAACTCTGAGTCCACTCATTTTGAGATTTGGATACCATGTCCACACTGAAATCCAGTTTCCCAGAGAAAGCAGTTTTGAGGTTTAATAAATGAAGCAGGTTTCTGTCTTCCTCACATGGAGAGCATTCTTCCTCCTTTTTCAGATCCATCAGCACACTTATCAGGATCATAGAAACTGGCTTTAGCTGCAGCTGTGCGTGCGCGTGTTCATGAATGGTTGTTGGAAATGACCAAAGCTGATGATGAACATGGTGGGGGGGGCTCTAACAAGCAGCTATGCCCCCCCCACCACTGACATGTATAACTGAGTCTGTTTGCTGCTGCTGACCCAGACCTAACTGCTTCAGCATGCGACATCGGGTGACCTGTGACCTGGAGTCCTGCCCTTCTCCACGGCAGAGGTCAAAGTTCAGCAGTTCTGTTTGTAGTTTTTCAATCATCATCAGTAAAAATTGTTTCCTCCTTTTTCAGTCAGCATCACATTTTGAAAAATGGCTCATAAAAAACATTAGTTACTCATAATCTGGTAAAGTCCATAAATACTCTGCATTAGAGATGCTTTTGAAATCTGAAACCAGCCTTTGCCCATTTCTGAGGCCTGGTATTCCTGTGAATTCTGAACATCCTAAGAGAAGCTGAGCTCAGTGAATCCAGCCACAGGCAGTGAAGCCATGCTCTTCGTCCGGTCCAAATTCAGCCCTGCCGAGATGACGGGTTTGGAGAAGCGGCTGGGGTGCAGTAAGCTGAAGAAATGGAAGCACTCCCCCATCTTGGTGGGATTGGTTAGCATGTTGTAGCTGCTGATGAGCTGCTTCCTGGTGGACGGGTCAGTGCAGTTCCTTAGGAGGACCTGGACAGAGTCACAGCAGAACATGACCGTCTATGTGGGCAGAGGGGCCATCATTGATGAGCAGCCAGTGACAGGCATGTGTTTCTGCTGCCCCCTTGTGTCGACACAACTGAGCCCAGTCTGATCAGACACTAGAGAGGCCAAAGTCGTCATTCACTTAAGAGACAAGCTTCTGAGATAAGGTGGAAATGAGAGGTGATCTTCAGGAGGTCCAAAGACATGAGAGGGAGAAGGACAGAAAGGGAGGATGGAGAAGTGGGTTAGGGTGATCTCTGCTTTGTGTCTTTCTGGGTCTCTGCACAAATAAGCTTCTCTTTTCTATTAATGTCATCTGGATCTTTTTTCATGCCATCAGCAGTCACTGAAGTTTCACCCAATTATGGAGTCAAACGTTTGATTATTTTAGGTTACAGAATTTTCAATCCAGCTCTTTCCCTGCATCCCTGTGTCTGTTTGTGTATATGGGTGTGTGATTGTGTGTGTGCATGTGCTAAGTGTAAGACAATTTCTCCATGAACTTAGACAAAGAGGAGCCATTAGAGAAGCTGTTGAAGGAGACCCTTTGTACCTTCAGAAACATGGCAGACCCACTTTCAGCTCAAATACCTGCATGCGAACATCAATGCCCATGTTCTTCAGGAACATCTTTTGAGTCACTGGTCCCAAACAGGTCACCCCTTCTCCAGCCATCCTTCGTATGTAGCTGAAGTCAACGTCGGCGGTGAGGTCAGCTGAGCCGGGAGAAGACAGAACTTGGTGGAGCTGGTGGTTTTTGAAGCTCTGTTCAATAGAAGACATAGTCGATGTGAAAAGGCTTCCAGCATCAGGAAGAAGCATGACGGGACGTTCCTGTTGTACCCGTAACGTATCTGTCTTTGTTCCATCGTGGCCGTAATCTGCAATCAGAGCTGCTCCACCATTCTCTGAGATTCGCCTGGCTAGCTGCTGGACAATGACTCCGGCCTCTGCACAGACTTCCAGGTGATCCCGTGGTTCATCCGCCTAAGACATGGACACGCATATACAAAAGAGTGATGATGAAAATGAGATTTGGGGTGCTGACTTCTTCAATAAATACAAGCTCAACGAAAACAAAGAAATCATTACTTCAATTCAAAGTGTCATTTCCTGTGAGCCCAGAGTCTGCAGAATGATCTTTTAGCTGAAATTTTGCTGAAGGTCTCATCTCTGACTGACCGCAACATGTTAAGCAGTTGAAGCTTTTCTTCTTTATGCCCAAACAACATAGAACAGCTTCATATTTAGAAAAACTAGTAGGAGAAGAGTCTTCTAAAGCAGCTAAATGTTTCCACACCAAAACAGCACAGAAATCGAGAAAAAAAAGAGCTAAAAACATGCAGAAAATCTGAACGCTTTGCAGATTTCACACAATTAGAATCAAGCAAAAACTCTTAGGGGAGTCATGTGAACCGCCTCACCTGCACGAGCACGGATGAGGCCAAGGTCTGAGACGGCGCCAGGACGAACCTGAGCTGCTGCGGCTCGTGGGGGTCGATGTCCACCATCACCTCCCTCCAACCTCGGTCTGTCCTCTGCTCAGAAACAGAGTGGCTGCTGATAAATCCCACAGGAACGCAACCGTCTGCAGGGCCACACTTACCTGGAACTTGTGGATTGGCAGAGCGTCAAAGAACTCATGAGCAACAAAGATGCTGAATCCTGCAGAAGACCAAAGAGAAGATCAGTCAATGACCCTGCAGACAAAGAGCCCCCCGCCCATGCTGGGACAGACGGGGGACCAGAGGGTGGTAATAGGACAAAAGCTGGCTTTAAGAAGTGGAGCAGACTTTGGATTTGTCTTTGAAGCTTTTCGTGTTTTTGGAGAATGAAAAGCTGCATCTAGTCGTTTCTGACACAGAGAAGGTGATGTTTTCTTTATTTGAATGTCATAAAAGTAAATAGAAGTGAAGGTTGAAAACTTTTGCTCCCCCCTACAGAGAATCAACGCAGAGCCTTAAGATAATAGAGACGTTCCACCGTTTGCATCCACCAGAACCTGGGCTTCTGCAGCATAGAAGTGACCAACAGTCTGTCGGTGACCCGGAGCTGCTGCAGGATCCGTTTGAGAGTCCAGCAGGAAGAAGGGACTAGAAAATGTTGATGTCACAAATTCACCTGGAAGCTTTGATTGCTCATGATTTCAAACTGAATTGAAGTGACTTCATTTCAGACTAAATCTCCAGTCTTCATCACTCTCTCCTTCCTGCGTTCCAGATGCAAAAACCCTTCTCCAAATTAAACGTGCAGAGTCTAAATGAGGTTGGTACAGAAACAGGCTCAGCACCTGCTGGGACATCCTCCAAGCGCCGGTACCACGACACTGGCAGCCCCGCTGGTGTTTCTCCCCACAGGTAGACCGGACCCTCGCTGCTCTGCCACTCCCGGCTGCCGGTCAGGTTCTGAGCCTGAATGAGGCTCAGAGCTGGACTCACTTCCACCAAATGCAGCGACACTGAAGCCCTGCCCACAACTGATTTTAACTGACTGAAGGCCTGCAGAAGAGCAAGAGCATCAGAAATGACCATTGTGTTTTTTAAGGTCAAACACAAAAACATTCTGCTCATTTTAAACAAATAAAAGCTTTAAATCCCTAAAAAATTTGCTTTTTGGGAATCAAGAACTTTCAGTTGCAAAGATATTTAAATAATTCAGCAGACATCAGGCTCTTTCATTAATTTACGATGAATAGTTCATCTTTGCAACTTTATGACTCGTAGTCCTCGGAAGAAATGTTTGTTTTTAACTTTTCTCTGGGAAATTATGTTTGTTTTTGCCATTATTTATAGATGAATGCAAAATTCAAATGTGCTTTTGATCACTTATATTCCATTTTTGCTATTGTAGACAGAACTTGAACTTGGCAGCTTTTACATTAATAGATTTTCTCTAGGTTTTTAACCAAGTTTCTTATCTTCAGGTAGTTAGACCTGAGGCTAATCCCTAAAACAGTCATCTGTCTATCCTGTCAGCAGCTGAGCAGACAGACATGAGCTTAAAGGGTCCTGTGTTGGACAGCTGTTATTACTCCAGGCAGACTTCTGTTTTATACCCTTTGGTCAGAACTGCTGGATTTCTGTGTAAATCCAGTTTGTAATTAAAGCTACATTTTTTTCTGATTATTTTTTTTGATTGATTTGCCCCAAACACGTATCAACACAATCAAAAACATCTATATGCAACACTTATCCAGGCAAACACGTCAACATAACCACACACCACTATTCCTCTTTTTCAGCATTCACCAGCCTTTTTTACAGGAGTTTTTTTTCTCAGTTATGTGAGGTGTAAACAGATCTGTACTCTGAGGACGTCAACAGCCAGTGATCCTTTTCCAGGTCCAAGCTCCACCAGCTGCAGCTGCTGGGGTCGGCCCACTCCCATCCACTCGCTGATGATCCACACGCCGATCAGCTGTTTCTCCAACCGGGAAGAACCAGGAGTTACAACGGTTAGCATACCGAAAAGTTCAGATGTTTCACCAGCAGACTTGTCTGACTTTTCCAAATCAGGAGGAAAAAACATGAATGTCTGGTAAAGACCAGACGCCTCTAAACAACAGTTCTGAAACTGTTCCAGCTTAAACCCAGTATGGTTTGGACACATCCAGTAACCGAGTCTTAAAGGGAGAGTGTGTGTGAGGACAGAACACTAAAGTGACTCACCTCGCCAAAAATCTGGCTAATTTCTGGTGATGTAATGAAATCTCCATCAGGTCCCAACATGCCACCCCTCACATAATATCCCTGCAGCAAAACACAAAAAAGTCTGAGTGCAGGATGCCAGAAAGAAAGAACACAGTCAGGGGCAGGGCCTGACAGGGAATGAAGGGAATACATTCTTTTTTGAAACCAAGTTTTATTTGTTACTTAAAAAAAAACAGAAATTATTAATATTGATGTATGAGTTAGTGACTTTTAACCACCTTTATGACACCCCCCCACCCCTCAGTATAGGACAGAGATTCACGGCCCAAGAGGTCAGTGGGGACTCACATACCATCACAGGGTTGGTGAGGACCTCTTTCATGTATTCTGCCACAGTAATTGGACCAATGGCCTTGATCTTTGAGGTCAGATGTTTGAGCATGGAGGGAGCAGGATCTTGGGAGTCTGTTGAAGAACTGCAGAGGGATCTGGAAGCAGCAGTCCACCGAGGCACTGTGGAGAACAGACTAAAGCTGTCCTGAAAGGACTTCAGCACTTTACACGTTGGATGGGTTTTCTGACAGAACCACTTCAGAAGTGAAAAGTTTAACAGAGGAGGTTTGTAGGAAAAGCGTATTTCCTTGTACTTTGTGATAAAATGAACAGTTTGAAGAGTCACTACCATTGAAAACAATGTTTTGTATGTTTTTAACATGTTCTTGCAGCATCTTTCTCATGATGGAGAACATATATAAAAGAATTTAAGAGTAAAACTGTGTTTCTGAGGATTTCTTTACTCAAATCATGATGAATCAGGTGCAGATGAAAACAACATGCAGTTTGAAAAAGCTCTCAGTTGTGGCACAAACTCAAATGGGAGGGCCCCAAGCTCCGCTCCATAAACATGCATCCACTTGCAGACAAACAGATCCACGTATATCTTTGTTTTCTTCGTTTGAATCTGGATCAAAACTGTACGGCTGGATAGCCCCGATATTGCTCAGCATTTTTGTTGCAGCACTAATGTTAGGTTGGGGATGTGAGGGGCTGTAAGCTAGGGGATAGCATGGTTATACATGAGCATACGTTTCTACTACGAGAAAGAGATTGAACGTAAGTCACTTTTTTATTTAAAGATATGAATCATAATTAACAACAAAAAAATGCTTAAAAGCTCTGAAAATACTCCGGTCACAGCGACCGAACATTCAGATATGATTCATCTTAGTCATGCCATCGTATTACAACAAAGATTTTTAGAAAAAGTCCCTTTGTTTATTTTTAGGATTTTTAAAAAAACACAAATATGGATCATATTTGGTCGAATGCTCAATATCTCTGAGGATATTGAAGCTACTAGCGACAAAAAACAGTGACAAACTTGGAGCAAACCTCCTGTGTGCAGCTAGACATGTCATTTAGTCTGGACAGAACCTCTACGATCTTTAAGAACCTGCTGACATGACCAGCTGAGGATGACCAGACACTGGTCAGAAGGGTTCACAGACTTTTACCTGCAGACGGAGAGAAGGCTTTGTGGAGCAGCTGCTGGGCTCGAACTCTGACACAGAACATGGTCCTGAAGGAGGCTCCAAGGTCAGACAGGAAGAAGCTTCAGGTCATCAGGACGAGGAAAAGCGGGTCGCTGTCATGAACAGCAGACGTCATGTCTGCTGTCCCCGTTTTTGCTTCAAGAACTTCACTGTGTGTTAGAAACCTCTTCTTTCCTTGTTCCTAAGCTGTTAAAAACTTTAAAGCCGCATTACCGCCACCTAGTGGCCTGGCATGTTAGCGTTGAAACGCACGTCTATAAAAAATAAAATGAAAAAAACAAAACGCAACGACGGTGAGTGTTACAAAACTGTTTTATTTGTTTTGTATACTTTTCTCAAGAAATATGTATTTTTTATTGTTTACAAATACTGAATGATATCCTGACTGCCAGGAAAGCTAGGGACCAGGCATGTGACGGTGGTGAGTGCTGACCACTGCACCACCAGGCAGCCCCACAAGAAATACACACATTTCACTTTATGACAAGCTAACGCATGTGTAATACTTTCAACAAATAAACAAATGTTCATAGAGTTCATGTTGTATTTTCATAAATATGCTCAAATAACAAACAAAAAAAAACAATAAAATTGGTTGTTTTGCAGTAAATACATGTTTAGGTTTTAAAAAGATGCCTACCATCAACACAGATATTTGGTGAAAAGGCAGGAAAAAGAGTTGATATAAAAAAATCACTTTCACAAACAGAACAAGCTAATATTCTATAGCTGATTTGATGATCCCACTGTGCTTTGGATTTTCATTGAAAGCTCTTCACTCTTAGTATCAAAAGATTAAAAAAGCACAATGTTAAAAAAAATATGACAAGAAGGAATTTTCTGATTCCTAAGTGGAAAAAGACAGACTGTAAACACAAATACTGACCAAGGTGATCTAGAAAAGCATGAAGGAGTAACACTCGTGCATGTTGAACCACAGGCATGATTCTTAATATTAAAGTACTATATACAAAAATATATCAAACTGAGACCGTTTTTCCAAGAGAAAAAAAGAATGATTTTAAAGCAGACTCAAACTCCATATTTGGTATCAAACTGAACTGTGTTTAGCGGTGTCCCACTGGGTAACTTCCTCACAGTTTAAAGACAATCTTTAGGGAAGTTCCCACTGATGGCAGACTGCAGAGGTAAAAGCATTTACTCTTTTTTCTATGACATAATTAAATCTAGGAGGAGATGTTATCTTTGCTTGAACAAAATCGTCAAACGGCGTCTTGGTAAACCAACTTACAGGTGAAGTGCGTGACACTCAAAGAGCACTGTGACAGGGTGCTGTTCCAACAGGTTTGCTCCAGAAAACAGCTGGCTGACCTGAGGATGGAGCTGTTGCTCCATTCATAGCTGGTGCTGGTGGGTGCAGCTCCACCTGCCTGCACCTCTCAGCACTGCGTTTCCTTGCTTTTAACATGATGGTGTCTCTGCAGTTGGAACAGCTTTGCCTTTTCGCTGCGACACGTTACCTTCGTCTTCGTCAGATCTTCAAAGGAGCGTAGAACTGACCCCGCCCCCACTGCCCTCCCAAAATCCTCCTCTAGCTCGTCCTCATCCAGGCGGGAGTCCAGGCTGGGGTCTTCGTGGATGGTGGCCATGCGGGGGCTGTCCAGGGGAGGGGATGTGTGACCTGAGTCAGGGCCTGGTCTGAAGACAGGTGGGGTGTTGGTCTGCTGGGGGGCACTAGGGTGCAGACGCAGAGGGGGGGCGGGGAAGCTTGGGGGCTTGACGATCCGTACTGACGCTGAATCGAGGCTGCTCAGTAGCTCTGCATTCTGGGAGAAAGGCTGAGTGTGAACATCCAGAGACCAGAGAACTGCTGCTTACTCCAACAACAGCAGGTCCCTGCAGAGCACCAGATGCTCCACAACCACAGACCAGTCACACCTGGCTCCCACTGCGCAGGACTGGAAAAACCTCCCACAATCTCTCTGACACAGCGGAATGTGTCAACAGGTCATTTCATCACAAACACCAGTGTTTAGCTCTCGTTTCCTTTCATTTAGTGTGAACATCCAGACATGTCTCGTCACCTCACATGGAGAGGTTTTTCTCCATCTGTCTCCCAGCGGACAGCTAACAGCAGCAGCAGAATCCAAAGTGTCTGCACCATAACTCAAAGGGCCTATATCATGCTATTGTTAAGCCTTTCAGAGAAAACAATATCCATGTATATATTACATTACCTTTGGCACACTGAAGAACACATTTTTTAAATGAAATATGAGTTATTTTCCTGAGTTCTTTTCCAACCCAGAAGTAAGACGAGTCAATCTCTGAGGCTCCGCCTTTTGCTCCTTGTGGGTGCCATCAGCCTAGAGCTGGCCTCGGCTGTGTGTCTGCGTTTCTCCCACAAAAAACAAACAACATCTGAACTTCTGCAAAAAATGCATGTGCATATTGTGCATATAAAGTGAAAGTTTATAAGCTTGAAAGCTTTGTGGAGAAATTGTGGGTGTGTGTTATCCTGGGGGCGGTGCAGGCAGTGCAGATTCTTCCTGGAAGGGGCTGTTCCCACTTGTCTATGTCACCTTGTAAGAACCCACTCAATTTTATGGGTTGGGAGGGGCTGGCTCTCAGAGAGCAGGGTTTTTAGAGGAATATTCAGAGATGGCTGAACGGATCAAAATATCATTTTGGGGTTTCTTTTTGTGAGGAATGAACATAATAATTCACTTAAAGTTGAATGATATAGGCCCTGCAGCATCATCACTATGCATCACCTCTATAGAGTTTTAAACCAAAGCCAGAAATCTGAACTCACGCTGGGGAAGAACAGAGACTTGGCGGTCTGCTCGTACTGCTTGTCCAGTTTCCTGTCCTGAAAGGTTAAGAGTACAAAGGTGAGAAACATGACCTTCATTTGAATCCTCAGAACAAACACTGCAGACCACAGCTAGAATCAAAAGCTGGGTCACACTGACCAGGTGGGAGAAAGGGGGCGTGACTCACCACAAAGTGGACCAGGATGCTGACAGGAACCCAGAAGAGCAGCGAGAACGCTACCACTGACCCCACTATATTATCAGCCAGGAACTTCCCAAAGGTGTTGATGTCCAGTTTATCAATGAAGTCCCACAGCCGCTCCACCACGTCCTGCACCTGTTTCATGCACTTCCCCTGCACAGAAGGTTGGGTTAGCCCCCCCAAAACACCTGTGGTCAGAACAGACAGCTCCACTCACCATTCCATCGCAGAATCCCACTGTACACGGTTTGCCTTTCCGCAGGAACACAAAGCTGCCGCCTTTGTCCTGGTAAGGGGAGCAGACCCCCCCACTGCTCCGACAGCAGACTTTACAGGAGGAGTTTGTATCTAGAAGAAACACGGTTTTAGGAGACTCCTTAGCTGAACATCAGAGCTGTGTCCCTGAGGCCAAAGCACAGTATTTTTCGGACACCACCAACATTTACCGTCCTCAGCCATAGCAGATGCCTCCATGGCCTCCTGTGAGAACTCCTAATTTCATTCTGTAGTTAAGCCTCTTCTCAAACCTCACTTCAACTCCTCTGCTTTATCTCGTTTTATACCGGTTTCCCATATATCTGTTTTATCTAAGTTATTAGGAAAAGTTGTTTTGAAGCAGTTACCATCTTTTTTAGAACAGAATTTTGTTTGGAGGTATTTTTTAACAGTGTCTTTTCTGTCCTGTGGGTTACCGCAAGGTTCAATTTTTGGTCCTGCCCTGTTTTCTTTAGATTTGCTACCACTTGTTTTGTTTTTGCAAAAATAACGTCTCATTGTTAGTTATGTTGTTATGCAGAGGATCTGCAGATATATCTAGCTCTTAGTTTAGAAAAAAAAAATAGCTCAAGCGATTCGATCTGATTGCATTGATGATCCAGAATTTTCCTTATTTGAACCAAGCAAAAACAGAGAGGATTGTTTTTGGTGACACCAGCACAGCTGACTCTGCTGCTGTTATCTTAGGGTTATCTTTGACAGTAGTTTTAAATTTGACAAACACATTGGTATCAAAATGAACCTCTATTACTTCATCATACCTTTTAGCTAAAGCTACACATACACTAAGCTGCTGTGATCTTGAAACAGTGATTTACGCCCTGATTACCTCTCAGATAGATATTGTTACTCTGTCATTTTGTGTCACTTAGTGATCAGTTAGTCCAGAAGGCAGTAGCACGACTGTTAAGCAGAACATCCAGACAAGCATCCCTCTAGTTCTCAGTTCACTTCACTGGCTCCCTGTAAATCTGAGAATTCTGTTCAAATGTTTCCTGTTTGTTTTTAAAGCTCTTCACGGCTGTACTCTAGTTTATTTAAAGCTTTAACTGTTCACAGCCATTCTAGAGTTTTAAGGTCTCCCAAACAGTATCTGCTTCATGTGCCCAGGTCACTGGGGTGACTGAGTATTCTCTGTTGCTGGCGTCCAGTTATGGAATAACATTCATCCAGAGCTGTGTATACCTGTAATTCAGATCTCAACCGTTTAAACATCACATTTACAAAATTGTATGCTGTCTGCTTTTAATTCTTGAACTTAGTTTTCTCTTTATTTTTAATTTTCTCTTTTTACTGTAAATACTTTTTTACCCTGATGGTGTTGTAAAGTGGTAAATAGATAAAGATCATTCATTCTGGAAGGAACAGCGAGGTAGCAGACAAGTCAGCAGACTTCTGTCATGACCCTGCATGAAGGCTCAAGCCTCCATGGCCCAGCAGAGAAACGAGTGAGCTCCCAGCACAGGGAAAGGTCTGAAGCTCCAGATCATTTCAAACATTTCTGAGCCTTCAGAGAGTCCTTCACGTGATCTTATAAACTGATCCAACTGTGCCTTTAGGGTCAGCAGTACCATTGCAAGCGCAGGGCTGCAGGTTAAGGATGGCCTGGCAGAAAGGCACACACTCTCCGTGGAGACACTCTCCGTTATCCAAACATACTGTTTTATCCGGAGCGTTTTCTGGCGCCGGGCACTCGCTGCTGTCTCCTGCAACGCAGAAACACAGCAAGTTCATCTAAAAGCAGCCGTGCAGCTGACGAGCTGATGACAGAACCTAAACCCAGCATAGCAGACCTGTGCAGTAGGAGTGGCCCTCACAGGTGGCATTGATTGGCTCCTGACAGACCACGCCCCTGGAGGCAAATTGGCAGTTCTTGCAGCAAGCACTGTTCCTGTCACTGAACACATAGGTGGTTGAGCTCAGGTGCCTCAGCAGAGCATGCACCGCCTTTCTAACCTCCGTCACCTTCACCTGCACTGAACACCCTCTCTCAGTCGGCAGTCAGCGGTGCAGCAGCGGTCCGAGTTGATGTGAAGCAGCCCTGGGTCACACTCCTCCCCCGGCTCCACCCGAGAGTTCCCGCACACATTGATGTTCCTCTCTCTGAAGCAGGTAGCAGCCTTGGAGCGCAGCCGCTTCACGATGGAGCGCTTGCTGCAGTTAGAGAAGAGCTGTGCAGACGAGCTGTCTTCAGTCCCTCGTCAGACTGAGCACTGCTCATCTGAGGACACAGACAGCACAGACATACCTTGTTGTTGACTTGGTCTCCGCTCACAGCAATGGGGTACATGACATATTTGCCCCCCTGATCCTCCCGGGGGGCACAGTCCGGGATGTCATCTGGATCATGCTCAGCTCCAAAGTTATGCCCGAGCTCATGGGTCGTGACCAGGTCGGCTTCCTGTGGAAACAAACATCTTTTACCCCCTAGTAAGAATGAGTAGGGGATAGGAGTAAATGTGATCACGGTCAGAGAACTTCAGAAACATGACTCAGATTGGATTAAACAAGCAGGAAAAGGACTTATAAGACTGCTCCAGCTGTGGGAGGGGTTGAGTCACAGACTGCAGCATTCACTGTTTGTGGAGAAGAACCGTCATACATGCTTCACATTGGAGAACACAGAATTCTTCAACACCTGGGTCAACCAGCTGGGTTATGAAAACTGTGACCAAAGGTTACAGGTTTCAATTTGTATTCACGCCCCCACATTTAAACAGAATATTGGAGTCGCAAGTTCGTGGGGAGAGAGTGTGAATCTTGCAAGCCGAGATCGTGAACAAACATGTAATCCAGCATGTAATCCGTGTAATCCACTGGCACAGAGCCAGAGCGGCTTTTTTCCTCGATACTATCTGGTTCCGAAGCCTGATAAGGGTCTCTGCTCAATTTTACATCTGCGCGCTCTGGACAAATACTTAAGACAGAACACGTTCAGAATGCAGACTCACGCAGCTCTAATGCGGTTTTTGCGTCAAGGGGACTAGTTTGCATTCTCTTCACTTACACCAACCACCCTAATGTCCTCCTTCATTTCGTTCATGAACTTCCTCTTTGGTCTGCCTGAACTCCTTTGGCACTGAAAAATGCCATTTGTGTTTTTTTAAATCCTAAAAGTAAAATTTCAGTGGCCTTCACTGCTCTGGTACTGAAAGCTGATTCAAGGACTGATGGAACCTCAGGACTCCTGCTGTGACCAAGTGTAACACTGCTCTTGGATAAAAGCGCCATTGCACATCAAGCTTTGAAAAGCTCTTGCTGGTTTGCTGACGAAGACCTAAGAGGTTCTTGTGTTGTGTGTTGACTGATGTGACACCAGTGGTGTTGTGTTGTACTGCACAGCAAAAAACTGCATGGAAAAAAATCTAGAGAAAAACCCATTCAGTCAAATTCTTCCTGTTTAAGAACCCTCCTACCTTTGTCAGGATGGTCTTTCCATAGTTCCTGGTGCTGGTGAGGCCGGTGTTCAGGTAGATGGCTCCATGTGGGTTTGTAGATGAAGGACAAGCTGCAAAAGGACTGAATCAATCACAGGTCAACACAAACAGAGAATGAGGGTAACAGCAGCAGAACTGACCTTTGGAGCAGAGCCCTCCAGGGATGTCGGGTTTGGATGGGGCCACATAGGCCAGACCCAGAGTTCCTTCATCAAAGTCCTGGTAGGTGAAAAGGTGAGCCAGGCAGACGTTAAAGGCTTTGTCTGCAATGTCCACACTAAACTGCTGCAGGAAGAAAGACAGAGGGAGGGGGGACATCAGCATGGGTTCCCCATATCCACACTTCATCTCAGACTCCTGCCAGCTGTGAGAACAGGGTGGGCCGTTACCTCCAGAAGCTTCTTGACATCCCACACATCTTTCCCCTCCACTGGACTCCCTCTCATGTTAAAGTGATATTTTCCAGGAGCCACCTGCGTCGGTTTCCTTTCTATGATGATCTAACATGAGATTACAAGAACAAGTCAGAATCGTTGGTGCCTGCCATGGGCTTTACAGTGACCAAAGCGACACCATCCACCTGCTGGATCTGAACACCGTAACCAGAGAACTCCTCATCCCATGACGTGTTTCTGTAAATGTCGTCCACACGATCAATCAGCTCAATCTGAAAGAACAGACAGACATTAGCCTTCACTCTTTATTTATTTATTTTGGGGGGGGGGCAAAGTGAAGGTCTGGGAGGGGGTCTGACCAAGTAGTTGAGAGTGGTGCTTTCTTCCCCCCGACCCATGTGCTTGAAAAAGCGGTAGTCAGCCACCAGCAGGAGCGGGCAGGTGTTCTTCCTGTGATCGTGGAGCTGTCGTCTGGGTCTGAGAGCAGAACCTGAGCGGGTTTCACCTTCGGAAGAACAAAAATGTTCTTGACAACAGCTTCTATTGGGGGTGTGACTCAACGTTGACATTGACTTGGTATGTCCTTTAATTATTTTTTAAAGATGACTGATGACTGCTATGTTAGTGAGTCCTGCTGTCTCTAATAGGACACAGCATTGATCTATCTGTAACTAAACCCATCTGAAATATACCAAAATAAAACCAAAATGAAAACTCTCATGCATCCAGATGATGTTTTGAAGTTGAGTCATGGCATCTGTCATCATGTCAGGATGAACGGACGGATGGATGGCAACAAAGCCTATAACGCCTATAAAATAACACTGTTCCTACTGTGAAACACGGAGGGGGATCGCTGATTGTTTGGGGATGTGTGAGCTACAAAGGCACAGGACTCTTGGTCAAATTGATGGCAAGATGAATGCAGCACATTTTCAAAAGATACTGGAGGAAAATTTGCACTTTTCATCTCAGAGACTGCGGAAGTGACGCAATTGGACATTTCAAAATGACAATGATTGAAAGCACAAGTCCATCTGGCATTTGTTCCAAAAGAATAAGGTGAAGGTTCCTGAGGCTCCTGACCTCAATATTATTGAGCCACTCTGGGGAGATCTCAAACAGCCAGTTCAAGCAAGATAGCCCAACAATTCAAAGGAACATGAGGTTATCTGCCAAGAAGAATGGGCTGCTTTAGCATTAGAGAAAATAAAGAACCTCATTCACAACAACCACAAGAGATTTCAGCCTGTTATTGATGCAAAAGGAGGCAATACAAGGTTTTGAGAACTTGGGAATGTAAACTTGTGATTAGGGTCATTTGGGAACTTTCTGTTGTCATTATGATTGAAAAGGAGTTCACGCTGTTATTTAACAATAAACGGCTTGATCCAACCACTTCCAATGAGTGGAAAAACGTTTTTGTTATCATTTATATTCTCTGACAAATAGCCTAAAATTCATAATTTGTAAATTTATGAACACAACAGTAAACTTCTAGTCCTATCTTCTTGAAACATGTCACCACTCATCTAAGCAGCTTCATCAGTCACATAAAAGGATAATGGCGTATACTTATGCGTTTTGTTTTGTTTTAGTTTGCTTTAAGGACCAAAGGTCCTTGCAGTCACATTCACCCACACAAACACACATTCATACACTGATGGTACCAAGATGGTTTTCTTCTATGGTTGTTTCAATAAATCTCCGATGCGCTTGTTTTAAAACAAATAAGTCCTAAAATGAATGAGTGAAGTTATAAAAGATCTACAAACCTCCTTCCTGATCCTCCTGTATGAATGCCCTGCGACTGTCAGTGAGGACAGGGCTCACGTACCCACAAACTGAAGGCTGTTGCAACCGACTGATGTTCCTGATGTCCTCTGCACGATAGATGAGGACACGACCATCAGGAGGTGTTGAGGTGAACCTCCACAAAGGCTGGACCACAGAAAGAGAGTTTTTTTCTCCACTGCTCTTCAGAGCTCAAGATGCAAAGTTAGACACTTTACCTCAATGTTGTACTCGGCCTCATTAGTCAGGATGTGAGCCGAGAACTCGTGGTTGTCGATGTGGGCCTGTACATGAGAGTTCTCCTCCCCTGGAAGAGAGAACAGTCATCAGTCTGATAGTTTGCGACGTGAGCCTGGGGTTACTCTGCCAACAGTCCCCCCAACAACTCAGAGATGAATTTCTATTGAACTCCTGCTGCTCTGCAGAAATTATGTCCAATAAAACAATGCAGATGTTTTGATTTTTCCTGAAAAATACATGGTCATAATAACAAAAAACAAAACACTGGAAACATTTTTAAAATAGATCAAAAGATGATTGGAGTGGGTCTTTTCAGTCATTTGGAGCTTGGATTCCATATACCATCTTTAATATATTTGATCATATTTCATAGTTCAATTGTCCTGTTTTAACAGAAAGGCACTTTTCAAGTACTTGCTTTATTTTTTCTCCACTTTAAATGTCATAAAAGTGATTTCTAAAGTCAGTGGTTGATGATCAACCATTTCCTTGTTGTCTGAGAATAAATCCAACCTCAAGCACAGAATTACCAATGACATGTCCAGTGAAGAAGTTATGTCTGTTGACCGGATAGTTGTGCTCACGACCGTCCTCGTCCACCACCACTGCGCTGAAATCCTCGCTAAAGAGCTCGTCATTGGTTCTCAGATATAAACGGAAGTTCCTGCATCACACAGCAGTAGAAAAGCTCAAATTCCAAGAATCGCAACACACACTTTCTGCACACAATGGAGTCTAACCTCTGCAGAGCGCTGAAGCTCAGAACCTTCTCCACGTGAGTCTGAGTCTGGACGTCACGCCGACGCACCGAGTGGGTCTGCAGGCTGGAGAAGGGCAGGACGTCAAAGTCCTCCAGCATGGACCAGAGAGAGGCTACAGAACACACACATGCTTGTATTTATAAACTACAGAAGCTTTATGTTCTTTGAATTATTGGCATCCTTTGTTTTCAGAACCACATTACACAATTAACTAATATCCACCAATGCCTAATACTAAAGATGTCTGTGAAGGTTCTCCTTCATTCAGATGAAATGTTGTCTTGAAGTTGAGTTATGGCAAATGGACTTAAAATCTTCTTCATTGGAATGTTTGCCCATGGCAACACATTCCAAATCTGCTTATTAATCTCTGCTTATTTATAAATCTGCTTATTCCTGTTTATGCCACGGGGTTGCTGGATCCAACCCTGTGGCATAAACAGCTCAGTGGCCTTCAAACCCAGGCCAAGTCATTCCAAAGACTCTAAAAATGGACCCAGTGCCCCCCTGCTTGACACTCAGCATGTTTCCCGATTGCGGTTGTGTCTGCAGCTCAGCACTCCCCCAGGGGATGGGTCAAATATAAAGAACAAATTTCACACATCTGGTTGCATGACAGCTAATGAGACTTCAACTTAACCCAGGTACACACACATTCACACTGAGGGACAATTAATGGCCATCAAAAAAAACCTATGAAGCCTATTTTTGCACGGAACTGGAAAAAAACCCAAACACTCCACACAGAAAGGTCCTAGCCAGGATTTGAACCAGCATCTTCTGGTTGTGAAGTCAGGCAAGTCTCAAACCAATCACACATATGTAAACTAAAACAGTAGGAAATGTATGACCATTGCAGAATTATGTCCAGCAGTCAGACTGCACTCTTTCACACACGTTATTTCTAAGGATGGTTTTGTGCTTAAACACGTCCTTCCTTTGCTTTCACTGATTTATCTCATCACACTTTTCTCATCTCATCTAGAGAAACGATGTGCATGTGGACGTATTTTCCAATCAATTAAGACTCATTATCCTAAGTTTACTACATCTGTATAGATGTATGTTTCTGATTTTTTTGTTTGTTTGTTTGTTTTCTTTGGTTTTATTTTTATTTGATTGTTTGAAATAAACCAAATCCAATGAATTCTTCACTGATGATCTTTTTAATAATTGATTCATGAACTACAAACATCAGACGCTTATGAAAAAAAAGAGTTAACTACGCATTTGGTCTGAAACTGAAACTCTTACCGAACTCCTGCTGCCCGAAGTCCGCCGGCGGGCTCGCAGCAGCGGCCGCCGCCGCCACCGCGACCAGGACTGGGACCAAACCCCAGAAGAGACGCAGGCGCATAGTGAGGCTTAACGGGCGGGTTTTCAGCAGCAAAGCGACGTTTAAAGTCCCGGTCCAACCTCTCAGAGCCCTAACTTGACTCTAAAGAAACTTTTAAAGTGACTCGAGTCCAGTTTTATAGGGTTTTGTTTAAAATAAGCCTCCAAACAAATCCAGGAAGACCGCAGACCGGAATAAAGCTAACAGAAAGCACTGAGACGAGCGGAAGTGAAGCCAAAGCTTTTCACAGTAAAAGTCCACTATGGATTTGTTCAGATGAGGGCAAACATCATGGGTTTAATGTAAACAAACAAAATGAGACAAAAGCTTCTGCTAAAAAAGACCAAGCAAAGCTTGGTGGGAGTTTGTCCATTTTCTCTTGTAGTTACCAGGGATTCTAGGTTCAAAACCAAACTTTATGTTACACCATTAAACTGAATCATGGGGAAAGTAAGTGGTTGCATCCACAATACATACCTGTATGTTGAATGTTTACGATGAAAGTGTCAAAAACATACTGTGGTTAATTTAAAAACACTTGATTATTTTTTTATACACACCAAGCTTAGTATGAGCCAAATGAAAGTTTTTTTTCATTGTTTATTTGCTTATTAGCTAATTTAAAAACATTGTTTTTCTGGTAATTGTTGTTTTGTAATACACAAATCAACAACTGAGACAAAATCGTGACCCAATAATCAAGATTTGAATCAAACCACAGAGAAAGCTGATCTTTTTGCATCCATGACAGTTACTGCCTCATATTTTTTACTTTTACTTGAGTAATATTTGGTGGTTTTTTCAAAAGTGTTTTTTATTCTATATATTGTGGTATATTATATAATTTTTGCACTTTTAATTTTACACATCATGAACTGTAAACTGTACACTAATTCGAATCAAAGTAATGACTTTTATTGTAAAAAGGATAGTTGGATGCTTATGTGATTTCTTTATTACTGTCAAACATAATAATGTTTGATTTGAAACATTGATAATGCTTGTGTTTTACAACTATAAGGTGCAGTTTTGGAGATCAGAGACATATGTTATGTCATCATGTTAAGTTGTTGTGAGCTGTTTACTGAAAACAGTATTTACAAATATACTGTCAGGTTAAAGAAGGTTATTTCTGACATTCCAGTAGTGAGTTCAACTCTGGAGAAACTGCAAAGCTCAATTGATTATTAAGCCTGAAATTTGTGATTTTGAGTTCAGATTATGAACACAGGAGCATCATAAAGAGAGGTTTTTCTGATGAGTTCATGGCTGAAAGAAGTCGTTGCAGGCAGCAGGCTGGATGTTGTCTCTTCAGGGTTACTTTCCCAATCAATCCAGTGGACAGTCTGAGGCTGAATCCACATATGTCATTTGCTTTATTTACTCTGCAGTTTTTTTAAAAGATATGTATTATTCACTTTCACATGAGTAATACTGTTTTAGAGTCACACTACTCACAATTGAGAACATTGTCAGGTCAGCAGGAATGAGATTGTGAAGGGTTTTATTTTGAAAATTCGCCGTCAATCAGTGGTGTATTAAAAAAAACTTGATGAGTTCCAGAGCAAAACAGTAACCAGGCTCGTGAGAGTGAACAACCAGGTGAACGCACGTGTTATCACTGTGGTAGTTGAAAATACACAATTAAAAGTGTATTATTGAAAGGAAAACAGCTTTAACTGGGACGTGACTGGGATTTTCATATTACACAAGAGCAAAGGAAACATCTGGTTGTCTATTTATAATATCTGATCTAAATCCGCTTTCATAGGATTTAGCACCAATCTCTGATCCAGAGATCCACAGCTGGCGTAGGACGGAACATTTTTCCTAATGCTGCATTAAATCTATACTATTCTACACTTGATCAGTTATTGACTGCCTTCCACTCTTCAACCTGCTTTTTTTCCCCATCCTTGCACCCCCTGGATGTATAAATCCTTGGAGTTGAAAACAACCATCAGAGTTTTTCTTCAAGGTCACGCAGTGACAGCAGGGGGCGGGGGCGGGCTCGTTGGAGGGGGTGCGGTTCTTGTGGCGGACTATAGGTTGCAGCAGCGGGGCGGTGTGCCTGGGAACCATCGAAGAAGAAAGCAGCTGGTAGCACATGTTTACTGTCTGGATGTTGAGAAGATAGAAAACATTTGAAGTTTATTTCAGGAAGCACAATGGACGAAGAAGAAACGGTAAATAAGACCTTATACCACAGTTTGTCATCTATGTATATTTTAGCTATCTTTTTTTAAAATCTAGTTAACGTTCTTTAATCTTCCTGTCTGATGCAAATCTGTTCTTTTTGTCAAACTTTTAGAGCGTCAGTTGTTGAAATCTGATGGAACAGTGAGGAAGATCGTTATATTATGTTGAGCTTTGCAGCTTCACCGGTGATGGACTCACTGTGACAGAGGCCAGAGGTCTTTAGCTTTCAGGATTATTCATTAGGAACAGACACGTTGATTCGATTTGTACAATAATAACTACAGCATGTTTACGTCAGGACGCAAACCTGCGTTTCGTTTTGGTGAAACACAAGTGACATTTTTATTTGATATCATAAAATAAAATCTCAGGACATAGCAATCTTCAATGATGGATGGATGTGCGTGCGTGCGTGCGTGCGTGTGTGTGTTGCTTTCAGGCCGGTTACTCGGAGCCGTGCGCTCTGTGCGCAGCCGTGGACTGGGGTCTCTCAGAGGAGGGTCGTTTCTTCTGCAGGTCCTGCCACAATGTCATTGAGGTAAACAAAACTTAAACTGAGCATCTGGAGCACTTTACCAAACACCAGAACGCTGACGTCACAGGCATCATAATCACATGGAACTAAGACAACAGAATGTAAAAATCAGTTTGGTCAGAAATAGATTTTTTTTTTGATCAATTGAAGTGGAGACATGGCGAAGTCAAAATCAGAACAGTGGGCTTAGCTCTGCTGTGACTGGGACAGAGTGGGGGCTCATGGAGGGATGTGAGAACCAGGATCTTAGGGAGTTGAGCTTTGGAAGAGAGGAGGTGAGAGAACAGAGGAGTCATACATTTGATGCAACTGAAAATAGATAATTAAAGATGGGTAATGTCGATGAAAAGTGCAGAAGAATGTGAATGACTACAAAGTAATTCTGAGATTTCATGAAGGTAAATTCTTGTAAAGCTGTTGGCTATTCTGAAAAATCACATGGGAGACATCAAAGATGGCTAAAGTTTTGAGAAACAGTGGTTGATGGGTGTTGGAGGAGTGTAAATTTAACAGAGCCAGTGTGGGCAAGGAAGGAATGGGAGGTCCAGGGCGTGCAGTGGAGGTGTCTACAGAGGAAATCAAAGTTAACCTAAGAGGGGTGGAAATAAGAGATTCTAGGAGACACACTACACACTGAGAATGTGCTGTTAAAATTCCAGAGAGGGGTCCGGCTGCACAAGATTTACTTGGGATGTACAGACTCAGTCCAAAATATTAAAAAAAAGGCGTATACTTGTATAGTACTTTTCTATCCTCTCAGTAGGCCCAAAGCCCTTTACAGTCACAGTCCCAATCACACACACATTCAGACATTGATGCTGCCGAACACTGGCGCCAACCTATAGCCACCAGCAGCGATGCGTGTCTTGCTCAAGGACACTTCAACACATGGGTGGACAAGACGGGAACCAAACCTGCAGTATTCTGATCAAAGGTCGACTGCTCTATATAGAATATATAGAAAATAGATTTTAAAAAATGGCGATACTGTGGAGAAATCTGCCCAAAATTTTCAGGTATGAATGTTTGAAACTCACTGTCATCAGCTAATCATGTACCAAACTCAAAACACCTGCACAGGTTCCCCAGACGTCATACTCAGTGAAAAACCGCGTCCCAAAACCCTCTAAGATGTTTCACTGTCAGACATTTGGACACAGCCAATGTTTGTAAGAGCAAACAGATTTTCCAGATGTGGGGAAGATCAAAGCCATGACAACTGTGGGAATGTTAAACCAGAACGCTGGAACCGTGGAGGTGAACCGTAGTGCGGGTGATGCAGGATGACGAGTCATATCCAAAAAACTTGAATTAAGTATGAGGTGTTATACAGATACAGTTAGGATGGCTGGATAAATGCAGAGAAAAGGGCGGCGTGGGGGTGGGTGGTGGGTGGGGGGGTTGTGTCATAGTGAAGAGTCATTCAAGGGAAAGTTTGGTTGGATCTGAAAAGCTTGTTATTAAGTCACAATAGAAACACATTTTAAAATGGAGAGAATAGAAATGCTAGTGAAACCCCCAACAGGAATCCTCATCTCTGAGTTTATCTACCCTACCGGTGTAATCCTGATTGTTACTGTAATCTCATTGTGTGGACAAGCCTCCTCCATACACATACTGGACCCTTGCACAACAAAATCTGGTCTCCTCTGGTCAGAACCTCATTTTGGTACTAATTCATTTCTGAAGTCAGAGATCCCCTTCATTTCAGGCTAAGTCTGAACAACCAACTGCTTTTTAGGCTGAAAACAAATCCAGCACCCTGATCAAACGAGGACACAATCTAATGAAGCAAACCCTTTTCTGTGAAAAAACTAACTTGTGTGTGTGTGTGTGTGTGTGGGTGTGGGTGTGTGGGTGGGTGGGTGGGGGGTGTACATACACACACGCTACACATGCTCATTCACTTCTGTAGCATTTTATTTTGCTTAGACCTGATGGCATTCAAATACGCAAATGCTTCCTGAACATTCAAGCTGATTTTTGTTTATACTGCAGAAACCCAAATGCACATTTGGATACTTTGGGTTTTTTCATGAAGTTACACGACAATCCTGTTATAATTACCATCATTTCTACCAGTGGTCAACATTGGCATTTTGTTGAGTGGCTTTGTGCCTTTGACAGAGCTTGACTGCTGTAATTTTAGGACTAACTGGTCAAAAACCTGTTAAAACTGACTGACCATTGAAGAGCCAGTTGAAAGGTTGGTTGCAGTACTGTTGGTTGCCAGCAGGCGGCAGACAGAGTCAGATGATGTTGATGTGAGAGTCAGTCTTCTTCTTTCCAAATGTCCTCAGAGAACCAAGGAGGTGATGGACCGCACCTTCATCCAGGGAGCCAACAGGATCTCCACCCTCAGCAGAGAATCCAGAGCCAAGACAACAGGTCACTTTTCTCTCCCACATTCTGATACTGTTTGTTAAAATAACTCATACTCTCCAGCCAGAACAGGGAGATTTGAATAGACAAAGATTTGGTTTGTAATTGAGACTAAAAGTTCTTAGTCCCTGAAAGGACTGGAGCTGTTGCAGCATGTAGGCCACATTGATTTCTGCTGCAGGTACGACTGAAGCAGCTTCTGATACCTTCTCTCCTTCTGCAGAGGGTGTGCACGGTTGTCTGATCTGTTGAGTAGAATCTTGTCCCATTAGGGAGCTCACATCCTCCTGCCGTGTTCTTGACGCTCTGCTGGTATATTTCTTCATCTGAGCGCCTGTGTTCTCTGGGTTTCGCAGAACTTTCTTTGCCTAAATGAAAGTAAAGCATCATGTTTGAATCCCCGTCACACCTGGAGGAACTTTTGTTTAAGTTTTAAGTGATTGATGCTGTCATGAGGTCAGGTGCTGTCACTCACCTCCTCACCAGCTCCTCTGGATCTGAGCACACGCTCACATCAGCAGTTCATCTTAAATCATTCCTGTTTGTTTTTAAAGGTCTTTGTGGCCATGGCTCGTTAAAGTGTGTTTTGGTTTGTGTTTCTCCACCATTTTCTGGTCCTCTAGCCTTCACCCAGACTCTTTAAGTCCTAAACTCTGGAACTCTCATTCAGACATTTGCTTAGTTTCCATTTTTATATCTTTGAAACTCCATGTGTAGAATCTGTTCTTTGCTTTTGGCTTCCTCTCTGCTTGATGGCAGAGTCCATGTGCTCGTTTGAAACGTTTGTGTTTTGCTGTTGTTCCACATCCTACATGTGTTGGTGGACTCATCCCATGTTCAGTGTTTGTGAAGAACTGTTCCGTGTCGTTCAGGTAGCGGTCACACATGGATGGTCTGTGAGGGTTTCCAGTTCATCCTGATGAACCAGGCAGACGCCCTGCTTAGACTAGGAGTCCACCCTCACTTCAAGGTCTGAATCTGTCCTTAATGATCTGCAATCAATGCTTGAGCCCGTCTGATCAGTATGTGTGGCTCCACGCTTCAGGACGGCGTGCTCTGTCAGTTGTGGAGGCTCTACTTGAAGAAGAGCTGGCAGGCTTACTGCCTCAACCGGGTTAGGAGCGCCAAGTTCAGAGTGGTCAGTTTCAGTCCGTTCCTCACCTTCATTTGAAGATCTATCCTTAGATAATCACATAAATGATTTAGAGAAATCCTAACACTGATGTTTTATTTGTTTACACACTTCATACATGTTGATTCTTGAAACCTTCACATATTTTATTATATCAGTTTAGTCTGAACTTTTAGATTCACCAAAGTGCAGGAACAGCAGAATAAATGTCTTCAGGGGAGGAGGATGATGAAGTGGTGTTCTGCTGCCCCCCTCCCCCAGGGAGACGCAGACTCTGATTCAGACAGCCTAGGGGAGGCGTCTGTGGCATCAGCCAGCGGGATGGATGGAGAGTCAAACCCCCCCAGCAGCCCCAGCTCTAAAGGAGGTACGTTTGACCCCCCCATAGCTGCCTTCATGAGACAGCCATGAGGACTGTTGACTGGAACAACAGACACCACACCTCTGATCTCTGCTGTTGGGGTGTATTTCCATGAGTGCTTCTTCTATTTGGCCTGAGTTTTAATGACATGCATAAAAGTTCTCTTTGATATTAGTGAGAATGAATGAGAAAAAGCAACATTTTCATTAGTTTGATATTTATTACTGACAAAATGCAAACGATAAAGTAGCAACAGCAAAGTCTCATGCTCCTTACTAGACTCATGATGTTCTGAGCCATTCCACTCTTCCACAAGTTCTACATGCAGTTCTGCCAGGTCTCTTGAGGATATGATCTTCCAGTCTCTGCTTCAGCTGGTCCCAGACATGCTCTGTGGTGTTCAGGTCAGGGGTCATTGGTGGTCAAACCATATGAGACACTCTCACTTCCTGAAGTCCAGCTGTGACAGTTCTATCACCATGTGGTGGGGGATTATAGTCCATGAACAGAAAGTTGGGGGTGTTCTGGTGGAATTGTGGGGATGATGATGGTTCTATGAGGTGAGAACGTACAGTGACTGGACCATCTACAATAACCAAGCCTGTTTTGAACTGACTGGTTTTGGCTTATTCACAATATCTATCACTTATTGTGAGAGTTGTATGATCGAATGTTGCTTTAACCCTCCAGGCAGTGATTGGTCCGGATCCGTGGACAGCCTCTGTTACTTGACGCCCCGGCAGAGGCGGAACCGCAGCCTCCTGAGCTTGAAGAAGACTCTGGCCCTGATCCACTTGGCTTTGGTCTGGAGCCGGGAGGCTCTGACTCTCAGCGACCTGCTTTGGTAATACGCCCCTCCAAACCAGGAGCTGGGCAGATGGGCATTGGGCTGATCCCATTTTTGCTCTCAGGTTGGTGAACTGTGGGCACGTCCCATATGTGAACGCTCATGAACAACTCCCAGAGCAGATGAAGCTGTTCGGCAAAGATGCTCTTCTGTTTAATGCAGAGGTAATGACCATGAGCTGCGCTGTCCGGAGTTCTCCTGTTTTGTATGGTTTGTTGATGTTGTGGTGACCGGTTTGTGCAGACGGTCCCATCTCATCGCTCGCTGCAGAAGGAGGCTCAGGATCTTCTGCTGTTCCTGCAGCTTTCTGCGTTTCCTCCCATCAGCCAGCAGACTCTGCTCCACCCAGCGCCACTGAGCCTGCGTTACCTGATCGATGCAAACCTGCCCGGTAACAGCTTACTTACTCCCAGCTGACTGACATGCATGCTGCAGCGCGCTGAGCTGCTCCTGTCCTGTGTGCAGGTGACCTGCACAGGTGGGTCTTCAGAGTGATGGAGCTTGCAGGTTTATCCCAGGAAAGCAGCCAGACGATCAACCCCGAGTCTCAGCCCACCCTGCTTCAGTATGACCTGCAGGCAGCAGCGCTCATCATCGTCACCATGAAGCTCCTTTTTGGCCTGGACAACCACACCGAATGGTAACCTCTCCTGCCCTCCCCCACGTGCATCCGTCCCACAGAAGACTCATGTCATTATGGTTCTTCTGGTTTTAGGGAGCTATCCAACAACGCCGGCTCCACGGACGGAGAGGGTCAGTGAGTTCCCTCTGCACGTGAGTCTTCTTTCTTGGTCTGGGCTCTTCAAGCTTATGCTTTCTCTGTTGACAGGGACTCAGTTTAACCTGCGGAGGTGGTATAAACTGATGCAGACTGCTCTGAACCGAGCTCAGCACAGGAGAAACCAGGATGTTGCCAGGTGAGGTTCCTCATCTGCTCCAGGGGCTCCTCTGTAGATTGTTGGACTCCTTCAAATCTTTCACTGACTTTAAAGGACCTACATCATGCAAAATATATATTTTTTTACTTTTAAGTGTTTTACAATGTTAATTCCTCATGAAAAGCAATCCCAAAGCAGTATTTTGACCCATTTACACATCTCTGAGCATTCTTCTGAAAAACCTGCTCTCTGAGCTCCAGCCCCTCTCAACCCACAAAAATGAGCAGGTCCTCACATGGTGACATGTGTAAGTGAAGTGAGAACAGCCCCTTCCAGGAAGAGTCTGTGCTGCCAGTGCCTCCCCCAGGCTCACACACACACACACACACACTTTCACCGTGGAGCAAACGATGATCAGGAAAACACTCTCATTTTAAATACACAAAATGCACATCCATATTTACAAAAGCTTGGATGTTTGTTTTTGTGGGGTTACACACGCTTCCGAGGCCGGCTTAAGGGTGATGTCATGAAATGGGCGGCACCCACAAGGAGCGAAAGGCGGATCAGATTAACAGCAGTGGTCAGTTTGGAAAAGAGAGGCTCACCAAAGTAGACTTCAGGTATAAACAGAAGAAATGGCATTTTTAACTTTTTATGTTAATTTTTACAAAGTGTCTTGGAAAAAAAAACTCTTGTTTGCTTTTGTCCAAAGCACAAAAACAAAATTATTCATGGAAAAATGACATTTTCTCTTAATATTTCAACATTATGAAAAAACCAAAATTTAATTTATACAAATCTTAATCGTAAGATAATATAACGTCCAGCTGGAAGGAGGCGGAGCTGAGATGGTTTTTCTGCTGTAAACATATTAAACACACTGGTTCCTACACTAACATGAATAAATACACAAAACCTGTTGTATATTTTGGCTTTTCTGCTCCTTTTTAAAATTTTTATTTAACCTTTATTTAACCAGAAAAGTCCCATTGAGATTAAAAATCTCTTTTTCAAGGGAGTCCTCGCCAAGTGGCAGCAAAATTCAACACAATGAATATTTACATAGACATTAAACACACAGGTTAAGAAAAACAATTACAGATTATTGAGGCAGTCTCTGATCCTTTCAACATTTCCTTCTAGAATAGTCACATTTGGAAGAGTTTCAGGCACCTTTTTAGAGTTTGAAAACAGCATTAGCTTAGTCTTGTTGGCATTAAGAGCTAGTTTTAGCTGAGAAAGTTATTGCTGAACTGTAACAAAAGCTCTCTGCAAATTTTCTATAGCCTGAACAGGAGATAATCAGTAACAGTAGATAACTGTATCATCAGCATAGAAATGCATGTGAGCGTCAGCGATATTTTGACCAAGGTCATTTATGTACAAAATAAATAGAAGGGGCTCCAAGACTGATCCCTGTGGCACCCCCTTGTAGACAGTAGCAAATTCTGAGCAAAGATCTTAATATTTAATGCATTGGGTTCTATTATTAAGGTAATTTGAGAACCATGCCACCGCATGCTCTGACAAGCCAAGGCTAAACAGTCTGTTTTTTAAGATAGCATGGTCAACAGTATCAAATGCTTTTGACAGGTCTATAAAAAGTGAAGCCCAGCACATCTTTTTATCAAGTGCCCCAATCAAATCATTTATCACCTTCATTGTTGCAGTGATAGTTCTGTGCCTTTTTATAAAACCTGATTGGAATTTGGAAAGAATGTTGTTACAGTACAAGAAGTCATTCAACTGTTCACAAACAAGAGACTCTTGAATTCTGGATAAAACACACAGACACACAAAAACTTCTGAGTCCTGCACAAAGACAAACGGGCCAGAATGGCTGAAGATTGCAGAATCCCAGTTGAACAGAACCGATAGAGTCCGTGTCTGCCTCTAAGCAACGTCCCTGCGAGGCAGAGACACTTGATTGGATAAAATCTAGACCAATCAGCATGAACCCTCATATATGTAATTGACTGTTTAGTGGTACAAATATCACACGAAACAAAAATTTAAGAACACAAAATCAAAGATGGGACAAAAGCAAGATGAAAAACTACGCATCTGAAAAAAATTGTGTTGCAAATGCAAAATATTTTTTGAAAGCAAAAAAAATGCTTTTGAACGCAAATATTAAATATTTTCATTTGCAAATTATGAAGTTTTATTCATAAAACTTTACATTTTACAATTTTGAACATTTTGATCTCAAAACTGTGAATTTTGCTTGCAATATGGTGGCACAAATATCACTCCATACACAGGCCCCATCATTGTTTAGCTCAAGCAAAGATCCCCAAGTGGAACAAAACCACCTAAAGAAGTTTATTTTTTCCTGATGCAAATCTGATTTCTTTATTTTTTAATGTAAAGATTACAAATGATTGAATTAGTTTATGTTAAAGTTTTCTGATGATTCTTTCACAGGCTTGTCTGCAGGACAGCAACCATGTTCATTTACTGTTTCATCTCTGCTGTGTTTTCTCACAGGAGACAGTGGAGACCAAAGAAACCCATTTTCATGAGAAAGAAGGACAAATGTTGGATCATGAAGAAGAAAAGTAGGAGTTGTGTTCTGGTTCTAACGCTGCTTATTGATTTTGCTTTCCTGCTGCAGTTTGGGTCTCATTTTGTATGTCCTGACTATATCTACTCCTACTGAGGTTCAGAAGAATGGAAGGTTATTGGGACTCAAAAAGAAAGAAAATGCTCAAAGCTTTGATTCCTCATTTAATTTAATTAACATTGAATCCTTTAACTTTTTAAATCTGAAAATGTGTAGAAAATATTTAAATTTTAGTCGTTCTAATTCCATAACCCTGTTCCTTCATGAGGTGCACAGGAAAGACTTCATGCCAAGGAGCTTTGTTAGGTGTTAAGAGTTCAAAAAAAAGAAGAGCTGTTTCCCAGAGAAATGAGTTCAGATGTTGAGGATGTTCACATGAAGCAAAAATTCTGTTAGAAGAACTCTGTCTGATGTTCAGGAGCTCAGCTTGGAGCTGCAAAGATTACACCTTCATGTCAGACATTTGCTGCAGCATGGAAGAAGAGCATCATATCGTAACGTCTCACAGCATAGAAGCTTCTTGTCTGCAGAGAAGAGGTGGTGGGGGAGGGGGGTGTAATGGCAGGTTTTACCAAAGGTTGTAAACATGTGTGATGTGATTAGTGTTAAAGGCTAAATTCTTGAGCTTCTACGATATATGTGGAAAACCTTCATCAAAGCTCAAACGTTGAGTGTTTTTCTGAATTTTCTCTATGATCTGCAACTGTGGTTCATATCTGCATCCAACAGTTGTATGGAGTCAAATTAGGATCAGGTTAAAGTGAATGAAAAACCAGATTTCCAATTTGAAAAAAAAAAAGTAAAGATTGGAAAACATAACATTGTGAGTGTGAAATTTTTTTTCTTACAGTTTCAAACTTGAATGTACACATCGTAAACTTGAAGGAAGTTTTGAAAATAAAATTGTAAATTTGAACTTTAAAACTTGAATAAAAAGAAACATTTAAACCTAAAACTGTTAACAAATAAAAAAAACGTTATATTTTCAACTTTTTTTTGGCTTTCACTCTTTGCTTTCGGTTTCTCAGTTTAAGATTTCACTGCTGAGCTGCTTCTGTTTTACGTGGAGGCAGGTCTTTGAGCTCATGTCACGTGACATGATTTCCCATGATTCCCAAAGAGGTTATAGTGATGTGACGTCTTTTCTGCTCCAGAACAATGTCTGTTTATGTGCCACGCCACTCTGATGTACCAAACTTTAGGAGAGCTTAATCACTACCGTACGTTTTTCGCTATATCGCTGTTCACATTTCGTTGTTTCGCTGTTTGGTTGATTTTTTTTTTTCCCAGTGCCACATAGTTGTTGGCCTTGTTGATCATTATCTTCTGTGCTTGGTTTTATGGAGATGCGGCAATTGCAGCTTGCCAAAGTTACATAAATTTTCATGTGATTAGATCCTTGTTTTCATTCTCATACTGGACTTATTTTCTATGAAGGTTAAACAAGAGAGAAAAGTGTTAGTGTTCATGTCTGTCTGAGAAAAATGTTGAAAATGGAGTGAGGAGTCCTTCTGTTACCCAGTGAGAAATGTCCTGATATTCAATGAGCTCAAAGCCCCCCCACGTAAAAACAGGATCAGCTCAGCAGTGAAAACTTGAAAACTAAATCGATACTGAAAACTAAGAACTGAAAGCGAAGAGGGAGAAACAAAAAAAGTTGAAAATACCAATAAACAGATTTTTTGTTAACAGTTTTAGATTTAAAAATTTATTTTTATTCAAGTATTAAAATTGCATTATTTTTTCAAGTTTTCAATATTTCTTTTAAGTTTACAGTATTTCAGATTGACAATCTTACTTTCAAAATTTGTTCAAACTTACAATGTGTACTTTCGAGTTTAAAGATGTTTCAAATTTTCAAAAAAAAATCTAACTTACAATTTCATGTTTACAAATTTACTTTTTTTTAAATTTTATTTATTTATTTTTTTTTGCAATCTGCTTTTTCATTCACTGTAAGCTGATCCTAAATGGACCCCATAAAGTTGCTCCTCCATCCGTTTTTGCATGTTTGATCCCAGTTCCCTCACCAAAGTGTGAACCTAGGAGGAGCTGACCATGGTTCTGATATCTACAGGAGTGGCAGAGCAGCTGCGGGTGTGCTTTGAGAAGCTTTCCTCTCAGCCCAGGGGCCTTAAAGATGTCACCACCTCCAGCTTCAGGTTCTGCTGGGGGGAACAGAAGGGAGCCGATGGTCCCAGTCTTCACCACGCAGGGCTGGGTGGAGTGGTGGGGCTCAAAGATGGCCTTCTCACCCCCCACAACCACTTGTACTGGCATTCGTCGCTTAGACCCTGCAAACCCAGGTAAGATGGAAAGAGTCATAGATGTTCTAGAGAAATCAGATCTGCAGGTAGAAACGGCTGAAAGGCTTTGAGGGGATCTCAGAAATGCTCTTCTGCAGGAGATGCCACAACCACTTCTCGGATTTGGAAAAAGCATTGCCGAGCTCCTTCGTTTGGCTGTTGGGACTGTTCTCCTTCATGCTGGACGTGAAGCCCGGCTGCCTGTACGAAGAAGTCCTGAGTGTGGAGAGACGGGTGTTTGCGCCCCCACAGACAGTGCACACATGAGGAACAGGACTGAAGACAAGACCAGACCTTTGGCTCAGACCTCTGAAGGAAGTTAAACTCCTCCAACTCCTTCTGTCATCATCTGCCTCACTGGTTCACCAGAGAGTAATCTGTTCAGTGATGTTTTAAAAAGATGCAGGATGAGATGAAATATGCTGTTAGGTGTGTCAGTCAGTGGACAGAACCTTTAGTAAACTGTGATTTGTTGTCTCAAGCTCTTTTCAGTGTTGGCTCGTGTTTCTGTGTTTGGGTTTTTGCCTGTCAAAGCAGAATTCCCAGAACAGACTGACATGTCTCTTTACTTCAGAGTTCTTCATTTTCTGACTTGCCACCCTCCTGAAGCTTATGATGCTTCTTTTGATAAATGTTCTGGACGTGCGTGTTCAGCTGAAGCTGGACACCTGGATGGAAACGAATCTTTAGTGCACACACACACACAAGCAGAAATGAGGAACAAAGTAAAAACGGGATGGAATTGGAACATTTAGCTGAGAAAATGTTCGTCTCTGTCCTGCTTTGACTCGTGTCACAGATCATGAAGTTGTTTTAAAATTAGGCAAAGATTAGTCTCAACACAAAAAGTAATTTTCAGTGATGTTTTCATGATGAGGGAAACAGCAGTTTCCTACATGGTCATGGTTAACCTACATGGCCCTGTGTGAAGAAGCATCCGCTCACCTACAGTCTGGTATGTTAGATGCCTGCAACAAGGCTTTCACTTTGTCCCATCTTTGTAGAATTCGGAAACCGAGGATTTTCCTTCATGATGTCTCAGCTGGATCCAGACTAGGATTTTAAGCCCCTCCAAAGTCTTCATCATGCTCTTCTTTAGTCTTTCAAAGGTGAAATGGCTGCTTTTTGGAAGCTTCCGCCTGTGCCAGTCTTTCAGCTTCAGGATTGTTGGCAGACAACAGAATTCATGGTGTATATGCCAAATTCTCCACATCTTGGAGCACTAAAGTGCCCCCAGGATACCATATGATTACCACCATGTTTAACTGTAGCTTTCCTAAGGTATTGGGCATAATGAAGATGTCAAAGAAGTTTCTGCTCAGGGTCTTTCTCATGGTGAAGTGTTAACATCTGGCCTTTCATGAGGAAGTGGGGCCTGCAGTTGGCTGTTGTCTTGGGTCGGACTTCATGGATGAGTCAGTCATTTCCATCAGCCATTCACTCTTGGGAAGGTTCTCCCCTTTTCCTTTACTTCCTTGATGTTTGGCTGGCACTGGGGAGCTGAAGTACAACTGAATGTTGTACATCTATCAGAAGGGGGCAATCTCCCATATCTCATGTTTAAAGTAGTTTTTATTCTGTTCTGAACATGCAAAGAGCTTTATAAATATAGTTTGATCTGATATCAAAAACTCTGACCTACATGTAACTTGTATGGTGTCAAAATGTTATTTTTGCTGGGAGGAATTTTCATTTTGTTACAGTTTCTGAGAAAACAAGTTTACATGTGTTTAAATAAATATATTTCTGAGAAAAAAAGTTTACATCTGTTTTAGTAATCTGGTTTCTGAGAAAACAAGTTTACATGTGTTTTAGTAATCTGATTTCTGAGAAAACAAGTTTACATGTGTTTTAGTAATATATCTGAGAAAACGAGTTTATATGTGTTTTACTAGTCTGATTTCTGTGGAAACGAGTTTACATGTGTTTTAGTTCTATGGTTTCTGAGGAAACGAGTTTAAATGCATTTTAATAAACTGGTTTCTGAGGAAATTAGTTTACATGTGTTTTAGTGATCTGATTTCTCAGAAAACAAGTTTACATGTGTTTAAGTATCTGATTTCTTAGGAAACAAGTTTATGTGTGTTTTAATATCTGGTTTCTGAGGAAATTAGTTTACATGTGTTTTAGTGATCTGATTTCTCAGAAAACAAGTTTACATGTGTTTAAGTATCTGATTTCTTAGGAAACAAGTTTATGTGTGTTTTAATATCTGGTTTCTGAGGAAACGAGTTTAAATGCATTTTAGTAATCTG
>BSAI01000101.1:8751285-8775360 GCA_036245035.1 Adrianichthys oophorus
TAGGAAACAAGTTTATGTGTGTTTTAATTATCTGGTTTCTGAGGAAATGAGTTTACATGTATTTTAGTAATCTGATTTCTTAGGAAACACCTTTATGTGTGTTTTAATTATCTGGTTTCTGAGGAAACTAGTTTACACGTGTTTTAGTAATCTGATTTCTGAGAAGACAAGTTTACATGTGTTTCAGTAATCTGACTTCTGAGGAAACAAGTTTACATATGTTTTACTAGTCTGGTTTCTAAAGAAAAAAGTTTACATGTGTTTTAGTTATATGGTTTCTGAGGACACGAGTTTAAATGCGTTTTAGTAATCTGGTTTCTGAGGAAATTAGTTTACATGTGTTTTAGTAATCTGCTTTCTGAGGAAACAAGTTTATGTGTGTTTTAATTATCTGGTTTCTGAGGAAACGAGTTTACACGTGTTTTAGTTATCTGATTTCTGAGAAAACAAGTTTACATATGTTTTAGTAATCTGGTTTCTGAGGAAATTAGTTTACATGTGTTTTAGTGATCTGATTTCTCAGAAAACAAGTTTACATGTGTTTAAGTATCTGATTTCTTAGGAAAGAAGTTTATGTGTGTTTTAGTAATGTGGTTTCTGAGGAAACGAGTTTACATGTGTTTTAGTAATTTGGTTTGTGAGAAAACAAGTTTACATGTGTTTTAGTTAGTTTCTCAGAAAACAAGTCATTGTTTTCTGTTTTCTGTTTTAGTAATCTGATTTCTTAGGAAACATGTTTATGTGTGTTTAAGTAATATTTCTGAGAAAAACAAGTTTATGTGTGTTTTAGTAATCTGACTTCTTGAGGAAACAAGTTTACATGGGTTTTACTAGTCTGGTTTCTGAGGAAACAAGTTTACATGTGTTTTAAGTATCTGGTTTCTGAGGAAACGAGTTTACATGTGTTTTAGTAATTTGGTTTGTGAGAAAACAAGTTTACATGTGTTTTAGTAATCCGATTTCTGAGAAAACAAGTTTACATGTGTTTTAGTAATCTGGTTTCTGAGAAAACAAGTTTTACATGTGTTTTGGTAATCTGATTTCTTAGGAAACAAGTTAACATGCGTTTTAGTAATGTGGTTTCTGAGGAAATTAGTTTACATGTGTTTTAGTAATCTGGTTTCTGAGAAAACAAGTTTACATGTGTTTTAGTAATTTGGTTTCTGAGAAAACAAGTTTACATGTGTTTTAGTAATCCGATTTCTGAGAAAACAAGTTTACATGTGTTTTATTAATCTGGTTTCTGAGAAAACAAGTTTTACATGTGTTTTGGTAATCTGATTTCTTAGGAAACAAGTTTACATGCGTTTTAGTAATGTGGTTTCTGAGGAAATTAGTTTACATGAGTTTTAGTAATCTGATTTCTGAGGAAAAACGTTTACATGCATTTTAGTAATCTTGTTTCTGAGGAAATTAGTTTCCATGTGTTTTACTAGTCTGGTTTCCGAGGAAACAAGTTTACATGTGTTCTAGTAATCTGGTTTCTGAGAAAACAAGTTTACATGTGTTTTAGTAATCTTATTTCTTAGGAAACACGTTTATGTGTGTTTTAATTATCTGGTTTCTGAGAAAACAAGTTTACATGTGTATAAGTAATATTTCTGAGAAAACAAGTTTACATGTGTTTTAGTAATCTGGTTTCTGAGAAAACAAGTTTACATGTGTTTTAGTAATCTGGTTTCTGAGAAAACAAGTTTACATGTGTTTTAGTCATCTGGTTTCTTAGGAAATTTGTTTATATGTGTTTTACTAGTCTGGTTTCTGAGTAAACAAGTTTACATGTGTTTTAGTGATCTGATTCCTTAGGAAACAAGTTTATATGTGTTTTAATTATCTGGTTTCTGAGGAAACAAGTTTACATGTGTTTTAGTAATCTGGTTTCTGAGAAAACAAGTTTACATGTGTTTTAGTAATCTGGTTTCTGAGAAAACAAGTTTATATGTGTTTTAGTAATCTGATTTCTGAGGAAACAAGTTTACATGTATTTTAGTAATCTGGTTTCTGAGGAAACAAGTTTACATGTCTCTTAGTAATCTGATTTCTGAGGAAAAAAAGTTTACATGCATTTTAGTAATCTGGTTTCTGAGGAAATTAGTTTACATGTGTTTTACTAGTCTGGTTTCTGAGGAAACAAGTTTACATGTGTTTTAGTAATGTGGTTTCTGAGAAAACAAGTTTACATGTGTTTTAGTAATCTGATTTCTTAGGAAACAAGTTTACATGTGTTTTAGTAATCTGGTTTCTGAGGAAACTAGTTTACATGTGTTTTAGTTATATGGTTTCTGAGGAAACAAGTTTAAATGCGTTTTAGTAATCTGGTTTCCTGTTACATCTTGACGACTTAACGGCTTACCTTCTCTCTGCTTTTTTAAAAACTGTCAGTATCTTTGTCATAAAAAAGGTTTTCTATGAAGTCTCTAAAGTATAAGTAAATATGATTAACCAAGACCAATGCTTTTATCACAAACAAGGACAATTGTCTCTCTCACACACACACACACACACATACACACCATACAGGTGGAGGACACTGCTGAAATGGAGAGTCTGGAGCAACTTGATAAAAAGTGGGAACTATCCAGGTAGAGATATAGTTCCAGACGTTTATTATTGTTGACGCATATGTACGGATGTAAACCAGACCAACTCTGAGATTGTAAATAGAGTTTCTTTCATTTGTTATGTCATTTAAATGTGTTCTTTTGTTGTGAATAAAATATTTGGAAATACAGGTTGTTTACTGTTTGTTTTGTTTCTAGTTGTTAAAATTGGATTAATTTGTACAAAGGTTCTTCCTGGTGGTAATGGAATAAAAAGTGCATTGCCTGGGTGGGAGCAATCTTTTGCTATATGCTGAGTCTTTTTCATGGTTTCTTGAGGTATAAATTCAGTCCAGATCTGGTAATCGACATCCAACTGTCCCCTGTTCACCTGCAAAGCCCTTCCTGTTCTGAGTTGTTGAGCTTCTGTATCACACTGTCATGGACACGTCAGAGGAAATGTGAATGCCCAGGAGTTTGATGTTGTCTACACACTACCTCCTCTCCATGAATGATGACAGGAGCATGTTCAGTCCTCCTGGACTTCCTAAAATCAATTATGACGTCCTGTTGGTGAGGAAGTCCTTGATCATGAAGCAGAGCAGTGTTAGCAAACTCAGGCTGTGGAGCTTCAGAGTCAGCATGTCAGGTGGGTAGGTATTAAACGCTGAGCTGAAGTACAAAAACAGCATTCTCAGGATACAGTAGGTGTTAGGATTTTCTAGGTGAACAAGTGGCGTATGAGTGCTAATGAGACAGCATCCTCTGCGGAACAAGAGAACTCGACTAAATAACCCTTCCCCCTGGTGTTCCAAACAGGAAGTACCTTCTGGTTCCAAGAAGCCAAAATCTAATAAGGAAATAAACAGCAATTACGCTGTCATTCTATTTCAATAAGGAGAGATCTTAAAAGTGTGATTGAAAGATGTAATAATGAAACAAGACTTGAACATGAAATGGTCAATGGGATAAAAACTCTTTGGCAGTTGGGCTCTAGGCTGGAGGCATCTCGGATGCTTGGAATGATCTTGGACTAAGTGAAGAGATCCCAGAGCCCAGACGCTGATGGGGGCTAAGGCCAGCAACCCTGAAGGCGAGATACATCTTCCTTATGAAATTGCGGCAAAATTTGACCTGCCAGAATAACCATTCCTGCTCTGCTACCTTTTTTTAAACATGTTATTGATAATTCTCATTTTCTTTTTAAGTGCTTTCAAGTGGTAGGGGTCTGGACTTCCAATAAGCTCACTCCTGATTGGCAATAGTGGTTGCCATAGAAACTTCAACTCAGCACAACTCAGACCAATCACTGCTTACTAACAATATTTGGCTCCAACATGGCCGGCCGTCCATCGTGAAAAATTGACTGAATTGACTTCATTTGGTTGGAGCTGGATAAGCATATCACGTATGGGTGACGCCACTGTCGCTTGGTCCAGTTCTTATGCAGATTTAAGGGGAAAGACTCATCCCCACAGCATGAGGATGTGTCACATCTGAGACGCTGCCAGTGATTGTCTGCTGCTCCAAAATGTAAATTAAAAATATAAAGACTTTTTTTTCTTGCTGCAGACAGACAGTATTGACCTGATCACTTTATCTCTCCCGATATAACTGTGTGGTCCACATGGTATTAAGTTGTCAGACTGTGTATTTCTTTTCATATGTATTGTGTGTGTCCCCCAAACTGTTTTTCTCTGTACTGCTTAAAATTCTTCATAACGCCTCACGTTTTGTGTTTGATATAACAACCAAACCATGTGGCATTTCCAGTATAAATGAGTTTTTGTGTGGCATGGCAGCATACGCAGTGGTGCGCTCAGGGTCTGGGGGTTTCTTGCTGCTGCAGCTGAGCTCAGACTCAGACTTCCTCCAGCTCAGGTCGGGAGTGTTTTCTGCCTGGAAACAGTTTTTATGCACACTTCCTGCTCCCTTTTTTTTTTCTGGAACAACCTCGGTGAACTTGGGCGGAATGAACTCGCGTCACCTCCTCATCCTCCAGCTGCAGCCCACAACTTCAGACCGACCTGAGCAGGAGCATCAAACCTCCGGCTGGAGTGATCTGCGTGCACGGCGGACACGGGTGCGAGGCCCTCTGTCTGTCAAACGGCCTTTGTCTCAGTAAGGAAGTCAATTTCTCAAGACGTAATGGTACGCGCACATGTGCCCGCGGCGCTCCAGCTTGACCTGCGGTGACGCGCTTTCATCGTTGATGTTTTCGGAACCAAAACACCGAAGCTGAGCAGAAAGTTTAGGTTTGGTCCCATAACACATTCGACGGTCCAAAAGAGATTCCTGCTGTATGGAAGGGGCTCGGACCAACAACAAAGAGGCGGGTGCTCGGTTGCCATGCACGCGCCACGATGGGTGGAGAATGAAGGGGGGACTTTCAGCCCCTCCCAGAAATTCTTGATGGAGAAGGTTGTTTACAACCTCGGAGCGCAGAAGTCCCCGGGTTCACGGAACCGTGGGGAGGGAGGCGTCACACACAGGAAGTAGCAAAAGGGAAAAAAAGACACAGAAGCATGGACACAAACGCACGCGCGTAGAAAGCACAAAAGCAGCGTGCACGTGGAAAGCAAAAGTCTTATTAATATTGCAAAAATAGAATTAAGTGGGACAAAATCGCGAGCCCGCGCTTCAGCTTTTGGTGGGCGGAACTCTGACTCCTGCAGGGAACCAAAACACGTAGAGATGGTTGTCATGTTTGAGTCTCATTTTCACAAAATAATAATAATAATAAGATGGAGATGTAAACAGAGTATGGAAATATAACGCCCAGAGATTACATTTTTGCACGAAACAAAACATCAATATTTATACTTGTTTTTTTTCTCATCTGAGTAGCAATACGAATAAAAATTGTCTAGAAAGATCTCGGTGTCATTTTAAAGATGTGAATGTTTTGACATTATTTATTTGAAGACTGACTGTAGTCCCGTGATCGTCTGATTAGACCAGCATTACATTGTATAAAAGCAGGACTTCCGCCGAGACAAACGCACGTGCGCTGGAAACTCCTACAATAATGATAGGTTATTTCCCGTTATTTTTCAGCCGCTCGGATTTCTTTTGTCATCAGTTTCTCCGCGCGTCTTCCTCGCGCCTGTCTACTCCCCAACCTTTACCCCAGATCCGCGGGTTCAGCGAGTTCACTCTGACACCGCTGACTCCAGGCCACGCCCCCAGCAGCCACGCACCCCGGTTTGGACCAATAGCATGGCTGTCACGTACAGATCACGTACCTCTCCGGCTGTGATTGGCTGCGGCCCGCTACACCTTTGGCTGTGATTGGCTGAGTGTTACCAGCCGCCAGACTCTTGTGAATTTCGTTTCTGTGTGTTTTCGGAGCTTTTCTGCTCCGCAGCTGAATTTCTGCTCCGCCGACAGCAGCGCTTCTCCCGCGCCTCCTCTGCCTCGCGCTTGGAACTCCTTTTTCGTCTCATGTTTGGCTTTGCGCAGGAGCGCTCCTGTCAGGTGAGTCCGGGTCCTTCCCGGCAGATGTTTGTAGCGGTTCGGTTGGGGGGCTCGGTGTCGGGTGTGGGGTCAGCCGGAGCGGGTGAGCTCTGGCCCGCGTGCTTGCGCGCGCCTGTGGTTGGCGCTGTCACACGGTTTATCTGAGGTCACAATGAACCCGTTGCCCCCGTCTGCTCTGGTGCTCCGGCGCGTGCGCGCGGCTGCAGCCCCGCACTGCGCCGCCGCGTCAGAAAGTTTGCGCAGTGGTTTGCTCTAGCCTTTTGTTTGTTTGCTGTTTTCTGTGTGGAATAAAAAGAGCGTTCCCGCCGTCACCAGGAAACTTCTCAGCTGATCGAGACGCTGAGTCCCGCTGTGGCTGCAGCTCATCAAACAAACCAGTTTCATCTGCATGATGTAAACAATAAACAAAGAAACCGCGTTCTCAACACGCATAGCGCATTCCTCTGTGAGATAGTTGGTCGGCAGATGGTTCTGATGTGTTTAAACATTTGCGATGATTCTGACTTTGTCACGTGTCCTTTACGTCTGAAGATTTTTAATCAATGTAACCGTTCCACAGAATTAACTATCTGAACAGTTTGTTTTTTCTGGTATGAATACACCTTTTCACGATCGTCTTGAACGTATGAATTTCCTACATTTTGGATGGTCAGTGAATCCTACTGCAGACAAAGACATGACAGCGGGAGAGCAGGAGGCAAACAAAAGGTGTGATGGAGAGATGCTGTCCTCACAGGGAGCACCCTGAAGGCTGCTTTAATGTGTCAACGAGAATGGTGATTTCTGTGATGCGTTTGTGGACCTCAAGGAAATTACAGCCCCGCTGTCGTGTGACTTCCTGCCCCCCGGTTCATTTTGAGGAGTGTCTTTTATGTATTTAGGGTGGTGGCCTATCGCCATCCTTTCTTTAGGGTGTAGGAAGTTCCTCCTGTGGTCCCCCCCTCCCCCGCCTGTGCTGTAAATGTACATAGGGCTCCCTCTGCTTCTCCACCTTTCCTGTGGGTGCAGCTGAGCGTTTGCTGCTCAGCCCTTCGTCCCAGAATCCTTTGTCCCCAGATAACCTCCCACACTCAGCCTGGTTGCTCTCCATCAGCTCAATTCTTGTCTTTCTGCTCATTTCTAGTGTGTGTTTGTCTGTGTATAGGTGTGTGGGTGGGTGGGTGGTGGTGGTGGTGGGGTGCACTAGGTTTGCTGCTGCTCTTCCTCCATCAAGCCTGGTCAGTGAGCAGCAGGAATTCTGCTGAAAACGGACTGAAAATCCTGAAAAATACATTAATTTTGAAAAATTATTTAACAAAAACAAAGCAAAAGTCATTTGGAGGGAAGCAGGAAGTTCACACTCACTGGGTGATGATTGCTTTCAAAAATCTATAATCTATGTCTACAGTAAAAATGAGATGACTCCAGACAGGCTGGTTTATCTGACTGGGGTAGGAGGGCGAGTGGATTCTATACATGCATCAGAATGATCTCTAGGTCGGATTAAAGTGGCATTTTCCAGCCCTGCAGTGCGCCCCCTGCAGGTGCTCTGAGCTGGTGGCACATTCTTACCTCTCGAACTGTAATGTGTGTGTGTGTGGGGAGGGGTGAAGGACAGATACAAGTCTGAGGCTGGTTATTCTACCATGTACCAGCATCTCCTAGTTGTTTAAAAGATAGTTTGAATGTTTTTTACTTTTGGTTTGTGCATTTATTAGCTGTATTATGCAGAGAGATGGACAATAGTCATTGCTACAATCATCTTCACGTATATATGCAAAATATACTGAGATATATCAATTTGCCTTATCTCTTTAAAATAATACACAAAAACAGATGACTTGGATCAAATCCCAAACTTGAATTTTATGAATTGAACATTTGAAACTTGTGGTGATGAGGACAGCTTCTCAGTGTCTGCTTTCTAAACGGAGGAGGAAAACAGCAAATGAGTTCAGAAGGATTCTGCAGCCATAAAGCAAGGCTTGGGCAGTTTTAATTTATTTTCTCAGAAAAACATTGTATTAGCAAAAGCTCATGGGTTCACAGATCTCAATGTGACTCCAACAGGAAGTGAATAAAAATGGACCACTTCTGCTTTTCAATTTACATTTTGTTCCAGGGTAAGATGCAGTTGTCAGAACAAGCATTTAATGAACAGCTCTGCAGGCAAATGTGCAGCTCTGATCCGTCAGAAGCTGCTTGCTGCAGCTGGTCATTATCAAAGCTGTACGGTGGGACCATGTCAGAGTCATGAGCTTCAGTTTCAGCAAATGACGCGTTGGAGGTGATAGCTCCATGTCATTAGATGATTCATGTGTTAAGCAAAATGTTTTTTGGTGTTGATAAACGGGTTTTCATTGCATGAGATTTTAGCTGAACTCGGAAAACTGTTCATGACAACAATCAGAGAAACTGTTTCTGTGAAAAACATGGAAGAAACTCAGACAGAAGAAATACCATCCGTGGCTTTTATGAGTCCTATGCAAAAAAAAAGATCAGATTCAATATAATGAATGAAAAATGAATGTTTTTCCTGATATTGCCCGCTGCAGGAGGGGGTTGTGAAGGGACAGGCCGTGGCACTCATGGAGCAGAAGCCATGCGTTCAATACCACGACCTGGAGGCCGCCGAGGCGCTCGTCAGCATGAGCTTTTGGGGTCAAAAGCTGCTCAAGCCCCGCCCACTGACCCCCACTTCAGACTCAGGTGACTCCCTGCAGCTTCACCAGGAGGGGGCTGTTGAAGCGAAAGACATGATCGCTCTGTCTTCTCTGGTGAGAATGGGTTTGATTCTCCAAAATAAAGTTCTGCCTCTGAGCCTCACATAGAAAAAGGTTTTCTGGGAATTGCACCCTCAGCTTTTCCTCTCTGAATTGTTTTTTCTCTCTCTCTCCGTAGTGTATGACCCCTCCTCACAGTCCCAGCTACAGCGAGGCCTCCACCAGCACAGCCCTCATGACAACGGCCACCGCCAGCCCCTCCTCCTGCGGACACATCTTACTTTGCTCCAGTCCTGCTACCTGTTCCACCCCCCCCAGTGACTTCCAGACCTGCCTGTCCCCCCCTGGGTCCTCTCCTCTCACCTCGGAAATGTCGCCACTTTCACCTCAGACTCAGTTGTCATGCAAAGCGATGGCCACCAGCGTCATCCGCCACACAGCCGATAGCCTCAGTCCCGCCCCCCCCACCCAACCTATAGAAACCTCCATACTTCCAGCTCCAGAAAACCTTCCACAGGAAAAGGACGCACCTTCCTCCTCTCCTAAGAGCAAAACTCCTCCTTCGTCAGCGTCCCCACCCTCCTCTACCTCACCTTGTTCCACTACATTCTCGTCGTCTCCGGTTCTCTGCCAGGTTTTCCCGGTCAACAGCCAGACAGGGATGATCTCCGCCTTCGTCCAGGCGCCGGTTCAGGTGCAGACTCAGGCAGGGACCAAGCCCATCCTGCCCCAGTCCCCTCCTCCAGGCTTTGCTCAGCCTCTGCTAGTGAGCTCTGCTGTGACTCAGGGGACGGTCATGTTCGTGGTGCCTCAGGCCCCCGTTTCCCAAGCACAGCAGGGCCCACAAACCGTCATGACACTGGGCAGCACCAAGCTCCTCCCCTTAGCCCCAGCTCCAGTGTATCTGCCGTCAGGGCCGAGCAGCGTCGCCTCCCAGGCCGACTTCTTGCGCAGAAGGAACTATGTGTGCACCTTCCCCGGCTGCAGGAAGACCTACTTCAAGAGCTCCCACCTGAAGGCTCACCTGCGCACACATACAGGTACCACCCGCATGTTGATGTCTTTGCCTACATTTGGTGTTTACTCCTCTTGGGGTTACTATCCACCGTTATTGGGATCAGGTCTGACTTCCTTTAAATCAGAGCTGAGATTGAGAAACCAGACCTGGTCGGTCACAGAAACAGGGGAGCAGGTGTCATTTTTTTCCCTCTTGCTCCTGCAGGTGAGAAGCCGTTCAGCTGCCACTGGGAGGGCTGCGAGAAAAAGTTTGCCCGCTCCGATGAGCTTTCCCGTCACCGTCGAACCCACACAGGCGAGAAGAAGTTTGTATGCTCCGTGTGTGACCGGCGCTTCATGCGCAGTGACCACCTGACCAAACACACCCGCCGACACATGACCACCAAGAGGGCATCGTCGTGGTCTGCTGAAAACCGAGAGCTCAAAAGATCTCTGCCCAAGGGCCCCAGCTGGAGCCCAGCGCGCACTGCTGATGTGTCGATCTCCCCCAACTGACCAACTCAGGACCTAAGGGGTCTGGTTTTGGGCTGCAGAGGGGGCTCTTCGATCAGCCACAGCTGAGTTGTAGACGTCTGCAGACCCTGGACGAGTTTACAGAACCTCAGAACAGAGTCTAGAACCAGAACCTCATGGATGGTTGTAAAAAGAAAGTTCTTCTTTGTCTTCATGTCACAGTGGTTCAAATGACCAAGCTGCCATTTTCCAAATTCACCACTGGGGTGTCCCAGTCTGCTCAGGACATTTTATTCCCACAACCAAATACTCAATGCAAGAATTCCAGGGGGGTCAGGATGCTGCTCATTCAACATTGCACTGGATTTTGAAAGTCTGGCTTGTTTTTCTACTCTGTAGTCCTGTTTACGTCACGTGTAAAAGTCACATTTAGCCAAACGTGCACACTCCTTTTGTTGTTTGCCAAAGTTTCTTTATCGTGCTCATGTTGTTATCCAGCTTGTGTATAGTGTCTGACTGTAAATACTGTAAATACATATCTATATGAATGTTATGCATACTTTCCATTTATTGACAGTAATTGATATTTTTAAAAGAACAGTTTTCATTACTGTGACACTATCTTTTATCTTTGTTTTAAACTTCATTATATACATTTCATGGTATTTATGAAGCATTTGTTAAGGGAAAAAGGTGCATTTTTAATTTGGCCCATAGTGTAGCCAGTAAGAGAATACCTCATGTTATTAAACTTAATCTCATAACATCTTATATCAGAATAATCTCATTTCTGAATGTTTGCTTGTGGACGACAGTGAACAGTACGACTTTTGTAATAAAACTTTACCTTAAAATTTTGTTCTGATCTTTGTCTTTTATTACTGAACAATTTGGGTTTCATGTAGATTTAAAGTCCAGATTTCTTTGTCTGATCTAAGAGTTTTCTGCTCTTCGTTTGTACAGCTTGATAAAAATTGAAGATTGAAGAATTTTGAAGATTTTCTAGAAAAGCTGGTGTTATAGCTGTGCCCTGTGACCAGGGCACAGCTATAACACCACTTTGAAATGAATTTAGGAATTATGTTGTAAACCTAAGATTTACTTTTAGCATAATTATCTTAAAATCACAAAAGCCAACAGATAAGAATTCATTTTTAAGATAATTCAACTGATCGTACCTTTATGACTGCTGGGGTTTTATGAATCACATCGAGGCACCAGTCAGACAAGACATGAAGAAACGCTGCAATAGTATAAAATATCTGCCATCCTAAATGTCCCGAAACATGCAATAAAAGTTAGAGAAAAAACTATGTTGGGAAAAATGTATTTATATGATAATAACTAATTCTCTGAATCAGTGTGTAACTTGTGAAGATCAACTCCGCAAAGTAGAAAATGAAAATAAGAACTTAGTTTTATAAATGTCTAACAGATACTACAGAGAGTTTCACACATATCCAACAATCCACTGCAGGGCCACAAACCCCAGATAAATCAGTTGTCCTGGACTGTAAAAATAAGGAAACGTCTACAAGACATTGCTTCCTGTTCAGAAGGAAAAATCCTGGAGATGGACCTAAAATCACCCAAATTAGACTCAAGGAATGCTCTTTTAAATCAAGGCTTGAACAACAGCAACACAACCACAAATACACAAACTTACACACAAGCGCACAAATACACATACTTTGACACACACACCAATATAAACCCACTGACAAGCACACACAAACCCCCACACACAAACAGATTCAGAAACATGCATTATGTGCAAATACACACATGCAAAAACCACACGCACACACACACACGTGTAAACCTCAACACACAAAAACACCCTGCATACACAAACACACTCAGAAGTATGAAAATCGTGGTTCCTTTCAAGCAGTATCTTGGTTATAGTCCAAAGATCTTTGAGCTGTAGATTCTCAGATTTGGACTGTCAGAACCTTGTCCATCCATCCACATGGACGAGCAGCTTCTTGTTTTTGCAGAAATGAATGCACATTGTCACTGCATCCCCTCCCTGAATGCAGACTGGTTGCCATTCTTTAACAGTTGCACTGTTGTGTTTTCTAGGACAATAATGACTGAGTTAGTGTTCTGTGGTAAGGGAAGTCCAGCCTACACAAACAACAGAAGAGGGATACACACACATCACACACACTAACTCACATTTCAGTTTACCCCTCTTTGGCAAATGCCAGCAATTTTTTTTGTTGTTGTTTTAAACTTTGGAAGCTCCAAATCCACCAGTTCAGCCTTGTATCATTTGTACCGTTTCCAAAAAAATAGAAAAGTCATGGAAAGTGTTTTCATTTCCATTATTCCAGTCAAAACATTAAATGTTCATAGAATTTAGGGCCCACTATTTCATCGATTTCAAGTATGTCTTTATTTTGACATAAATTGAGGTTCCAGCTTATAAAACCCACAAAAATAGGATTTAAAAAAATAAGAAAACTGTTGAGAAATCAGTCAGTCCTTAGCAATGAGCTTTTGGGGCTTACCCAAACTATGGAGGGGATCAATGATAGTCTTTTGCATAGTTGTCAAGTCTGACGTCTTTTCTATATGAACCAAATTGAACCAATTGAATTACATATGGGGAACCTGTGCAGTTTGCTATGCTGTGCTATTAAAATTGAATAAATGTTTTAATGTTTGGATTATTTTCATGTCTTTATTCAAGTGTTACCATTTGATCAAAAAGAAGAAATGGTAATAAAATGAAAACAAGAATATGTACAGTCTATGAACAAAATGTAACTAAAGGGATTGTTCAGAAGAAGACAGCGGAAAACTTAGTCATTTCAACTTATTTCTAAACACCATTCACAGAATAAGTTCAGCTTTAAGTTCCTTTGGAGTCCACATCTCAGAGGCTCTCACCTGTGAATGGATGCTCCAAGCTGGTACAGGAGGCTCACCAAAGCTCTTCTTCCCGAGAACTCTGAGGAAGAACCACCTGTCCTCAAACATCCTGGTGAACTTCTACCACTGCACCATCAAGAGCATCCTGACCAACAGTATCACAGTTCAGTACGGGAGCTGCTCTCAACATCCATAATGGGCTGGATTATCTTACACACACACACACACACACACACAACAACACATAGACTGAATTGCCACTTACTCTATCTGCATTTTATCTGGAATTTTAATAAATTCACAGTGTCAATACCTGCCATAACAATATAACCTACAATGAACATATGTGTATATACTTTATTGCTAAACACGCTGGATTTCTATTCTATTCTATTCTACTCTACAAAACAAAACTCCTAACATACCTAAAGTGAGTATCCTTCTTGTCATGTTTGACACACACACCCTTCCAGGTTGTCAAGTAACTCTCCTTATAGCTTGTATACCTTTACATAAAGTCTCCTTTGTCTTAGTTTTTTATGCTCGTACATTGTTTAATTCCTCTCCTGATTTGTTCCCGCATGGCCTCTCTGAGAGAAATGCAGGAACTGAAATGGTCTTCTTCGGTGTTCGTTATTATAAAAACTAGAGTTTACAACAGCTCCTTTTCATTCAATAAAATAAACTGGTCAGGAATGTTCCACTAACACAAAGTGGACCTGCGCCTGCGACAGCAGGGAGACACTGCCCCCTTCCGGTAGAAACGCGCCGCTGCAGGCAGACATGGACAACTGCAGCTCAGTGCAAGATGCAATCTTCTATGGAGAGAAATAAGTATCAGTCTGATTTGTGCGTAATTTTGATTTGTGCGTGCGTAATCCTTGATTTGTACGTGCGTAATTCTTGGTTTGTGCGTAACTTTTGATTTGTGCATGCGTAATCCTTGATTTGTGCGTAACTTTAGGTTTGTGCATGCATAATTCTTGATTTGTGCGTAACTTTGGATTTGTGCCTGCGTAATTCTTGATTTGTAACTCAAAAAATACATTTTGTGCATGACTTCAAAAATTACAAAATTTAAAAGAATACAAAGTACAATGTACACATGCACAACTTTAAATTACGACAGCTTGAAACTAACTACACGCACAAATCTTTAAAAAATGTGCACGAATCACTTGTTACGCACACACAAAACCGCATTTACATGCAAATCTGATGTGAGACTCTTCACGTCTCCCAGATTCGTGCGTAAGTGATGCGTTTACATGCTACTAGAATGCTGGGTCATCAGAGTTTTCTGATCAGCCGCTCTGAACTTAGACGGTGAATAATATCTGGTGAAACTTGACATTTTCCAGCTTTCTAAAACAGATGTGCCGGCTTATTAATATAAAAAAGTCTGAATATGGGTTTTTATTACACTTGTCCTTTAAAAATAAAAATAATTTCCAGAATTAAACAGTTCATCTCTACAGCGGCGCCCCCGACAGCGCCTCAGACACGGGGCTCTCCCCCGAGCAGGTAACCCTCCCCGCGGGGAGACCTCCCCGCTCTGGTCTGGTCTCACGGCGGAGGTTCTCCGCGGCGAACGTGAACCCACAGAGCGGAGATGGTTGATCAGCCCACCGGCCCGTTCCGATCTGCGACTTTATAGAATGATCCAGCGGGCAGCGGCACCTGCTATCCCCATGACTAGTGATCAGTGGTTGGGAGAGAGCCCCGTGTCTAAGACGCTGTTGGGGGAGCCGCTGTAGAGATGAACTGTTTAATTCTGGAAAATATTTTACTATTTAAAAGGACAACTTTTTAAAAAATCCTTATTTACACTTTTTATATTAATTAGCTGGCATATCTGTTCAAGAAAGTTAGAAAATGTCAAGTTTCACCAGATATTATTAGAGTGGCTGATCAGAAAACTCTGATGACCCAGAATTCTAGTAGCATTTAAACGCATCACTTGCGCACGAATCTGGGAGACGTGAAAAGAGTCTCAAAAATCAGATTCGTGGGTAAATGTGGTTTTGTGTGTGCGTAACAAGTGATTCGTGCATATTTTTAAAGATTTGTGTGTGTAGTTAGTTTCAAGCTGTCGTAGCAAATCCTAAATTACGCACAAATCAAGAATTATGCACGCACAAACCTAAAGTTAGCACAAATCAAGGATTACGCATGCACAAATCTAAAGTTATGCACGAATCAAAATTACGCACGCACAAATCGGACTGATACTAATTTCTCTCCATATTTAACCGTTTTCAAGAACTGTTCTGTCTGATGGACTTGGATAACTCAAAATCATCTCTGGATTGTATGGAGAGAATTACGCACGCACAAATCGGACTGATACTTATTTCTCTCCATAGATAAAGCTCTCAGAGTAGCATACTTCTTCGCATTTTTACAGCTTGATTTTACTTACAGGACACGCGCAGAGTGGATGGGTGGTGGAGGTGCGGAAAGAGGGTCGCTAAATGAAAACGATGATGCTATTTGCGCAGGTGCAAGCGCTCTACCTCTGTTACTTTAGAAATACAGCGTGCTGTCACACATCAGCTGCTCTGGAGACAACCTCCGTGTATTATGAATCTGGCAGTCTCGTGTAACTAACAGAACAGGATGTTTTAGCCCCATCCCCCTCCGCTGGACAACATGTACGGGAGAGTATCCAGCCCCGACCCGGGGCCCCAGCAGCTCCGCTCCGGGGTGCCCTGGGATGTTCAGCTCACACATGCCACCGGAAACACAACTTTTACAACTTGAGACGGCTGTGGGGGCGTGTCTTGTCCCGCCTCTGCTTGCCACCGCCCTCTAAGTCAAACGTGCTCGCTGATGCTGGTCGGTTTGTTCAGAGGCACGCGCTCAGACGCCCACGGGGCAGCAGCAAGTCATCGTTGGTACAAACTGTCACCAAAGTTTGGAGCCGTTCGTGGGTGGACCCCCCCATCAGCTGGGTGAGTACAAGACAGCGCACGGCCCCCACCCCGCCAGCTGCTGTTTGGGCCAGTTCTGTTCGGTTTCGAGGCGGGTTTGGTTTCTAACAGTAAACGGTTCTGGTCGGGAATAGGTTTCTGTTTTAACTACATATGGTCCAGATCGGGGTTCATCTTTGAAAATCCTCCTCTGATCTTAACGAAACCGAACGGGATCTTCCCGGTCCAACAGAAGAACCTCACTGATGGCCGGTTTCTGTGCTGGTCAGCTGCTGTTGGTTCTGCATGACGTCACGAGTAGCTATACTCACCTGTAAGCAGGTATGCAACTCCATCAGCGGAGCGAGGGCGTTGCCTGTAGTGGTGGTTCGTGTGGGTTATTGTGTTGGTTGCTGTGGTTCCAGAGTAGTTGTTAAATGAGTAAGACTGTCTTCAGGAGTGTGACGGAGGACACACACTTCTATTCCTGCCTCTTCTTTTGGAAAAAGGAGGTCCTCCACTCTGAAGGAGTGAGGTGGCTCTCCCTTTACTGACCCAGACTTGTTAAGCACATCTCACATTGCTCAGAGGTTGCATACCTCTGGTTGTCAGCAATCTTTCTTAATCGATAATGTCAGGGTGTTGCCAGCAGGAGTTGCTGTTCTGCTCACATATTTCCTCTCAGCCCTTCTGCACATTCCTAATGGCTCTTTTAAACTTGATAGCTGCATTCCTTTCAGTCTTTGTGCTTTGGGGGATTTCAGAAGATCAGATGAGACTTTAACAACTTAAGCAGACATTCAGTTACTTCAACCTCACTTCTAAAGTCAAATGACCATTTTAAAATAATCATTGTTCATCCTATTTAAATTCAGACAATCTCTGAGCTGTTGACTCTGACTGCAGTGGACAGAATACTTCAAGGATCTCCTAAAGCTTGCTGACACACCTTCTGTTGAGGAAGCAGAGGCTGGAGAGTCCGGCTGTCCATCACCTGAGCTGAAGTCACTGAGGTAGTTGAAGAGCTCCTTGGTAAACAACTTTGGGTGAATGAAGTCTCTCTGGATGCAGTGGGACTGTCTTGCGGCTTCCTATGACAGTCGGGGGCAGTACCAATTCAATTCAATTTTATTTATATAGCTCAATATAACAGCCATAGCCATCTCATTGGACTGACATCAGTATATTGCAAGAAACAAAAAGTCAAACATATAAAGGTAAACAATAACTGGTCGTTAAACAGACTAAGCTGAACAAACATCTCTGCCCTTACACCCTCCTTCTCGGTGAAGAAAAACTCGTAAAAAACCCCTGGACTGGCAGACTGGGGAGGTGGTTCTTTTTTTCTTGAAGGGGGAGTGCATGGTTAGTTCCATTTATGGGAGAGATCAGACTCCTAACACTCCCAGGGAAAGTCTGTTCCAGAGTACTGGTGAGGAGAGTTCAGCTGTAACGCTGCCATTGTAGCGGTCCATTGTGGTGAAGAGACAGCTGAGCCAGAAAGCATATATAGAATGGATGGAGAATGTATTTAGCTTTTGTTGAATTAAACCAAGTTATTTTTTAGCCATGGTAGAGGGCATTCTTAACACTGTCAGTGTGATTTGTTTGTCCATTTCCCCAAAATGTGGGTCTTCTTATTTATTTAGCCTCATTCATCTAACACTAAAACTTTACAGGTCATTTTCAGTTTTTGCATCAACTATCCTATTCCTTATGCTGTCTTCAACTTTAATGATGATCCAGCAGTAAGACTTTAATTAGAATATCATTTATAGGTTTTTAATTCACCGTATTTGCTGATTATGCAGCAGAATCTTCAGCATCATCACATTTGCATTTCGTTAGAAAATTTTTCTGTTAGCATTTCCAAACCTTCTACAAACTCCTGAGTCGAGGTGAAAGATGTTTGCTAGAAGCTTGAATGTGAGAACTATGAGGGCTGGGAAGAGGAGAACTATGATGCCTAATCCTCCAAACCCTCAAACTTTTATTTCTTCATCTGGTAAAGAGTTTTCATGATGACGACCCTTCTCAGATCTCCCTGCAATTTGGACCTCCTTTTCTTCTGCCTTTTTTGTCCTCATACATTGGACTGATTATGGACACAGCTCTTATCAGTCCTTCTAGGACTGGGCAGCAGTTGAGCATTGTCTTCACTGTGATGATGAAATCAATGAAGACGTCCCATCGTGTCTGTGTGATCCTATCGGAGCAGCAGGTCAACTGGAACCCTTTTATTGTTGACAGGCAGCCTGCACACATTCCTCTCAAAGCACACGCAACGGTCACTGCATTTCCTTGTCATTGGTCTGCCGGCTGCAGCAGAATGCGCATCAGTGGAGACATGTTGCTGTCTATTGCTTTCTGCAGTCAATGGAATGTACAGTTTTAAAACTGGTTTGTCTGCAGCTGTGGATGTTTTCAAATCATTCAATCAGTCAGAAAAAGTTTTCTCTTCTCTGCAGGCATCATGGCTTCTAAAACAAAATGGGAGGTGTTGAAGGACCATCTGACCAAAAGCTCTTCTCCAGACCCAGACGCCATGCTGGAGGCAAACATGGAGAATGCCGACCCTGAGCTGTGCATCCGCCTGCTGCAGGTACAGCTGCCGGCTCCCCCTGACTCTGAAAAGACCAGACTAATGCTATCCATGTCAGAAGCTCAGGGTTCCTTCAGTGATCAAAACTGCTGTGTATCCAGGTTCCAACAGAGGTGAACTACTCGGGTTTGAGGCGGCGGCTCGAGTCCAGCAACGAGTCTTGGATGGTTCAGTTCCTGGAAATGCATGGCCTGGATCTTCTGATGGAGGCGCTGGAGAACCTATCGGGCCGTGGCTGTACTCGTATGTCTGACGCTCTGCTGCAGCTCACCTGTGTGGGCTGTGTTCGTGCCATCATGAACTCCTCCTCAGGGCTTCACTTCATCCTGGACCACCAGATGTATGTCAGGAACCTGATTCAGGGTGGGTGAAGACGAGGTTGCTGTTTCTGTGGGTCCAAAAGATCAACGCTAACCCTAGAGATTTATGTTTGCACAAACAGTACAGAGCAAATACTGCGGGAGCGATCTGAGATCCTCCTTCGGTTCCTCTGAACTTTTCTTTACACCTTCTCAGGTTTGAGATAGTTTTTTTTTCATCTGAGTTTAGAATGGCTTTCTGTGGATGACATGTTAGAGGCTTAGTTCTGATGTTATTTGGACGTCACTATTTCTTTTAGAGTTTATGAACATTTATTGAGGTTCTGATTGTATTTGGTTTTGCTGACTCTTTCAACTCAGTTTTTTAAGATAAGATAAGTTAACCCTTTGATCACCCGCAATTCAATGTTGCAGCATTACAGACAGAAATAACAGAGCAGGATAAGTATGTAAATTTCAAAAAAGAAGTAAATGTATCACATGTTTCCTAAACTTATAAAGAGAGGAAAAAGGGAATTGGACCAAGGGTCATGATAATGTATAGTAGATAAAAATGGCAATAAATTTAACACTCACATCTGAATTTATTTCAATGAGGAGAAATCTTGAAAGTATGATTGAAAGATTTAATAGTGAAAAAGGACGTGAATACAAAATAGTCAACAGTCTTTGACAGTTGGGCTCTGGGCCAGAGACATCTTGCATGTTGGGATGACTGTGGTACCAAGTGAAGAGAGCCCAGAGCCCAGACGCCGATGGTGGTTAAGGCCAGACCGTACTGAAGTGAAGAGCCAGGAGGAGAACTGGGGTAAAGGTGGGCCAGCAAAATGTCTAAAATGCAGACAAACACCTTTTATGACTTTATGAGGATTAATTGATGAGTGAGGTGTGGAGTAAAGACTCAGCAACCCAACATACCTGAAGATGAGGTAGATCTTCCTATTGAAATTGTGCAAAAGCTTCACTTCCAGCTATGGAAGAAAATTCACTTATGTTTCTGCTTCAAAGGAGATGGTAAATGAAGGTAAGTTTAGGACAGAAGTGGTTTGATGCTAATTTGCATCAATTGACATCAAGGGGTTAACATAATACAAATGATTGTAATTTTCAGGCTTGATGTTCTGTTTTGTATGCTTTTTATTCTTATTTTTGATGCTGTATTCAAATCTTTTAGGCAGAATTTTGTTTTAATCCAGTTTTTAAAATTCATTTATTGTTGCGTGTTGAGCATTGTGTCCTTTAAGTAGATTTTTCTAACCATTTTGAGCTTCTTTTTGCTGATGTAGTCTCTGCTTTTTTTTTACTAAGAAGCTTTGCAGTTTCAGAAACAAAATCACTTTGTTGCTTTCCTTTAGTGTTTAATCCTGTCTTCAGTTTTTCAGTGTCAGGGACAAGCTTCAGCTTTCAGGTTTTCATAGGAAAATGACAAACTTCTACTTGTGATTTTGACATCCTCTGATTCCAAACTAACAAAAACAGCAGATGATTTTTGTCACTGACTGACAAAGTGTAAACTGTGTAAAACCCATGAAGATCCCTGATCTGAAGTTAACCATCTTTTTAGTCGATGTAGGAATTAAACACATTGAATCCAAACAGGCCAAACATGGAGAATAAATCCTTTGTGATTTTGAGACTTTTTGAAGCCACACCGCTGTCTTGAAGTCAGTCCTGATACTGTGATCAGTTTTACAACAGACACCTGTGTTTCTTTAAATGTTTATATTCTTATCTGTAGCACAACTCCTTCATTTACAGTTTAAGATGAGTTGAAGTCCATGTAATTATCCACATGTGGATGTGCAACATTTGGCTCTGCATTTCACCCATCTCCTGGTGAGCTTCAGTTAAAGTCACATTCAAGAACCAGTTGGTGGTTTAACCCCCCAATCCAACGTCCAGCAGGGAGACTGTGGGCTTCATTTTTAGACTTTTTGGTATGATCCGACTGTGGATTTGAGCCCACAACCTCCCAGTCTCAGAGTGGAGACTCTAACACTGAGCTGATCTATAGAATAGTACAGCTATTAATGCTGTTTATTTCTAATCTCAATTAACTTTGTGTTAACTTAGATAACACTTAGGTGTTAACTTAGGGGCTCCAATCGCTCTTCAAAAGAAATGGCCCAAATCAAAGGTCAGAAGGACAGCAGGTCCTGGTTTGACTTTTAGACCAAGTTTATTGTAAATAAAATAACCTCCAAATAACACATTTAACTAAAAGCCACACCATAATCATGGCTGCTCTGCATCAAGACATGTGACGAGCATGTTTTTTTTCTGATGGTCTGCATTATTGAAGTTCAGATGTGTTGTATTCCCGTGTCCTGCCTCTTCCCAGCTCTGGACACATCTAACCTAATGGTGAAGATGCAGGTGTTTGAGCTGCTGGCAGCACTCGCTCTCTTTGACCCTCAGGGATGTCACCTGACTCTGGACGCCTTCAGCCACTACAAGGTCACACATCATCTGTTTCCTTGCCCTCCTCCTCCTCAGCTGTCTTGTGTTTTCTTTACTTTGCTCTTTAGCAAAACGTCTGATACCTCAGAAACACCTTCCCAGATATTAGAACACAAATATAATCTACACATCATACCTGTTTACTTTAGAAAATACTGCATACAACTTCTTAATCTTCAGGCTCCTCCTTCAGGGTCACCATGGTAAAACACTCAGCTCCATCTAACCCTGCTTTTGCATCCTTATTTAAATTCTGCACAAGAAAAAAACAAGTCAAACACACACCTGTGTGTGCTGAGAAATTTGCTGTGTTTGTTTTCAGAGCCTGAAGAAACAGCATTACCGCTTCAGCGTGATCGTGAATGAGCTTCAGGCCACGGACAATGTGCCATACATGGTTACACTGATGAGCGTGGTCAATGTGCTCGTGATGGAACAGGAGGATCTGCGCAGCAGGAACAGACTGCGGCAAGAATTCATTGGTACGACGTTATTCCTCTCAAGCTGATCAGCCCAGTGAAACAAGGAGACACAAACAGAATCCTTTTATTTGCCATTGTTTCACAAGGAGCTTGTGGTACAATGTAATCTCTGTGCCCTCCAACCATATAATAAGATCAAATATTTAACAAAATAACAGGAAAAGGCCCCTGCGACAGACTGGCGACCAGTCCAGGGGTGTACCCTGCCTTCGCCCATGAGTAGCCGGGTTAGGCTCCAGAAAGGGATAAAGCGGATTGGAAAATGAATGAATGAATGAACAGGAAAAAAGCAAGAACATTTGAGGAACAACAGGATATATATTTGTGTGTGTGTGTGTACATAAGAATATATACATGTATTGCACATAAGAAACATTATTGCACTTTCATGCTACTCAGCTGTTGAATATTGCACATGATTGGTATGCTCAAAGTTGTTAAGAAATGTTTGCTGTTTGTGTTTTGTTTAGTAGGTTGACTGCTCTGGGGAAGAAACAGTTTTTAGTCTGTTGGTGTGTGCCTTGTGCGTTCTGTACCGCCGGCCTGAGAGCAGCAGCAGAAACAGATGGTGGTCATGATGGAGGGAGTCTTTGGTTATGAACTGGACCTTCTCAGCAATGGGGGGTTGGGGTCAGAGAAGGACTATGACAGGACAGACACACTGAGAATCAAAAACACTGGAACATCTGTCCTAACACTAGAGAATCCTGCTGTTGATATAGTGTTTTGGGGAAGCTTATGCTAGCATTGGTTTGCCTCATGAACAAACTCCTGCAGATGCCACCAAAACACATTGTTGTGTCATTCTATTTCCACATTCATTCATGCAAACCAAAGATTAGCTTTTTTAACTGAAAGCTGTAATATTCCTGTAATATTCCAGGTCTGCAGCTGTTGGATCTGCTCCCCAGAATGAGGTATGATCTCACGTTCTTCAGCAGCCCAGCTGCTTCCATCACAATGCTATGCATCTCTGCTTTCCGTTTCCAGGGAAACTGAGGATGTGGATCTGAACATCCAATGTGATGCTTTTGAGGATTCCATGACAGAGGATGAGGAGGAGATGGAAAGGCTGTATGGAGGGATTGATATGAGCAGCCACGAGCAGGTCTTCACTTCACTTTTTGCCAAGGTATCACTTTGCAACTTCTCTCCTCCTCCCTATCTTCACTTTTGATCCAACACCCCCCTCATGGTATGGTGTGTATTTAAATGGTGCTTCCTTCTTTGAAGCGTTAGAGTCCCACACAGGCATCTACACACTGATGGCAGCTCAGCTGCCGAATGCTGGCACCAACCTAAAACCATCAGGAACAATGTGGGGTTCAGTGTCTTGTACAAGGACACTTCAACACATGTGCAAGTGTAACAGGGTGAACTGTGGTTTTTATACCTTTTTTTTAAGCTACTTCTCCGTGCCCCTGAACTGCCTCCAGGTCATGGTTTCTCTCGCCACGCTTCTCCAGCCTTCACTCCCGCTCCATGTTCCCCCCGTGTCTGGAAATCATCCTGCTCTTTATAGTGTCCCTGATTGGGCACACAGGCAAGGCAGGAACCAAATTTGCGATCTTCAGAGGTTGACTGCTCTACCTCTGTACCCCTTCATCACCATTCTGCTTATTTCATTCAGAATAGCCAGATTTTTGTAGTTCAGCGCATACATCACTGTTTGTTGTTAGTTCTTTAGCCGTGATGCTAGACATAGCTAGACGTAATATATTAGAGCTTTTTCTACCATCACATCATGTTGTTATCTCTGTCTGTTCGATATCCAGGTATCCACCAGTCCGTCTGCTGTCCACCTGCTGTCCATCCTTCAGGCCCTGCTGTTGGTGGATCCCAACAGATCCGACATCTGGTCGGCCCTGGAGAATCTGGCTGGACGGGCCACACTGTTGTCTGAGGAGTGTGAGTCTGACTGAAGCGTTAGTCCTCTGGTCTGATGACGGTGGGTTTAACGTGGCTTCTCTTTTCTAGCTCCGTCAGATTCTGCAGCCTCCATCCTGGAGAGGCTCCTCCCTCAAAAGCCCTCAGCCAATCACAGGGTCCAAACAATTGACAGGGCAATTCAGACCCAGCTGCAGGGCACCCTTCCTGCTCCACCCCTCCCACCACCACCTTTACCTGGCACAGATGCCCCCCCTCCCCCTCCTTTACCTGGCATGACTCCCCCTCCCCCGCCCCCCTTACCTGGCACAGGCGTCCCCCCTCCCCCTCCTTTACCTGGCAT
>BSAI01000101.1:8775370-8802919 GCA_036245035.1 Adrianichthys oophorus
CCCTTACCTGGCACAGGCGTCCCCCCTCCCCCTCCTTTACCTGGCATGACTCCCCCTCCCCCGGCACCACCCTTACCTTGCATGACTCCCCCTCCCCCGCCACCCTTACCTGGAACAGGCGTCCCCCCTCCCCCTCCTTTCCCCGTCATGACTCCCCCTCCCCCGCCACCACCTTTACCCGGCATGACTCCCCCTCCCCCGCCACCACCCTTTCCTGGCATAGGCGCTCCTCCTCCCCCTCCTCTACCTGGCATGACCCCGACCCCTCCAGCTTTGGGGACATTTGTTACTGCTCGTATGGCTCCAGTTGTTGGCAGCTCGCCTTACTCCCCCTCCTCTCACACAAGCCCTGTCCCCTGCCCCTCCCTTAGAATGAAGAAGCTGAACTGGCAGAAACTCCCGCCTAAGGTGGTGACAGGTGAGCTGGTTCCAGTTCTGATGTGTGCTGGTGTCTGCTGTGCTGGACTGGATTAGAAACTTTTCTTTCTGTCTGTAGATCATCAGTCGTTGTGGACAATGGATCCTTCAGAGTCAGTGGAACCAGATTACTGCAGCATTGAGCAACTTTTCAGCTTTCCACCAACTGAGACAAAAACCAGAACCAAAACCAAGACTGAGCCCAAAGAGGTATCGAATTATAAAAGGCTTAGTCATTCTTTATAAGAAGACGGATTGCTGGACGTACAACATTAGCTCAAGCACAGCTGATGCCGCTTTCAAAGCCTCTTTTTCCAAGCTCTTATGTCAAACTCTATTGGATGATTCATCAAAGCTGTAGAGTTAATGTTGAAGGCAGAGAATATCCATCCATCTTTTTGAATAGTGGATGTTTTTTAAAAATGTTTAGAACAGGTATAGACGCTTAAACATTTGTGCAGACTACTAGGACACAAGATGCTTGATGTGGCGTATGCAACCAGCTCTTCAGCAGTTACTGACGCGCCAGACCTCTAAACTAGAAACTGGCATCTTCACATTGTGGCTTTTCACACCATCTGTTATTTTTCAGATTTCCTTCATCGATGCCAAAAAAACTCTGAGCCTCAACATCTTCCTCAAGCAGTTCAAATGGTGAACCTTCCAGCCAACAGAAACTCACCTGCATCTTTCCTTACCTGTTTTAGCCAGCACAAACACCTGATGACCTTCATTTTCATGTGCTAATCTCTAGTTTTCCACCATGTCGTCACAGCTGAGCCATCTTTGTTTCTGTTTACATTCTTCACTGCACATTTGTAACAACACAATATTAATATTCAACATACTTTATTTAGCACTTTCCTGCTAAAGAGCATTTCAAAGTAAAGTACAAAATAATGATCTCTAATTTCTATATTAAAACACAGTTTTGAATTGACCAAATAAATAGCAAAAATACAGAACAGTTCATTTTGAAATGTCTGACCTATTTTGCTAAACTGTTGTCAGCTCTGGCTTAACAGCCGTCTCTTTTGTTTTCCTCACATGCAGCTCGCATGAGGACTTTGTGTCCATGATTCAGAGAGGAGACAGATCCAAGTTTGATGTGGAGGTCCTGAAACAGCTGTTGAAACTGCTTCCAGAGAAACATGAGGTCAGAATTGTGGGACTTCATCTCTTAAAAAAAACAAAGTAGAAACAGGTCTAAAGCAGAAGTTAGAGTGTAGTTTAAACAGGTTTACCTTGAAGAAGAACTGTGAAGCATGGTGAGGTTTCTCATGCCAAATTAGAAATATTTAATGCAAAAAAAACCCCCAAACAAACGTTACACAAAGATTTATTCACGACTCGCATTTATTCACTGAGTTAATTTTTTTTCACACTTAGGAAGTTATTTTTGAAATAAAATACCTTTCAGCCCAGACTTGGACAATGATTCATAATTTCTTTTTACAGTCAGAGTTGTAACTGTTACGATGGAGGCACTAGGTCCAGAAGACATGCAGTAAAGAGCAGCAATTTTGTTCCTTCATATGCAGATTATATTTCTGTACATCAACACTTGAACCGTCTTTTGCACACCTGATTGAGCACTGATTTCCCTCCCCCTGGCTGAAGCCCCCACCAGCATTTGCGAAGGAAACAGAAAAAGAAAAACCAGATCCATTTGTCTTTACAGTTTCACACAAAAAAACTGCTGGCTAATTTCAAATGCTGAACATTTTTCTTCCTCTTGTTGTTAGCTTCTCTGTCATTCTCAGCAATTCCAGACAAGTGTTCTGAAACCCACCCTCTGCACACTGCAGAGATCTTCTTTTTGACCCAACATTTATGCCTAGCCTCTTTAGGTCTTTCTGTTACCCAAAGGCTTCCATGGTGAAGGTTCTTTTGGGTCGTCTGATTTCCAGATATGAGCGTACTCCACATTCTACACTGAAATCAGTAGCGTTTTAGGTCACTTTCCCCATTCCGTTATACCCACCCTCTTGGTGTTCACCTGCTGTTTGTTGCTGCCCCCCGTCTTTAAGTAAAGGTCACCTGCTTTTTCGTCTTCAGGTTGAAAACCTGAAGTCTCATCAGGCGGAAAAGGACAGGATGGCAACTGTGGACCAGTTTTACCTGCAGCTGCTGGAAGTCCCCAGGTATGAGGACACTCGTGGGTCAGGATGCAGCTGTGCAGGTCCACTCATGTGTGTTGTGTTTTGCAGTTACACTCTAAGGATCAAATGCATGCTGCTGTGTGAGGAAAGTGGCTCTGTGTTGGAAACCCTGAGACCCAAAGCTGAACTGCTGGACCGAGCCTGCAAGAGTCAGTTCAAACACACACATGTGGACAGACACACACACACTCATGGATGCATGCATGCATGCACGCACATTAATAGGCACAAGTAAACACACATGGACACATGCCCACTCACACAAACACATGCATTTGCTGATATGTACTCATATGGTATGCATGCACACACACAAGTGCATACATGCACACTCACTTAGGCATATTGTGCACATTCAAACATGCACATGCACTCATCAACAGAGCTTGTGATTGTGTTCTTCAGGTGTGAGGGACAGTGTCCAACTGCCCAGCTTCTGTAAGCTCATCCTCAGTGTTGGAAACTTTCTGAACTATGTGAGAACCTTTTCTTGTCTCCTTTTTATCCACTGAGATTCCTGAAGCTACCCACACATGACTAATAGCTGTTGTAGAGTGATACACATCTGAAAAACGAAGCACGGGTGGTGTGGAATGTTTACTGTGGCTTTCTCTGTCAGGGAACTCACACTGGGAATGCAGAGGGTTTTAAGATCAGCACTCTGCTAAAACTGACAGAAACCAAAGCCAGTCAGTCCAGGATCACGCTTCTGCACCACATCCTGGAGGTACCAACTGGAAGCTTTGGTTGTGCTGCTTCTGAGAAATGTGCGCACTCCTTGAGACCCAAAGTGAATACTGCTGTTTGTGTGACTGTCAGGAGGTGAAACAAGACCATCCTGACCTGCTGCATCTGCCTGAAGACTTGGAGCTCTGTGAAAAGGCTGCCGGGTAAACACTTTGTTCAGATTGCTATCTGCTGGTCTACAGGCTCTGAGCCAGAAGACCCAGGGGCATGGATGTTGTCACAAACACCACAGGAGTCTCAGGTGAAAGTGTTACGTGCTCTGTTTGCAGAGTGAACGCAGAGGCGATCGAGGCTGAAGCAAACAATCTGATCACAAGGCTGAAAAACTCAAAGAATGATGTGTCTTCGTCTTCTGACGATATCAAGGAGCAATACTTGTCTATTATCCAGGTGAGACACTTTAGACTCCACCCCTCCACCAATGATCTGTGTCAGACATATCTTCTTCATCTGTTGTGACTTCAGGACAGTCTGAGCGCGTGGCAGCAGGTTCAGGAGGTAATGTGCTCTATTGAGAGCAGGAAGCACGACCTGGTTGACTACCTGTGTGAGGACAGCAGCAAGTTTTCCTTAGATGAGCTCTTCAGCACCATTAGAACCTTCAGGGGCCAATTCATCCAAGCCATAAAGGTAGGTAACAGTTGAAAAGGTGGATGTTAGCAGTCTTTTGGGGAGTTCTGATGTAGCAAACACACAATTATTTAGGGATTTATTCTTCTCTTCACATGGTTTTGCACATAGCAGACATGTTTATATTTTGTTTATTGTTATCCTATTGTTATCTTTTTTTTGACTGATATAGTGACTGTTGTAATCTCAATGCACATTCTGACAGTGACAATAAAGGCATATTTTATCCTATTTCTTATCTTCTCTGTGAACATTGAGTTTTCTCCATCATCTCCATCATGAATCTTCCCTGCATTTATCTCCAAAACATCTTCCATGATCTGTTCCTCTGATGGATTCATTCCTGATCCATCCTGGTCACTCCCAAAGAGAACCTCAGCATTTCATCTCTGCTCTCTCCATCTCTGACTTCTGACTCTGCATCGGAGTCTCTAAACCAGGGCTGCTCATTCCTGGTCCTTGCAATCTACCGCTACTCTATTTTGTACAAACTGAAAACTTTAAAGAACTTTTAGGACACGCTGCTAGCAAAGAGTTACAGTAATCCAGCCTAGATGTAACAAATGCATGGATGAGTTTTTCAGCATCACTTTTAGATCAAATGTTTCTGATCCTAGAAATATTGCGTAGGTGAAAAAATGCAGTTTCACAAGCCTGTGATATGTGAGCCTTAAATGATAAATCTTGGTCAAATAAACCCCCCAGGTTTCTAACTGTGGGATTGGAGGCTATATTTACACCATCCAGGGAGACCATTTGAACAAGTAGAGCGTCTCTCAGGTATTTTGGGCCTAGTTTAATGACCTCAGTTTTTTCTGGGTTTAGGAGGAGGTAATTAACTGCCATCCAAATCTTGATGTCACTAAATCAGGCACTAAGTTTCTCTAAGCATTCATTCTGGTCGGGTTTAATGGATAGATACAACTGTGTATCATCTGCATAACAGTAAAAATTAATACCGTGTTTCCTGATTATGTTCTCTAAGGGCAACATGTAAATCATAAAAAGGATGGGTCCTAGAACTGAGCCCTGTGGGACTCTGTAGATAATTCTAGTGCAATGAGACGAATGTCCATTTAAATTAGCAAACTGATACCTATCAGATAAGTAGGATTCAAACCATTGAAGGCAGATCCTCTGATCCCTATGTAAACCATTGAAGGCAGATCCTCTGATCCTTATGGCATGCTCTTGTCTCTGGAGTAAGATGCTGTGGTCTATAGTGTCAAAGGCTGCGCGAAGATCTAACAGGACCAGAATAGAGTTTAGTCCCTTTTCTGTGGCCAGTAACAAGTCATTAGTGACTTGAACTACTGCAGTTTCAGTGCTATGGTGAGGTCTGAACCCTGACTGGAAATCTTCAAAGAGGCTATTGTCCTGTAGGTGGCAGTAAAGCTGCTTAACTACAAGTGTTTCCAGTAGTTTTGAAATAAAGGGGAGATTTAAAATTCATCTATAGTTGGCCAGAATGCCAGGATCTAAACTGGGCTTTTTCAGAAGAGGTTTAACAACCGCATATTTAAAAGACTGTGGCACATAACCTGTTTCTATGGAAGTATTTATAATATTTAAAATTGATTCATTAATTAGGGAGAAGTTTCTTTAGAAAGCTTAATAGGGATTGAGTCTAAGAGCCAATGGAAGTTTTGGAGAAAGTAACAACTGATGTTATTTCCATTTTTTGGTGTCCTGGCCGACACTCCAGGGTAGTAACGGTGGCAAACACGTTCCAGTGCCTACAGCCCGCCAAACCCAAGTTATCTCCCCTACACCGATGTAGGACTCACACACATGCTAGCTGGGTAAATTTCAATAACAACTCTCTCTTATAAATGGACACATTTTAATAGAAATATTTCAGTTGAATTTGTTTTAGAATCAAGTTTTTTTTTAGTCAGACCTGTCCCTCTAGCTCTTACATCCTGCTTGTTTTCACACCTCTCTGACCTACTGACTTGCTGCTGGTTACATGAACCAGCACTTCATTGATCCGATCCAGATAATCAGCAGGTAGAAGGACACATAAAGTAAATCTGAAAGAGCATGGTTGCTCGGCCATGCTTTGAGAAAAAGGCAGTGACTTTGATCTGTGAAAAATCTTCTGCTTAAAGAAAAATCCATTTGGACTTATGGGCAAAGGTGTTCATTAAAGCAATTATTAGCAATAATTATTATTTTTTCCAGTTATCTGCTTACATCAATGTTTCTTATTTGATTGTTAACTCCTGACTTTAATTTATCAGGATAATGAAAATCGAAGAGAGCAGGAGAAGAAGAGGAAGAAACGAGAAGAGAAAAAACTCAAAGGAGACCCCTCTAACCAGATCGGTAAGCCCAACTCTGTAATTCCATCCCAAACACCGGCTGCTGCTGAACAGTAAGACAAAACTTTGTTTGTGCTTATTCCTCAGTTAGGAGAGATGTGAATAGGGAGGACGAAGGCTGCATTGTTGATAACCTGCTGGCTGAGATCAGGAAAGGTTACAACCTGAAGAAGACCAGATCAGGAAGCAGAAGACGCAGCAGATTCCAGGGTGAGGACTGTGCGGGACATCAGATATTTTGCTTTCATTGTTGTCATTACTGATGCTTGTGTCTGTTTCCAGGACGTCCCACCGTAAGGAGGATGACAGAAGTGGACTGCAAAGATCCTATCAGGGAATGTTGTGAGTCTGAACAGACTGGTCAGGTCTCCAAAGATCCAGAGCCAAGATCACTTGAATCCAGCAAGGATCAAGACCAGTCTGACATCTCCACTCAACCCCAGATGCCCCCAGAAAAGCTCCTGGTTTCCACAGATACAGAACTTGGATCCTCCCAATCCAACAAAGATTGCTCAGATGTAGAGAGTTTGTGTGAACCTTTCAATGCTGCTGCTCCTGACGAAGAGGAGGATCAGAGCCAGGCAAAAGCCCAGGTCTCTGAGGTTCATCTGGGTTATGACACTGTAACAAGAGGTCCTGCTGTACAGGAGAAAGTCCAGCTCAACCCAGAGGAAGGAATCAAACAACAAGACTTAAACTCAGCAGAGGCAACAGAGGAGTTTGACTACGAGCTGGTCACCTCATTGGATGTGCCAAGCACCTGCAGTCCAGGACCTTCAAAGACAGTCAAGGCTCAATCAGGTAGAGTATGAAGTGAAGTGAAAGCAGGGAGACGAGACAGATTACACAGGTCTTCATGTGGGAGCAGATAAAACATTTGGGACCATCTTTTCTACATCTGTGCATATCTTATCTTAAAATTAAAATGTAGAATTAAATGTGAAACTGACCAGTTTTCTAAAACTTTCTTCTTATTTCTCTTTGCAAATCTCTACTTAGCTGTGCTTGCAGCTGTGTTCCTCTCCATCCTCTTCTCTGCCTGTGATTTAGTTTCTTTTGCTTTGGTTTTACCTCAAATTCCCTTCCTGACACAACCCTTTTCCTATTTTCACAATGGTCCACATTAGTAAATATTGGCATTACAAATTGATGAAGGAAGTTTGTCTGATCAGTCATCAGCATTGGAGAGTCAGGTTTAATCAAAAAAGGTGAAGTTTTTACTGAAGAACAAGTCGTATGAATCACGTTTTTTATTTTACTGTCAAAAGCCTCCACAGCTTGTGTAAAATTCTTCTCCCATTTTTTTCCCTCCCAAAGTTTATTTCAGCAAATTCTACGTGCCTTTATAACTGCAGCTTCCTGTCATGCTCGCTGTTGCTGATACTCTCCCTCTACTCCTTTTGTGTGCAGGATCTAGGGTTCGTGGCAAACGTTCAAAACGGAAGTCCTGCGTTCTTCAGTGATGTTAGTCAACATGCCAGAATGATTATGTCCGAGCAGGAAACATCAGCATCTCCTGAAGACTAAACGAAAGCAGCATGGAGCCATCCTCCTGGAAACCAGCCCGTTTCTGTCTTCTGAGCAGATGCTGGGTTTTGGAGATTTTTTCTTCTTTAACTCAAGTTTGCCTTAAAACTTATCAACAGTTCTGTCAGATATATATTTATGTTAATTTATATTAAACATGTCAACAAAGTAATGCAATGCAGAATCTTTAGTGGCAATTTATTATTTTTTACTCTTTTCTTCTTACTCTTATTTTATTTTAATTTTTTCAAGATTTACACATAATATAATACAAATCCATATGTTCAAACAGCATTATGTATAGCATGTGTGAACACTTTTGTTAGTGATAAATACATATCTTTTTGAAATAAATAAGAAAAAGATCAAATAAGTAAATATGGGTAAATCAAAAAATATAAAGGAAAAAAGGGACACTTGTGGGGGGAATATAAATTTAAGAAATAATTATTTGTCTATAAATCTTTGAAATGGTTGCCAAATCCGGCCAAAATGTGCCGGATATTATTATTTTTATTATTTTTCCAATAAAGTCTCCTTTATCTTCTCCAATTCAGCTACAAAAACCATTTCGTTCAGCCACCTCTTAAAACACGGGGCATAAGGAGACTTCCACTCTAGTTCCACTCTTATTTTCCATCAAGCATACACATATTCTGAGTAATTGCTTCTGGGAAGAGGAAAAGGATCTTAATGAATCAGATGATCCAAGAATTGCCAATGTCCCATCCAAGGGCACATTTTTCCCAAATTGTTTTGAAAACCAGGGAAATATTTGGGACCAAGCAGCCATTCGAGCCGGACAATGCCAGAATGTACAGTATGTGCAAGTGATCCTCTGGCAGCCCCACAGCTATCACATGAAGGAGAGACAGATTTGAAAATTTGATTCAATTTAAGCTTGGAAAAATGTTCTCTGTGAAGGATTTTGAATTTGATTAATTTGTATCCGGCATTTATTGAGCAGTTTTGTATACTGGACAGGCTATTTGACCATTGGACCTCAACAAGGTAACACTAAGCTCTTCGGTCCAGGCATTCCTGATTTAACCAGTGTCTGCTGGAGTCCTGAAACACTTAAGAAATTGGGAAAGTAAATGTTTGGAATTCGTTTTCAAAAGTGTTTCAAAATAAATATGGCTCAGCGGTTTCAGGGGAAAATCAGAGAAAATGTTTTAAACAAAATGCCTTATTTTAAGACATCAAAAGAAATGTAACTAGGGTAAATGATATTTCAGTTGGAGTTGATGAAAAGAGACAAATCTTTTGTCTATATACAGATCTTCAATTAGTCTTAATCCCCTTTCCCTCCAATCCAACAAGATCTTGTCCATTATTTCTGGTTTAAATGTGTGATTATGCGTTATTGGTGACTTCAATGAAAGACCTGACAGCTTAAGAAATTGTCTGATTTGTCCTAATATTTGAAGAGAATTTTTTACAACAAAATTGCAAACTGTGACTTTATTAGAAGATTTTGAGTCAGAAAAAAATAAGGTGTGAAGGCGTGGAAGCGTGTTTTTGAAGGTGAATTTTGGTAATCCGGGGGGGTTTCCCTGCCCAGATAAACAAGAGAATCAGTGAATCGAGCCGTTTAAAGAATGTAAGAGGCAAGTAAACAGATTTTGGAAGAGCTACAGGAAGCGTGGTAGTGACACCATTGTAATTGCGTTTATGCAACTAGTCAGTGACAGTGGAAGCAGTTTCCATTTCCTGGTGTCTGCCTTTAATCTGCTTAGCATCTCCAAAAAGTCCAATTTATAAAGAGATTTTGGATTTTTAGAAATTTTAAGTTCACGATAAGAGACGGTTGTGGAAACTCAATTAAATGGTTCTGATTTTAGAAAATTTGGATTTAGATTACTTGTTACTGGCATGAATTCAGATTTGTCCCAATTAATAGTGTAGCCTGAGAGTTCACCAAACTGTTTAACACAGTTTAAAAGTAAATTAACTAAATGACAGCTTACCAGGATTGAATCCTGTTTGGTCCGGGTGTATAATTGTTGTGTTGATTGATTTTAGTCGCTAAAACTTTGGTCACAATTTTGTGATCGCAGTTTAACAAAGTGATTGGTCTATAGTTTGCTGGGTCTTTTTTTATTTTCCCTGTTTTGGAAGCAAGTATATATGTGCATCATACAATGAAGATGGTAGCCTTTTATTATTAGAATTATTTACCAATCTGAACATGAAGGGGATAATTTTCTCCTGAAAAGCTTTATACATTTTTTTACTCTTTTGATGTAAGTTCAAACACTTGAAATTGTATTTTTCTTTAGTCACAGGTTTGAGGAGGAGAATCCATGGCAACACTACTGATTGTAAAACAAAAAAAACTTGCCAAGTACAAAGTGATGCTGCTAAACAGAAAAAAAAAACGTACCTTTTAATTAATAGACATTATCTTCATAACAGTGAGATGCTGTTAACAACTGTTGTTTGTTATTTAAAATATTGATAAGTCTAAATTTTGCAAAACTATGTAAACAACTGACTAAATCAACTTATTTACTTAAATTAGGATAAAAATCAAGTTCTATTTTATTCTTTCGACCTTTTGTTTTTCATTTTGCCAGACAAATAGGATAAGGATTATGATTAATCTGATTTTGACCGCTGGTATAAAGTCATCCTCAGATTTTTTTCACCAAAATGAGACACTTTTATCATTCTATTTGTTAAAAAAAAAATTACCTTTGAGCAATTGGAGATCACCTCCATTTGTTATGAATCATGTCAACATTCTGAAAATAACACAAGGGCGTTTGCTGCACCTTTGAGCTCCTCTGTCATTGGACAATGGAACAAGAAGGGAGAAGGAAAGTGAGTGCAAAGCTTATAAAGGAGAGACCCCTCAAAGAAGAAAACTCTTTGAAAACCACTTTGAAAATGCAATTTTTTTTTCTTAATTCATAAATCTTATCAAAATAAAAGCAGCAGAAATGTAGTTTAAATTAAAGAGGTTTATTTGAATATACACCTTGTGTGTCCGATGATTTATAAACCCAGATTGTGACAGTAAAATCTAACACAAGAGGCTCTCAGATCATATCTGTTTGCTCAGCTGTTGGACAGCACAAGCTAAAAAAAAAAAAAAAAAAAAAAAAAGCAGCAGAACATTTTGATACCAGAACTGATGAAATCTTTTAAAGTCTGAAGGAGATTAAACAAGCCGAACAGCATACTGATAGTCCAAACAAGCATTTACACTATAACGACTATAACATTTTTATAGAATGTATGTGATGAAAGGATTTTTTTCTTTTCTCCAATCAGGTGAATTATATAACAGGTAATGTACATGCTGAAAAAAAATTCAAAAATAATAAATGCATTAAGAAAAATCTCACTAAGCATAAAACGCTAAATGTTCAACAGCTTAAAGATCCATTTAAATGTAACATTTTACAATGTCACTTTCATAGAATTTTCACAAAATTAATCGAATCCAAAATAACCTGTAGCATGAAATTTGTTGCAGACAGATTCACACTTAAATGAGTTAAATGTTTTTGATGCTTTTCATCCTGAGTGATGATTCTAGCTTATGACTGCTCAACCTTCATATTATTCCATCCGTTCCAGACATTTGTCTGCGTGATTTAGTGTACTGCTGCTGCTCCTTGGCCAGGATTTTATAGACATAAATACAACCAATTTATCCTCCATTATTTTTTAATAATAAACATTTATGAATGTCTGTGACTGTGTCTTCACAGAACTACAAGTTTTTTTTTCAGCTAAACCTTATTTTGAGGCAAGAAGGCCTCAGGTCACACTCTGTCCAATGCTGCTGCTATCATTGCACAATCTTCTTGAGACTTGGAATTGTGGTTTAACTGGATTCAAGCGGTGGTCTGAAGTGACCCCACCCCTTTTTTTACTGTACAAATAAAGACAAAAAGACAAGGAAGGGGTGGGGGAACTGCTGCAAACCTGTCTGCTTGTAGTGGTTGTGAAGACGAATTGTTTGATGATTTCACATCTTTGAATATCAGGTCATTGTTTTTAATAATTCCACTGTGTTGTGTTTGATAGTATACAGAACCCCATAACGTAACTCCTCTTTTAATTCAGACTTTGCACAGCTGCTTTCAGTTATTCATGTAGATTTGAGCAGAATAATCCTTTTGGGTGATTTTAACCTACACGTGAACGATCCATCAGACTTGTATGTCCAAGACTTTTTAAACGTTTTAGTCACAATGGCTTTTACTCAGCATGTCAACATTCCCACCCACAATAGGGGTCACTCTGGTGAGTCACTTGTGGCCTGTGACCTCTGTTGTGGATGTTGGCATCTCAGATCTCTTGTGTGTGTTTTTTACGGTTAAAGGTTTTGTCAGACAGAGTCTTCCAAGAAAACTGCTAGAAGGCACATTGTCTATGCCCTTAAGTGCAGCAACTGCCGCAATCTTCACCTCCCATCTGGAACACACCTGACCCGATACTTTAAGTGAATCTGTAGATTTATTTGTCCAAAATTTCAATGACAAACTCATCAACACTGGAAAAAGTTGCTCCTTTAAAAATAAAAATAGTTAAAACCAAAGCACCTCCTCCTTGGAGAACAGAGGAACCCAAGAGACTTAAGAGAATTTCCAGGAGTGCAGAACAGCATTAGCGCAAAACAAAATTAACAATTCATTACCAAATATTCAGGGATCCATTAATTCAATACAACAATTCTATCAAACATGTAAAACAGGAATACTATTCAAAATATTAGCAGACAATTATTCAAAGCCAAAGATTCTTTTCTCCACCACTGACCGCTTAATCAATTCAGCCTCTTCCAGTTCATGTTCTATTCTCAGCAATACAAAACGTGAGGAGTTTGCAGTCCACTTCACGATACAATAAACACCATTAGATTTTATATCCCCCAACGGCCACCAACGGTTCATTCCGTTGCAATCCCTTTGACTTGTGACAACAAACTAGAGAGTTTTGCTTTGATTGATGCTGCAAAGCTTTGGAAAGTGATTTCCCAACTTAAAACAAAAAACCCGTTCTCTCGATCCCATCCCCACCGTACTTTTTAAGTCAAGTTCATTGTGTTCTTCCTGTGAGGAAGAGCTCTTGAACATTGTTAATCAGTCTCTTCAGACTGGGATCTTCCCCACTTCCTAAAAGACTGCTATGGTGAGACCCACTCTGAAGAAGAGTAGTTTGGATGCTTTAAATCTAGACAATTGTTGAAAAGGTGTCAAACCTGCCATTTTTAGGCAAGATTTAGAAAAACTAGATGTTTATTCAATTAAATGATTTTATTAATAAAAATATTTTTTAAATTATCAGTCTGGTTTCAGACCCCATCGGTCCACAGAGATGACATTAATCAAAGTTATAAATGATCTCAGGTCCAACACTGACACATAAAAAAGCATCAGTCTTACTGCTGGACCTCAGTGCAGCCTTTGACACAGTTGACCACTTTTTTCTTAAACAGACTGCATTCAATTCAATTCAATTCAATTCAATTCAATTCAATTCAATTCAATTTACTTCAATAACCCAATAGCACAACAGTAGCCGTCTCAATGGGCTTCACACTGGTATTTACGCAAAGAACATAAAGTCAGTCATAAAATATAAACAATAGCTGGTTGCTAAACTAACCTAAACACAATAAGCTAAACTAAAATCTCTGCTCTTAGACCCTCCTTCTTGGTGAAGAAAAACTCATAAAAAAAACCACTATCTTCAGGAAAAAAATAAAAAACCACAGGGATGCCCACATAAAGGAGGGATCCTCTCTCAGGACAGACAGGGAATGTGCTAGAACTGTAAAAGAAGAATTAGCTTATCTAACTCTACACTACATGTTTGAACAACAACTACATGTTTGAATAGTGTAGCACGGTGTTTCCCAACCCTGGTCCTTGGGGAACACTGTTCTGCATTTTTTCAATCCAACCTTGCTCAAACAAACCTGCCTTTCATGACTGTCATTGTCAGGCTTCTGCAGAGCCTTGTGATGAGCCAAATCAGGTGTGCATAAGCAGGGCAACATGGAAAACATGCAGAACAGTATGCCCCGAGAACCAGGGTTGGGAAACACTGGTGTAGCAGATGGCTTTATCCAGATGAAACTGTGGGGCAGCTGGGGGTGCAAAACGTACCAGAGGCCAGGTCCAGGCCAAAGACAGGAGCACAGACGACCCACCTGGAATCTCTCTCACTCCCCCAGAAGGGAGTGGGAAAGAGGGACAACATATGAATTGCACTGCACTAAACAGAGGTATGATGAACTAAATAATAAATAGTAGTGGGTAAATGATAAAGAACGGAGGGAGAGAAGTAATAGAGGACAGAACTCCAGTACACCAGACTTTCCCCAGCTTCTCACTTCTAGTAACTAGCAACTATTTAGTATTGAAATTTAATTCAACATGTTAATGGTAAATTGCATGCAATATTGGACAATTAGTGGATGGTAATAATAATTATCATCTGCAGTTTTAGCATGTAAACAAAAATATATTATTAATCTAATCTAAGCCTGCGTTAGCCATGGCTCGGTTTATCAAACCATCGTCCCTCTGCTTAGCTCCTTGGAGAAGTGTGTGCAATGGATGTAATGAAAATATAATTATTCACCCAAACTTCATTACATTAGTTGAGGTAGGACAGCAGTAAGTTAAATATTCTCTGATTGCTAGCTAGCCTGGTAATGCACCTGTCCAAAGAGGAATGTTTTAGGCCTAACTTTGAATGTAGAAACTGTGTTGGTCTCTCTTACATGAGCTGGGAGCTTATTCCATAAAACAGGAACTCGATGGCTAAAGGCTCCACCTCCAAATGTGCTTTTAGAAATTCACAAGCAGTCCTGCATTTTGTGAGTGTTTTGTTTGGCTGGTAAGGCACTATGAGATCTTTAATATAGGATGGGGCCATACCATTCAAGGCCTTATTGGTTAGCAGGAGGATTTTGAACTTGATTGTAGATTCAACTTGGAGCCAGTGAAGTGAAGCTAACACAGGAGTAATGTGTTCTCTTCTGCTGGTTATTGTTGGAATAGCTGGAACGGTCTTCAGCTGGTTTGAATCCTATCTCACAGGAAGAGATTTTATTGTCAGCGTAAATGATTCGTCATCTGGGAGGCACAGACTGACATGTGGTGTGCCATAAGGTTTCGTCCTTGGTCCAACACTTTTTAACCTGTATATGTTTCTTCTTGGTGATGTCATGAGACATGGGATAAACTTTCATATTTATGCTGATGACACCCAGTTATATGCGGCTGTCTCCTAATGACATGGGACCTATTGATGATCTTCTAAATTATATTTTAGATATTGAAATGTGGATGGGAGAGAACTTTTTAAAGCTCAATCATGACAAAACAGAGATTTTAACTGTTGGTCCTGAAGCTAAGAGAGAAAGGGTCCAATTTTACTTATCAACTCTTAACCTGAACGTGTGCAATAAATTCAGAAACCCTGGCGTAAATGTGTTGGTGCAGATCTTACCTTTGAAGCACACATAAGCTTTTTTACAAAAACTGCATTCTATCATTTTCGAAACATTGCTCGAGTGAGACCCTTTCTCTCCAGAGCCAGTACTGAAATATTAATACAGGCGTTCATAACATCTAGAATAGATTATTGTAATGTTCTTTTGGCATTAAGAAAAACACTATCAATCAGCTGCAGCTTGTTCAAGACTCAGCTGCACACATTTTAACCAGGACCAGAAAGAAGGAGCACATTACTCCAATTCTGAAATCTTTGCACTGGCTCCCAGTCAGCTTTAGGATCGATTTTAAGATTCTTTTCTTAGTTTATAAAAGCTTAAATGGAAATGGACCTTCATTTTTATCAGATTTACTTTTAGTTTGTGACCCTCCCAGAGCCCTCAGGTAGCAGGTCTGCTGGTGGTCCCAAAAGTCAGAACTAAAATCCACGGCGAGGCCACATTTCAGTACCATGGACCTCGCCTGTCCATCTACGTATATGCCAAGCTGGCTGAAGCAGAGCAGCACCTCGCTTGAGCCAACCTCCAGGGCGTGCAGGGCATCCAATGGAACAGCCTGCCTGAGGAGGTGAGGGCTTCATCAACTGTGGAGGTTTTTAAGAAAAACTTCAAACTCATCTTTTTAGTATAGCTTTTATGTAGTTTTTATATGTCCACATCTTGATTTGATTAATTTTACTAATAATTCATTTGATTTAATTTGATTGTACTTGTGGGATGTGCATGTAGGGTTATGAATGTGTTTTTATTTATTTTATATTATGTTTGATATTTCAATTACAATTTTTAAATCTTGCTGCTATTTATTTTTCTTGCGGAAAGCACTTTAAGGTGCTTTGTAGCAGGAAAAATGATATACAAATAAAGTTGAATTTTAATTTCTTTTTAGTGTCTCTCAGTTTCTTACAACAGCCAAACATTAATAAACAATACCAGACCTTCAGGAATAGGTTTTGTTATGTTTATGTATTTTTAATCATATCAACAATATCTTCACAGACATCCAGAAATATTCTGGAGTTGCTCGTTGTGGAACTAAAGACAGCCACGTGTTTCATTAATTCGAGTTTCCTTATGTTAGCAGATTAACTCCTGCAGCGGAATAATTCTGACGAAATCAAGACGGACAGCCACTCACTGATTTATTTTTATTAACAGGCCCAAAAACAGACATACGTCTTGCTCCGCGCGAGTCAAGCATGTACACGAGAATAAAAAGGACATGATATCACAGACAGGCTGCGATTCACTCACATACATGATCAAACAGCGCCTCCTTCAGATCTGAACAGGTACAGCTACAAACAGTCATAACTTTATCAACACTTTGGTACTGAATTTGACAGACTGGATAATTGAGCAACACTTTGAGGAAACAGTTTTTTAAGTAAGCATTTTGTCTCAATCAGTCTAAGTTCATTTTATTTTTATTTAAATAAGCCTACATGGCACGACAGCAAAAAACAAACCCGAAATATGGCTTGACAAAAGGGAAGACTTTGAGGAGAGACAAACTAAATGGAAGTAGGCTGCATGTGATTAACTAACAACAAGCAGCTGAGTTATTTGGGAATTGAGCACCTGAAGGTATCAGGTAGGAACACAAATGAAGGACGCAAAGAAGAAGGTCTGGAAAGTGTCTGAAGACAGAACACGGAAAACAAATTCATGTACTAAATACTTGACATTTCTGCTTGTTATTATCGGTGTGGTTCTCAGGTGTCAGAGGAGCAAGATGCTAATGACAGATCATGTGAATATCCGGTTTTTGAAATCAGCCTTTCTGGAGAAGCACACGTGCTGTACATTTTTATTTTATAACAGTCAATCTTAAACGTTGTATTAGCCAATGACTTTATATAAACACATCGGTCATGGTACACACCTCAGTAAGGTGGTTATCCAATTATTTCCCTCTGCGCTTTTATTCTGAAATTCTGTGCGCCACTTCCTGATTGGTGCCCGTGAGCGTGGTGTGCGTTACGCAGCATTGTAGCAGCGGCAGCATCACAGAACCGACCCGCTCTCCGAGTCCGATCCAGCGGGGAGGCTCCGATGCTGTGTCCGCGCAGCAGCGCGTTCGTCCGGCCTCACAGCGGTAGAGCATCGCGAAGGAGCAGCTGCAGCATCTGAGGAAGAGGTAGGAGGAGGAGGAGGAGAGCACGGAGTCAGGGCGTGGAGGACAGAGCATCAGTCTGCTCCTCTGTCTACGGCTGCAGGCCCGCTCCTCCCTGGGCCAGCAGCGGTAGATGCTGCTGCGATTCCTCCTTCATCCTGGCGTTAATGCGCGTGCATGAGTGTGTCCGGGGGCGGTCGGGTTGAGGTGGTCATGATGATGATGATGATGACGTGCGGGACGGGTGCTGCATGCATTCATTCAGCTCGAGGGTTGCAGATGCTCTGTTGAAAGTGCGTGAATGCACGCGCTGGTTTTCCCGCATGTTTCCAGATGAGCAGGAGCGAACAGGAGCCCGCCAGTCCTCCGGCCTGCAGCCTTCTGTTCTGTCCTGTTGCTGTGCGGCTTTGAACATGGTGTGATCAGAACCTGAGCTGCTTCTTCCTATTGAGTTCTAGATCGTCTTGAGTCATGCAGGTGACCCCTGATGGTCACCTTAACAGGATCCCTGCCGCTTGCAGCTTCACTTCTGCCTGCTCCACCTGCTGCTCCTCTGGAGTCCCTCCTAGTCTTTCTGGGTTCTTTGAAACATCTCACTGGTTTCCTTATTCTTCATCTTCCATCAGCTGCTCATTGTTCACTGGTGAAGATCCACTTGGAGCTTCTTCTGTCTCTGATGTGATGAGGGCAACAGAGATCATTGCTGCCACATTCTGCCTATTAGAGGCAGCGATCTGACCCGGAATTTTCTGGAATGATCAAACTACGTGATAGTTTGGTTCAATGACTTTCATACATCCTCCACTATGCCTTCTGAGTGAGACAAGGCTTCATTCTGATGGACAGGAGAAGAGCGGCTGATGTAAAGAAGACCCAAAACAACCCAGTGGTTTCATAAGCACAGCTCATGGATTCTAGTAGAAAGTCACTCCAGTTAGAGAGCTGATCGTTGACCTTCATTTTTCGTGTGGCAATTGTTTGAAACAAATAACTTTTTTTGTAAAACAAATGGATCAAAAGGTCGTTTATCTGTTTTTGGATCTGGTAACATGAAGATGTGTTTGGAAAAATAATTTCTCAAAACCAATGGCTTTAAGAAATAAAAAGTATGAGAAAATAATCCAACAACAAATTGTCAAACAGCATGATTATTAAAAATCCAAACCTAGTAAGACAGTGACAAAGATTGTTTCATAAACCCAGACAGAACTGTTTAATCTCTTCATAAAGGCTCCTCCCCCTTTTCCAGCTGCTTATTTACTAAAGTTTCTGTTGAAGGAACTGTGGCATGATGGGAGATCTAACCACATTTTGACTTGTCAGAATAAGTTGTGAAACAGACAGGAGATGTTCCAAGTGTGTACATTTTGCTTTGTACCAGGTGAGAATATTGCTTCTAAGTGCAAAGAAACGATCACAGCAAAATAAAACCACTCATTTATAAAATGCCCCGTCGTAGATTTTGTGTTTTCCTTTTGATTGTTTTGATTTTTTTTTTTGTCATTTGTTTAGGTCTTAGAGTTGAGTCTTAGCGTGTGGACTTGACATCTTCTTCCTTGAAACATTTAAGTCCAGATTCCAAGACTCAATTTCGACGTCACTTGGATGATTGGCAACCTTTACCGAAATATTTTTTTATGGTGTGTAGAAGTGTAATGATTGATATTAACAAAGATTAGATTCCTTTCATAACGTGTGGTTGCTGATCAGATTCATAGTTAATATTGGTTCATTCTGATTGATTTGATTTACTGACTTGAAATGGATCCAGAACATCTTTATCCAAAACTTCATCCAGTGTGGCTCAGAGAGAAATACCTGGTACTGAACAGTACAGGTGAAGTTTTCCAGATTCCTTGAAGTTCTTGCAAGATAATAAAGTGTAAATTAAATATGTGTACAAACAAACAAGTAAACAAGAATGAATGTTAAATCCATTCGTGTTTTAGTTCAACCCACTGTTGTTTTTCCACATCAAAATAATCCAAAGGGAACATCGTTAGAACATTCTACCACACTGTATGATCACGTCTTTGCTGAACTCAGTTTTTCCAGACATTGGACTGGAATGATGGTTGATCAGTTTTGCTGCATCACATGTGTGTTGTCTGCTGTGATGGAACTTGGGCATTTTTATGTTAAAGTAAATAAAATTACCTTGTCTCAATCCAAATGGTATTTTCCAAGATCAATTATCGATTTATCTATTTTTTAATAAATCTTTTAAAGGTAAAGGTCGACTTGATATGATTAACAACTCTCTTCAGGTCAATCTGGATGGATTGTATGAATATAATGTAAATCGATTCTGCGAGTAGATCGATTCACTGTTATACACCTAATACTGTAGTCTCATTCTTGTTGCAAACTTCACATTTTCCATCAATATTTTTCCAGTGAAATAAAGATTGTCACTCAGTTGAGTGTGACTAAATCCGATTCCTGACAGCAGTCAAGACTGTATTCAAGTCTATTTTGACCCTTGAATCCCATCTTCCCAGCAACTCTTTGTATCCTGTGTTACCACTTTACTTTCTTCTCTTCTTCTCACCATCTTTGCCATCTATCCAGTAAATTCTCCTTCACAGTATTTTTTTACTTCTTTATTGCTGACAGTTACACACACATCAATAAAAGTCCTTGTGACTGCTAATTTTGCGTTTTCATTTGCTAGTTTCTCTTCAGTCCATCTATCGTCCATCTTTGTTGCATTTATGTGCCAGCACCCACATACCTGCAACTACAATGCCTTCTGATCGTAGTCTATATAATGTCTGTTCCATTTCCAGTAAAACATCCAGTTTACATTCTGAATGACCACTTTTGATACTGGCTAACAATGAACTTGAGTCAGAGCAAACTAGATTTCTAAGTGATTCAAAATATAGTCAAGGCCAGAGTAATCTTTTAGCAAAGGGCTGGCCAACTCTGGGCATCAAGAGCCTGTTTTCCAGTTTCTCCCTAAACTGCTTACTGCTGATTAGCTGACTCAAGTGATTCCAAACCCTGATTGGCTGAACACACCTGATTTAGGTTATCAGCATCAAGCAGTTTGGGGAGAGCTGGAAATCAGGCAGGATTGAACCTCTGGAGGACCAGGGTTGACCAGTCCTGTTTTAACAGCAGTCGGCTCACAGACTGGTGGGTAGGGGTGAGTAGATCCAGTCTTAATCACATTCAGGATGAGTGTAGATGGGTTGCAGGTGTGTCAGGAGTTCCCGCCTGTTTTCTTCTGCATCGGTGGAAAAAAAGACACCTGCAGGAAAAGGCCAGAGAACAGCAGTGGCAGAGACAACCAGAAGATGGAGACAGAGGGAGAGGAACCTGTCAGGCCATGACAGAATCAGTCTGTCGTCATGCGTGCTTTGAGGAATATTTCAGTCGTTACACTCGTGCTTTCTCTCAAAGTCACTGTGATTTAACTTTTGAGGCAACCTCTAACGTAAATCATCTCTCTGTGTTTCTGCATCTGTTTCCCAGGATACTCTGGGGCTCCCCAGCGGTATTGTGAAGATGAGTGTGACATCATGGTTCTTGGTGAGCAGCTCAGGTACTCGGCACCGCCTCCCTCGAGAAATGATCTTTGTGGGCCGAGAGGACTGTGAGCTCATGCTACAGGTGAGGTTTCTTTCATGACAGATGTACGGTGCACAGGTGAGCATCTGGAGCAGGTGAACCAGCTCAGCCACAAGGCCATGAGAAAAAAAGGGCAGAGTGTCGCAAAACAGTCATCTCATTTCCAAACACAAGTATCCAAAGGAGTTCAGTAAACAGTGCAGACTTCCAGACTGAAAACAAGAACACAATGAAGACTGGCCATCAGGATTAGTAGGCCTCCATTGGTCAGCGTTGACCATGGGTGACTGGTCCTCATTCTTGGTTTTTCAATGACAAACCAGAAACAAAATGGCCTTCCTTCTGGTTAAAGCTGCCGTCTGCTGTCTCTGTTGTTCAGACATCGACAGCAGGCACAGAGCCCGTTGTTAGAACCTTGTAGTTCTGAGGTGACCCGACAGCCAGCCTGGGAGTAAAGCAGCAGTTAGACTTCAGAATCTTTTCTTGTGAAATTTTTTGTTTTTGACTCTGAACCTCCAGAATTGCAGTTTTCCATTTTCGCCTTTAGCTTCACAGTATGAGCTTTCCAGCAGAACCATGCGGACTTCAGCCTTTTTCTGATTGGCTGAGGTAAATATTTCCACCCATTTGTCTGCCAGCCTGGTTGTGACCTCACTTAACTGTGTCAGCTAACTCTACCTGGATAAAGAAGGGACGTCCTCCAGACACTCCTCAAAACCCCAGTGACTGTTAAGACGGCGTTGAATGAGTCCACTCTCACCTGGATCCTTGTACTGCTGTGAATTGCTGATGGGAAGTTGTGTCTACAGTCTCGCAGTGTGGACAAGCAGCATGCTGTCATCAACTACAACCCAGCAACTGATGAACATCTGGTGAAGGACCTGGGCAGTCTGAACGGGGTGAGGAGCCAACACAGAGACAAATACATCACATTCTGTGGGAGCCTAAGTCATCAAATCACCATTGACAGAGGGGGGGGCATATATATAAAGAAGTGCATGAATATCAAGATCAATATAGAGATAAGTATAAAGTAGGGCTGAGTGAATAAAACGATAGCTATCGATCTTGCAAAAGAACTTTTTTTCAATAGAAAAATGAGCCTATCGCGATAGATTTTTATTTTGAAGGGTCCGAAATTAACACTCACCAGTTGCAAGCGTCTTTGGTGAGTAAAAGTTTAAAGGTTAGTCACCACATGGAGAGTAAATGTGTAAACTAAGTTATGTTTATTAGCTCTTCTTTTGATGAATTTCTTTTTTCTTCTCCTCCTCTACTGTCTGCACGCGAGGTAAACAAATAGCGGATAGACACCTCCAACCACTGCGGTCACTCCACCTGCGCAGCGTTTAGTTTGGTTGATGGAACAGCAGAAAATGCTGCAATTTATAACAGGATCCAGTCAGAACTGAAGGATAAAGCTGTAAACAGACAGATTACAAAGACTCGCTTAAGACATGGCGGATAAATACAACAAGATGATTTCATAGGACATAAACTGTATTTTCTAAATAATAACAGAATTGAATCCACTGTGTTTTAGCAGCATTTTTGCAGCATTTTGAGTCGGTGTTAAACCAAAAACTGCTACCTGTAAGATATTGCTTCCCTCGAGAGAGCTACAGCTTTAATGCCAATGATATATAATGACAATAACCCAAAACTTTGTTTTCAGGCTATTATTGTTATGATTTAATATAAAATGTGATCATCTGAAGGCAGAGTTAGGAAATCTCTAATAAATCTGTCCTTGTTTTCTCAGCATTTTTATGCTATTTCATTTTCTTTAAAAAAAAATAAAGCTCAAAAAGTAAAACACCATAGGTATTTCTGTGAAAAATACTGTTAAATTTGGCAATTAAAATATCTGTTTGGCTGGTAGTTTTTAATTTCTTTTTTTATTATTATCAACCGACCAACTTGGCTGGTGACTCAAATTAAACTTCGGCCCCTGTGTGGAGGTATTTTAGTTATTTAAAATCCAACAAAAAACAGAGTAACGTGCACTGTAAATTGTGCAGAAGGCATTTTCCTTCTAAAACTGGAAATACTATCAACCTTTTTTAACAGCTGAAGCAGTGACACCAAGCATTCTCAATCTCAGACTGAAATAAACTATAATTCTCCATCAAAAACAACAAAATTAAGACCTTCACAGCAGCAACAGTCTAAACTACGAGAGGATATTCAGAGAATTTGCTTTTAGTTCCTAACTTATTCACAGGATGTTGGCAAAAATGTTTGTCAATTTTATGTTTGTTCTTTAAAACCTGAAAACATTAGAATTAATTTGTAGAACTAATGCTTTGTTTTTAAATTGAACTGATCAAGCAGTTTAGTGTTTAGTTTAGTGCAACACATTAGCTTTTGCTTTAATTTTCAGTTTAGTTTGAAATATTTGTCTTTTTTAAATTTTCTGACAAAAACCTGTTGCATCATGTTCCTTCAGTGGATCTGTTATGTTTAAAGTATGGTAGGAAATAAATATTGAAATCTAAACAACCTGCTGATGATTACAGATTGCTCTAATGAGCCACAGAGCGTTCAAATTAAACAAATATAGTTATTTGGTTTATATCGCAACATATACCCTGATAAGAAAAAAAAAAAAAAAAACTACATCATGATATAAAAACTTCACTATCGCCCAGATCTAGTATAAAGATAACTGTTGTGACATACCTGAAGGCTACAGTGAGACCGTGAAAGGTGAACTTCGATATGGCTAGGGAACACTACACAGTTCTGCCCTTTGGTTGTCACGCATCCTCCCATCCATCATTGATGGATGAACCCCAAGGTCACTCACTGACTTCATTAAAGAGCATTTGAAGCTGTGCTTTAGCTCTGCAGTCTCAACTGTCTTAAAAAATATGACTTTGTTGATCACTGATGATTCTACAACCATTAGTCCATTGGAAGACCTCACCCATCTCTGACTGTTTTTAAAGAGCAAATATGTATAAAAAGAAGTAGTTTAATAAAATTCAAAGTTAGTTCAGTTGTCTTCTGTATCAAATGTGAATACAGTGGTAAAAGGTGTCTTAGCTCTGTTTTAAAATAAATGAAAACTAATTTATTAATGCAACAACCCACTTAGTGGATTCTCAGGCAAATGAACTGGCTTCAGTTAATGTTTTCAAACCAGTCTGATGGAGTAAGTGGGAAAAGTAAAGAGGTCTTGGCATTGCCCCCAGATTCAGGATGGGGAAAGCTCTACCTCTAGCTCACCCACTGGTTGCAGAGTAGATTATAAAAACTGTTTCAAAAATAAACATGTTATCAAGTTATGGTGAAGTTGAGTGATGGCATCTGGATTTAAAATCCAGACACTTATATAAGTGGTCAACCATTCAAGAGAAAATATTTTAAATCCAGATGCCATGACTCAAATTCAAGACATCACCTGGATTCATCCACGTTGTCAAATTAATAAATCATTTTGCTTTCAAAACAAATACATACATATTTACCATTTATCATTTTTTATTTGAAAATCTGTTAACATAAGTTGACTTTCATTAAGAAATATAGAATTGACATGTAAACATATCTACATGCTTTTCTCCAGACGTTTGTGAACGACCTGCGGATCCCTGACCAGACCTACATCACTCTCAAACAGTCTGACATCATCCGCTTCGGATACGATATCCTTCAGTTTCACAAACATGCTGTGTGTGTACATTAGCAGAACACTTGACAGGGCTCTGATAGTTGTGAATGTTGGTTGAGAAGAAGGCCCAAGGTTTTTATCAGCTGCCATTGGTGAAGTTTAGGGTTTTCATACAATGGGGATCAAAAGTTTGGGCACTCCAGGTAAGATGTTATTTTATTGTGCATATAGAACCCAGGGAAAGATTGAAAAATCTTCTAAAGACATCGGTTTACAGATGAGACATCCTTTTACTATGTCAAAAAATTAGGCTTTATTTCCATCATTACCCCTTTCAAAATAACAGAAAACAAAATAATGTTGTGTAAAAAAGTGTGGGCACTTTGCATAACTTATTGCATGCACCGCCTTTGGAAAAGCTGAGATGAGACAGTGTCATGGATTATTCACAATCATCGTTTGCAAACTCCAGATGATTTCAATCTCAAAGATTTTAAATAATCTGAGTGATTTGACCTTGTCCCAACAATCAGCATCATGGGTTCTTCCAAGCAGTTTCCATAACAATGAAACTGTAAATAGTTGATGCTCACAAAGCAGGAAAAGGCTTTAAAAAGATAACAAAGCATTTTCAGATGCAAATATCCTCTGTTCAGAATGGCATTAAGAAATGTCAACAGGAACAGTGGAGGTTAAAGCAAGATCTGGAAGACCAAGAAAAATCTAAGACAGAGCAGCTCACAGGATTGTGAGAAAAGCAAGTAAAACCCACTTGTACAAATATGGTCTTCATGAAAGAGTGATCTGAAGAAAATCTCTTTGACGTCCTCGCCACAAAATTCAACGTCTGAAGTTGGCAAATGAACATATAAACAAGCCTGATGTGTTATGGAAACAAGTTCTGTGGACCAACCAGGTTTTGCAGTGGCCTTCCCAATCACCTGACCTCAGCATCATTGAAAATCTATGGATAGACCTGAAAAGAGCAGTGTGTAACAGACATCCCAGAAATCTCAAAGAACTGGAAGACTTTTGGAAAGAAGAACGGATGAAGATTCATCAAACAAGAATTGAGAGACTCTTGGCTGGATACAAAAAGCATTTACAAGCTGTAATCATTAACAAGGGTGGCAGTACAGGGTACTAACTCTGCAGGGTGCCCAGACTTTTGTACACGCTATTATTTTGTTTTCTGTTATTTTGAAAGGGTAAATGATGGAATAAAACGCCTATTTTTTGACAGATTAGAAGGATGTCTCATCTGTAAACTGATGCTTTTAGGAGATTTTTCAAATTTTCCTTGGGTTCTTAATGCACAATAACACAACATTTTACCTGGGGTGCCCGAACGTTCGATTCCCACTGTATTCATAAAGGTCAATAATCAGTTGTAAAAAAAAAAGCAGATTTACAAACTTGTTGTGTCTGAGATTGTAACAATTCAGTCTTTTCCTGAGCTACCCCTCCACATTCTCATGTCTATGTGCTGGAGAAGAGCCAACACAAAGTCCCAGAGGAGGCTCTGAAGGTCAGTGTGTGAGCATCTGTGTCAATGTGTGATAGATGGATAAATCTTTATTTGTCGTGGTCACAGGTACAATGAAATTGTGTCTTTGTTTTTGTGTTATCCAAAATGTGGATGTGTGTTTAAGCTTGAGTGTCTGTGTATGTTTGTTGTTGCAGCATGAGAAGTACAGCAGTCAGCTGCAAATGAGTTTGAAGGTCGTGGAGGAGAAAAAGAGGGAGGAGCAGGAGCAAATCCTTGGTGACCGGACTCAGAGCTCCAAAAGTCTGACTCAAGGTAAAAAGAGTGCAAATATTGAGATGAAGTTGGACTGGCGCACACACAGATGTGTCCTTGACGTTTGCCTGGTTTCTTGCTGCCGCAAACATTTTGTACTATTGAAGTTGTGATGCTTATTAGAGATGACTTTTAAAATTAACATTCTTGATTCTTCTAAAGGACCTTTTTGGAGGTCTCTACTCCATGTTATTTTTTTCTGCTGATTTGATCTACCCTGGAACATATCCAGGTGGGGCATATGCAGGTGGTGCTGTGGATGAAATTGAAAGTGGTTTCATCATTTTCCTTCCTTTGAAAGAAGATTTTTATTTTCCTTCTCTCCTTTTGCCTTTTCTTTACCTTTTTCATGCTTTTTTGATTCTCTTTTCCAATAATGGACATGACTGTATCTCCTTCCACATCTGGCCCCAGGAGTGAGCTTGGGGAACACATTTTTGGCTATGCAGCAAGCAGGGAATATGCCGTGCTGCGAAATAGGGGCAGGCCACATGAATTGGCTCGCGAATCGTGTTCAGCGTGAATGCACCTTCAAGCACTCTGTGGAAGATCTAGAGCAGGGGTGTCAAACTCAAGTTCTCAAGGGCCGGCCACCTGCTGGTTTTCCCGAAATCCTGCCGAGTTGGCTGCTGATTACCTGGATCTGTTGTGTTTAGCCAAAAAGGAGTTTTAACGGCTGGTTGGTTGGAAACCATGTAGGACACTGGCCCTCGAGGTGTGGGGTTTGACACCCCAGATTTAGAGCTAATCGACTGTTCAATGACCAAAACCACACTATTCTTCCTGAATGAGAAGCTTGACTATCAGCTGAATTCTCCTCTGGAATTCTCCTTGGGAGACTGAATTGCGTGATGCCGCTGCAGTTGGAGTACACTCTCCGGTCACCCTTTTGAAAAGAGAGACCCTCACCCTAGTCTTCTAATTTAATGGCACTGTCCCCAACTGTAGCTCAATTTCACAAAAGCAGGTCATGCATGACAGGCCCACACTATGGAGAGAAATTAGTATCAGTCCGGTTTGTGCGTGTGTAATTTTGATTCGTGCATAACTTTAGATTTGTGCGTGCGTAAACCTTTATTTGTGCGTAACTTTAGGTTTGTGCGTGCATAATTCTTGATTTGTGCGTAACTTTGGATTTGTGCATGCATAA
>BSAI01000101.1:8802929-8869527 GCA_036245035.1 Adrianichthys oophorus
TTTGTGCATGCATAATTCTTGATTTGTGCGTAACTTTGGATTTGTGCGTGCGTAATTCTTGATTTGTAACTCATAAAATACATTTTTTGCATGAGTTCAAAATGACAAAATATTAAAAAATACAAAGTACAATGTACACATGCACAACTTAAAATTACGACAGCTTGAAACTAACTATGCGCACAAATCTTAAAAAAATATGCACGAGTCCCTTGTTACGCACACACAAAACCACATTTACACACGAATCTGATTTGAGACTCTTTTCACGTCTCCCAGATTCGTGCATAAGTGATGCGTTTAAATGCTACTGGAATGCTGGGTCATCAGAGTTTTCTGATCAGCCGCTCTGAACTTAGACGGTGAATAATATCTGGTGAAACTTGACATTTTCCAGCTTTCTAAAACAGATGTACCGGCTTATTAATATAAAAAAGTCTGAATATGGGTTTTTATAACACTTGTCCTTTAAAAATAAAAATATTTTCCAGAATTAAACAGTCCATCTTTGCATCCCCACCCCCCGACAGCGCCTCAGACACGGGGCTGAGAAAACTCTGATGACCCAGCATTCCAGTAGCATTTAAATGCATCACTTACGCACGAATCTGGGAGACGTGAAAAGAGTCTCAAATCAGATTCGTGTGTAAATGTGGTTTTGTGTGTGCGTAACAAGTGATTCGTGCATATTTTTTTAAAGATTTGTGCGTATAGTTAGTTTCAAGCTGTCGTAATTTGAAGTTGTGCATGTGTAAATTGTACTTTGCATTTTATAATATTTTGTAATTTTTGAACTCATGCACAAAATGTATTTTATGAGTTACAAATCAAGAATTACGCACGCACAAATCTAAAGTTATGCACGAATCAAAATTACGCACGCACAAATCGGACTGATACTAATTTCTCTCCATACACAACATCCAGATACTAAAGGTACTCATCCATCCCTGATGCCCTGCTGCAGAGGACCATGGCAAATCAAATAAAGCAGTTAAAAAAAAATTACCTTAATGCATCTCTGATCCATTTAAACATTCTTTATTGTTAGTTATTCAAAACATCAATTTAATGTAAAACTGTCAAATCAAAATGTTAATTTTTACAATCAATTTTATTTAAACCAAACTCTTTTATTTTTTGACTTTTTTTTTTTTACAACTTTCAAATGTGTGTGTCTGTGTGGCAGAGGCTCCGTTGAGTCGGCCCACTCCTCTCTACGGTCAGCCATCCTGGTGGGGGGAGGAGGATTTTGGGAATAAAGTTCAGAGCAGCGAAGAACCTCTTCCAGGTAAACAGTTTTTTTATTTTTTGATGCACACATTTTAAATACGTTACTGTCTGTCAGAGATCGCTATATAAGTTCTTCATCCTACATAACTTTTATGGAAGTGAGGAGTAGCTGTACCTGTAAGTGTAGCTTTTACCCCCTAACCAATTGAAGTTAAAGCAACGTAAAAACGCTTAGGGATCATAACGACAAACATGGCTTGATTTCCTAAATGTCCGTGTGCGTAAAAAATGTACCAGACCAGAGCAAATCAAGTATCACATGATTTGCTAAATGACTGGGGGAAGCTGTTATACGGTGCCCTTCACGCAGCACTCCAAGAAGGTGACCACGTGCAATGCTGCACGCACAGGATGTGCAGGTGATGCATAAAGTAAGTGCCTGTAAGATGCCCTATTGGATATCCACACAAACTACTCTCTGATTGTCTAGTTTTCTCATTTCTGACAGTCAAGCTGCACCCAAGAGACGTGAGCATATTATTATAGATTGCTTTGAGGTATTCATTGACAGATCATCAAACCTCATGGCTAGAGCACAAACATGGAGCACTTCCAAACACCATAGTGCTGTTAAATTTAACTCCACAGGGTGTGATTTCTGGTATAACCAAGGCATGTTATGGTAGAGTCAATGACAGACTTTTAACTGAAAATTGTGGCTTCTTAGACAATATTCTACCTGGTGATCTTATACCTGCAGACAGAAGTTTTGACATCAATGATTCCATGGGCTTATTATGTCCTCAGGTAAAAATACAGCATGGAGATTGTCCGTATTAAAGGAAAGGCATCAGTTAAGCTCCATAAGCTTCTGCCTATTCCTTTTTTATTGGTTGTTTGTATTGCGTAGTATGTTAACAATACAAATTGCAAACTAAACCAATAATCATTAAAAAGCAGTTGACAATGACAAAGATAATTTAAACTAGAAACATTGCTAACCTCGGGATTCGTGTGGGAAGAGTGATTGGATCTGTTAAACAAAAATAAAACATTTTGAATGGTCTCCTTTTAATTGAATTTGTCATTTGTCAAGAAAATGAGGAATGGACTCTTACTGGAGAAACAGCAGTTGTCACTTGCGATCTCACTAACTTGTCTTCCTTAATTGTCCAGTTTGAGTAATGTTGTAAATACGTGTATGAATATTGAATACTATTTTTATACCAACAAAAAGAAATATTTATGTATTTAATTAAGTGTTTGATCTTTGTTGTTTTTCCTTGTAGATAGCAAATGTGTCCATGCAATGTAAAGCATCGGTTGAGAGAATTTTTCCTCGCATCCATGATGGTTTGCAAATCAAAATATTACTTCATTTAAGCCTTAAACAGAGTTCATCCACAAAACAGCTGTAAATATTCATGGACTGTGTGAAATAACCCTGTGAAACAAGAAAAACTGTTTACTGTGAAAAGGACAAATTCAAGTTTAGGCTACGAACAGTTTAATTGAAAATAAAATAAGTAATGCAAAATGTATAACACCTGAATCCGCACAAAAATGTCAAATACACTTGTACAAACTTAACTGAAAACAGTGTAATTTTAAACAAAACCAGTTTTGTGGGGAGCACATCTTTATCTGCTATCAATTCAATGTACATGTTTATGCACTTGGAGGTGCTTTGTCTGCATAAGGTAACAGTAGTGAGCAATAAAATGAAACAATCTGACCACAAATCGTTGGATTACAATCTTTTTGCATGGGTTTTTCATCTTTTCCTACATTCAGGGCAATATCACTATTAGGATTGTTCTTGATTTTAAGGCAACACAAACGAAACTGGTGAAAATGATCATTTTCATCGTCACATCTGATCATCTCTCCACAAGCACCTTTTCTTGAGTAAATCCAGTAAGCTTTCTCTTGAGTCACAGTCTTCTTTTCCCGCAAACGAATAACAGCTTCCACCCAGAAAAGACAGGCCGATGTGTGGGAACAACTTCCACTAAGATCAGCTTTGCAGTCGCAGTTGGCTTTGAGAATGTTCCCTGTCTTTTCATCGATTAACCAGACCATGGCTGCAGAGTCATTCAAGGCTTGTGAATGGAGGTCCTGAAGAAAATAATATTTACAATGAAAATAGACAGAAAAGGCTGAATTAGAATGAGCTATTTGCTATCCAAATTCCCCTAGAATAATCCTAAAAAAATAATCTATTAAACAGCACAAAGTAGTCAATCAGGAAAATAGTGCAACTCAAATCCATGCATCTGATTTAATATGAGGTTCGATTTGTGCCAAAAATATGTTTTTGCATCCACTGTCAATGTCTTTGGTTCATTGTCAATGTCTACTGAACAAGTTTGTTGAACATTTGTCCATGTCTATGCACTACTAACCATCAGAAAAGTCCTTAGCAACCGTTGCTACCATTGTTAGCTCCTGTCGTTTCACAGTGTCATCAGAAAAAACCTTAGCAACCATTGCTACCGTTGTTAGCTCCTGTCGCTAGCTCCTGTCGTTTCACAGTGGCGTCAGAAAAAACCTTAGCAACCATTGCCACCGTTGTTAGCTCCTGTCGTTTCACAATGTCATCAGAAAAGTCCTTAGCAACCGTTGCTAGTGTTGTTAGCTCCTGTCGTTTCACGGTGTCACCAGAAGAGTCCTTAGCAACCGCTGCTAGCGACGTTAGCAGACAATGGATGCAAAAACACATTTTTGGCACAAATAGAACCTCATAATTTAACAGACTGTAACAAGTATGTTGGGTGTATGGCCAACAGGACAGCCTAGCTTTAGCATGATAGCATGGGAGCAGTTTTAAATCCTCTTTTTCAGTTGTTTGTGTTACTATTCCCAAGTATTGTTTGCTTAGAAGTTAATATGCTAGGCCTTAGTCACGTTAGTGTGACAAAGTTGAAGAGGTACAAAGTTGAAATGAGTTGTTTGGAAAAAAAAAAGTCAACATCAAAAGTGAGTTCACATGAAAAGTTACATTATTAACTCTGCAAACTCCTACATTTAAAACAGATGAACAAGAAATAAAAGGTCATCTCATTAAAAAGTTAAAACTAGAGACTCAATAGTTTTGTATTTCACAAAAAAAACCTCCCAATTTCTGCTTGTCCTGAAGACTCCTGCTGTCAACTTTCCTTTCTTGTATTTACATTTGACATTTAAAAAAATGAGAGAGTGAAATGAGAAGTGAGAAAGTGTGACAGCGGGATCCTGAACACTGTTGCCACAGGTTTACAAGGGTTTATAGCGAAATTCAGCCAATCACAATAAAAAAAATCGTGCAGTTTTTAGAAAGTCCTGGGGGCCGCATATTATTGATTTAATGACGCCGTGAGCCTGTGGGCTAGTGGAAGCCTGAATACCTAGGGGCTGGACTTTGGACATGCTTGCCTTAAGTGTTGTTTGAATGTGTTCACTACAACCTGTCGCCCTCAGCATGCCTGTAGAAAAAAAATGTGCATTCACATTTTCACCTTACCTTACCTGGTGGTCTACAATCTTAAAACATTTCCTACGAGGCACTCAGGTGGCCCGTACAGAGTTGCTCATTTTTCACCTGCAGACAGCCCGTATCCACCCGTAAGGACAGTTGTGGCCAAGGCTTAAAATATGCTAATTGTCATATAGCTGGTGGGATTAGATGCAAATAGATTAATGTTTCACACGGAGCATGACTTATCAAACCGGAATTCGGATTCCAGTTGTTTGTACTTATGTTTTGCACTTCTGAAAGGAAGTTTCAAAATGACCCAACTTTATTCACAAACATCATCTGTAAATGTGGAGTATCTAGAGCACGCCAGAGTATATTCTTTGTTCCAGCAGCATCCAGTCTCTCTTCCTTTACTCTACTCTTCAACTGCACTAATTTAACACGTTGCTTTTATAGCGCTCTTCAAGTATATACTGTATCCTAGGTTTAACTGAAAATGTTCCAAAAGTGGTGTTGACATTAAGAAGTGAATGCTTTCTTGTCGGCATTACTGTTCATTGACAGGGAGCACATCTATGATCCAACAGGAGAACAAGAGAAACTGTGATGTTGTTTTTGTGTGTGGGTGCTTTGTAGAAAGTGTCAAACAAAGGATTGATATGGAGTCCTCATCAATTCAAAAACAAAACAAAAAGAGGATCGTGTGTTTGATGGTCAAGGAGTTGCAATGCTGATTTTTTTTTTTTTTTTTTTTTTAAAGGTGTTTGTTTTTCAGCTTCTGGTTGCCACCTGTCTCAGGAACTTGATATTCACTCACCCATTTATTCATTCATGCAGTATTGTCTGTGTTTTGATCAGATGTGCAGAAAAGCACCCTGTCTGTGGATCCAGGCCTGTCCGGATCTCTCTCAGATGCACAACCAGACTCATTGTTTCCTTCATACAACCGTGAGCCCAGCTACTTTGAGATCCCCACCAAGGATTTCCAGCATCCAAAAACTATGGGGGTGGAGCTCCATGAAATCCCAACTAAGGACACGGACACACTCATGACCCTGCCCTCCCCTCCTATCCCCACCCCTCCTGTTGTCCAGAGTCATGCGTCCTTCACTATTGAGTTTGATGACTGCACCCCTGGAAAGATGAAGATCAAAGACCATGTCACAAAGTTCTCCACCCGACAGCGGAAGCAACAGGCTTCACTCACCAAGATTAGCATCACCCCTGCACCTGCAGAGATGATGTCAGCAGAGAACAAGGTGGCTGATTGGCTGGTTCACAGTGATGTCAGTTTGATCAAGAAGAGAGCTCCAAGTGAAGATGTTTATAGCACCAAAAGTGATCTTGCTATGAACATCAAGATGCTCAAAGGTAAGAGAGCATCATATTCGGTTTATTTTTAAACTAATTTGAACAATTTATTTGTAGCAACTTCATTGAAATATTGAACTGTAACAATATCCCTGGTGTTTGTTTACTGTAGTTTGTATTGATATGAAGTTTTAGAATTCATTTCACAAACCACACATTAAATCGTTTACCTTTTTATTCCTTTAAGCGCCCTTGTGGGCTTTTTAGATTCAGTGTGAGCTCCTTAATGCAGAGCTAAATCACACATTTTAATAGTCTTCAAATACATGACATAAAATGCTGTTTGAACTCTGTGCACGACTGTATGTGCTGTCAAAGGAGAGTGAAGATCCTGCTTCCATCTGGTTTGCTCCATACTGTACACTGCTCCTCTAAAATAAACTGAAGTCTGGAATGCCATCATAACAGATGGAGCAGCATCACTGTGCATCTGTGAGCCAGAAGTGAGCACAGACGATGGGGGCGGAGCATGCAGGGGAGCTGGAGCATCCTTCTTTTGGCTGCACGCTTTAGTGGTCTCAACAATGAATCGTCTGCCTCCATTTAACCCAATCTTCCTCCTCCTCACATCAATAATGATAAATAAAATATATATAACTTATATATCATATTCATTTATGTAACACATAATAATAAATAATATTATTCTGAATTTTCTCATACATGCTCTGTGGTAATAAATAAAAATCAAACTTTACTTATAGTTCAGGTATGTCTAGTATCAAATGTATTCATTTTAAAACTTCAGTCCAACAACTTCCAGTACTAGAAAAAAAAGAAACTGTATAATATTAAGTCTGTCATGATTAGATTCTCAGATACTTTATTCCTGCTTTACTGTTTTTGACTAGTGCAATGTTACAGAGGGCTGATGGTTTGTGCTGTTAGCAGGTCATCACCATGACGATGGAACTCAGAGCGATTCAGAGGATCCAGTTCTCAAAGACAGAGGTAAATCTTTTCCCTCTGCCCAACCAGAGCAGCCAGAGAGTTCACAGCGCACCACCCAGTCATGTCCACTTGCAGCTCCAGCAGAGGAGCTCCATCAGCTCCTGCAGTATTCTCCACCAACACCAGCCCCAGCATCACAGGTGGCCTCTAAGCCACTGTCCCAAAGTCCTCCCCAGCCTCCATCCCCTACAGAGATGCCTAAACAAGTCGTCCCTGACCATCTCTCTCAACAGGCCTTCATCATCGAGTTCTTTGATGACAATCCACGGAAGAAGCGTTCACAGTCCTTCACTCACAACACAGCTAATTCTGAATCTTACTCTACACTCAAGACCAAACTGGAACGAAGGAAAGGTGGGGAGAGGCCAGCATCAGTGCACGGTCATGTCTACCCTACCCAGCAGGTAACCGTTCCTCTAAAGGGCCAAGGCCACGGAGGTCCCCAGAGGTCTAGCTCTCTTAAGCGGGAGAAGACTGAAGGGGAGGGTGCTTCCTCAGCTGCTACACCTCGGTCTTCATCAGGAATCATTATAAGGTCATTTGGCAGCATTGGTAAGAAATCAAAACTCTCCCAGGAATTTTCAGCAGAAATCCTCAAAGACACTGGTGAGAAAGACACTTCCCCTACCAGAGACAAGATGTCCCCCCCTCCGAAGTCTGCGCCTGCTGAGATGGTTACCCCACATTATACACGTATGACATTTCCACAAGAACCTCCTACACCTTCTTCAGTCTCCTACCCCACTTCCCCATCACAGCCTCTAGAAGTGTTAAAGCCCCCATCCAGCACTGTTGGCAAAATTGACTTTTCAGCCCACGCATCTAAACACCCCATGTCCACTGGTGCCTGTGGAGGAGAGCCCAAAGATTCTCAAAGGATTGTGAGGCACGAGGAAGATGACAGTCTGAGTGACGCTGGGACATACACCATTGAAACTGAATCTCAGGATAAAGAAGTGGAGGAGGCTCGCAACATGATCGACCAGGTAAACCACAGTCCTCCTACAACATAATGGATGAGCTGCTTGTATGTGTCTTAGTGTGTTTTTATAAAAATGCAGTCAGTTGGTTCTTGAAATTTTTTGTACTGGTTACTTTTCTTTACTAAAATAAATGTACATGTCAAGAAAAATGTTTATCCCATTATTTCCGTTCTGTTAAAGGCCTGTTAAAGTTTATACACGTAACCTTTTACGTCTTGTTGTTTCTTGCTGTCCCCTACCATCAGGTGTTTGGTGTCCTTGATTCTCCAGAGTACAGCGGGTCTTCACCTGGGGTCTACAGACCTGTTATAAGCGATGACAAGGATGAGCAAGATAACCTGCCATGTGTTGATAGATCCTCAGAGTCATTACATAACTTTGTCCAAGTTCCTATCAGTTCCCCCCCAGTAGCCCCCATAGAGGTAAATTGAATTAGATTTAGTGTTAAAACTGTTCCTCTTGAAGTTGTAGTCCTGTTACATAGATAATTTTACTATTTTAAAGACCTTTTTTTTCTTTGCTAGTTTTTGTTGCATGATGTCTACCGTATTTTTGTCTTCAGATTCCTGTTTGTTCAGCAGATCTGGAGGGACCAAAGTGGGTTTCCCACTGGGCCAGTTTAGCTGACAGCTGTGTTGACACTGGTTCCACTCTGCATCAAGAGGGATGTCTGGAAGGTGGTCTATCACTCACATTAACCTATGATGAATACTTGCTTAGTCATTTACCAACATTAGCTGCTAAGGATAGGATTAGGAGAAATTGTCGTTCATCAATTTTTTCTTGGCCCTTCAAAATTTGTCTCTACTAGAGTTTGGGTTGAAATTTTGCTCACTTAAACCGATGGAACAATGTCTTGTTTTATAGATTGTCACTACATGAGCCGTTCAATGGGAAACTTCAGTTATGATAACTCTGACTTGGAGTTGAACCACAGCGGCAGGACAAGACGACTGCTCCCTCAGGTGCCTCCAGAGAAGCTGGACTGCATCACACCAAGCATCTCGATTCGACACGAATCTCACCTAATCCAGACTCCTTCAGACAGGGTTTCTGCTCCAACTCACACACAGGACTCCAGCCAGTGCCTGTCTGTTCAGGATGATGTTGACCCAGACAGCCTTAGTGATGCCAGTCGCTCTGATGATGGACTAGTTCTGGAGAAAGCAAAGAACAATCAGGTCAGGATTGAAAACACGTCTCTCTCTACACCAGGCTTTCAATTTAAAGCTGATGAGAAAGTGTCTCCCTCTAACAAGTCCACCTGTTTTTATATTGGTTCTGATGACTATCCAAGCAAACCTGATAAGGCGCGCAGCCTAGCACAGGCTGAAAGAAATCGAGAACCCTCAGCAAAAGCTCCCCCTACAACAGTTCTGGTCCGCCACCTGAGTGGACATGAAACCAAAAGGGCAGGTATCAAGGCCAACAGCTCCGCACCAAACCTCCAAACGCAAGACAAGGATGCCACCTCTGCTAAGGATGGTTGCATTTCCTGCTTTGTTCGGCAAGAAAGTTTCACTAAAGACCAGCCCAGGGATGCAGTGCAGATTAAAAAACTTCCCCACATCTCCAGTCAGCCATCAATCAGAGATATGGAGCAGAAACAAGGAGACATGCATGACACCCAGTTCTTCTTTCAGGAGCCTGCAGGTACTCTGTCCACGCTAGAGACAAAAATGTCCTCATCTGGTTCTGGTCGTAGCTCAAAAAAGGGGGGTTCCTCCAGCCAAGTAGACAATTCTTTTTCAGGTGATTCAGATGTGGACTCTGCCAGCACAGTGAGCCAAGTCAGTGGTCAAAATGCTCCAGTCAGCTCCTCTTCTAAAAAACGTGCAGCTATCAGCGTTCTTCAGAAAGAAAAGTCCTCTTCCAGCCCCTCCATCCAAGGAAAGGGCCGGCAGCCCAGTGCTCGAGAACGCCTTTCTGAGAAACGTCGCAACCAGACAACACCTGATGCACAAGGTACAGCTGATGCAGGAATGCGATTGCAGATGCGCCGGAGTACAGGTAACTGTGGCTCTCTGGATCTGACAAAGCATGGTGTGCTTCAAAACTCAAATGAATCATCTTCGTCAAATCTGGAAACGCTCAGCCCATCTACTCGCAGCAAGAAAAATGTTGCTCCCCTTCAGAAGGAAGACGATGGAAAAACACCAAAGACAGTGACCCAACAAGTTCTAACACGGTCCAACAGCCTGTCTGCTCCAAGGCCAACTCGAGCTTCAATGCTGCGGCGTGCACGCCTGGGTGAGGCCTCAGATAACGAGGGCACTGAGACTGACCGGGCCTCTCAGAGTTCAGACCATACCCCTGTACCAGCCAAATGTTCTGCTGAGGGAAAAAAGCTTTCCAGGTTGGACATCTTAGCCATGCCTAGGAAGAGAACTGGTTCTTTCACAGGTCCCAGTGACACAGAGTCTTCCTTCACCAGTCGTTCTGGATTCTCTAGTCGCAATGTGGAGACTGTTGCCTCGAGCAGGAAGAATCCAGTGGTTGATTTCCGCCAGTCAGCTAGTAGAGGGTCCAGAGGTCCAGTAAAGCAGTCACTGACCCGAACCCAGTCCACTGGTGCAAAGTACTCTAGCAGTGGTGAGTCATGACTTTCTTTTTAATTTGTAATGCATTGAATTACCAGATGTTTGCTTTTCCCTTTGGAAAAACTCTGTTCCTGTTGTGATTTTATCTTACGCAGCATTTCACGTTCACGTTTTAAAGTTCAAAGAAGAGAAGTGACTGAGCGAGTACCTGGTCATGTTTCTAAATGGTGTTCAGAAAAAATTGTTTGTGATAAGATTACCAAACAGCCACTTTCAGTGGCTCATTGACCAGACTTTAATGAAGATTATGGACGTTTGAATGGAAATCTATATAAACTCGTGAGTGTGGACCAACCCCTCTACTCTGGGTGTTGTCTGTGAAACAGCACTATGAAAGTGTTATTGATTGCCACACGCCTGTTTGTGTAGCGATTGTTTTTCCTATTTTAGCAACTCACCTTGAGACGTCAGTTTCACGCTTTAGGTGCAATCATTTTGCAATGATATAGCAATAATTTCTAATGAATGCAGGTACGCGTCGAAGACAGAAGGGATCAGACTTCTCTTCCTCTGAAGAAGAGTACGATTCAAATCCTGGCACTTTCAAACCCAAACATTCCTCAAATACGACTGCCTCAGTCAAGACTCCTCGCAGCCAGCGGACTGCTGCCACCAGATCCAAGTCTGTGTCCTTAGAGACAGAAGAAGATGATGACCAAAATGACGTTGATCCGTACCAGAATTGGTCGACGCATAGTGCAGAGATTGCAAAGTAAGATTTGTGCAGCTTGCTGCCTGGTAATGAAAGTCAAACCTGCACGTTCACACCTTTACTCTTGCTTCTGCTTCAGGCTTAGTCAGGATCTCGCCAAAGATTTGGCCATTCTGGCAAAGGAGATTCATGATGTTGCTGGAGATGGGGACCCTCCGAGTCCTGAAGGGGGCACCACCACCTCGACTACTTTGTTGCCACACACCAACACACCAGACTCCACCATTTCTGCCAGGGATGAGGTGGGTTCTGTAGAAACTTACATTAATCATCCATGCACTTTTTTGAAAACTGGGAACACAGATGTACTGTATTCAAAACCAGCCCTTTAGCCTGTTCTCCTGCTAAAGTTTATAGTTCTGCATTAAGCCGAGGACAATGATTGCGCATTGGCTCCTCAGCTCAGTAGAACTGTGTTGTACAAGAGCTGAAAATCCCACATTCAGTCATTGGAACTTGCTATTTTAAAGGCTATGGCACTAGCTGCTAATAAATAAAAAGAAGTGCAAGAAGACAGAAGCAGAAAACGAGCAAGTCTATCCCAACTTTGTTCATCTTGTTCAGTAACCCTGTGAACAAAGATTCCTCGTTTCTGGAACTACCAATCACTTTCTGCTGTAGTGATAAACAAGAAGACACAGAAAGGGTTTGGAAACTAGTTTTTTAGAATTTTTTTTGCAGGCAATTTAAATAAATCAGCTCCACTTCAGCAACAAAAGAACACAAAAGCATTTTCAGCACATTTTGTCATACAGATTGTTTGATTTCAAAGAATCTTAACAGCTTTTTTAAATGTAAAAGACAATGAAATTTAAGAAAATGGATTACATTGCATCAAATAATCTCCAGCTTTCCATATCTAGCTCAACTTTAACTGTTACTGTTGTCTCTGTCAATGACCCATGAATGATGCCAGTATCCCTAAGTGTTTAATTAATGGTGTTTAAAAAACAAATAATGACTTACTTGCCTGGAGATAAAAATAATAATCCCATGCAATGTTTCCTATTCTCACATTGTTTCTGACATGTAAATACCCTGGGTAAAATCTTAATATTTCCAAAAGACTGATTCCAGTCTGAAAATAAGAAGTCACCCTGGGATTATTGTTTTGGTGATGTATTTTATGTTCAAACAGCTCCATGTTGATACTGTCTGTGATTGAACACATGCACTTTTAACTAGTTGGCTCTCTGCCATGAACAAGAATTTGGTAACACTTAGAGAATACGGTAGCAATTTAGATGAGGTACAGCAAAACACTCAATATAATGTTGACAATGATAGTTAATGCATTTGTTAAGCTTTTAAGCTGTTAACTTCTCATTGATTGATTGTGTGAGACATAATTAACCACAAACCACTGAGGTGTCAACGCTCACCCTGGCTGTAATCAGCAATCAAAGTTGTAGCCCAGAAATTTCAATGGACCCTGACTCCACTAAACATATTAATTTTCTGGTTGAAATGATGACTGGATTTAAATTTCAGTCTCTCATTGCATTTAGTCTGCACAAAAGTATCCAACGCCAGTATTTGAAACCCACTGAGCTGTTCATTTCATGAAGATTACATTTCATTCATCTGAATTCTTACTGCTGTGAAATTTTTAGTACTTCTCTCCATGTTTACTACCTGACATGATCAAGGAAAACTGTTCATTAAACTGAAATAACAACACATCTGTCAATGCTACACCATTGGTGACTGCACTCATTCCTGCACTGACTGTGTGTTTGCCCTTTCAGTGGTTTTGCTGCTAATGACTGTTGTTCTTTCACCATCACTGAGCGGATTTTGCTGATTGTTCTGATTAATGGAGCTGTGAATGTGAGGTTCCCCTGCACCCCCCCCCCACCTTCCTGTGACTATGGTGATGTATATCAGTAGAGGTGAAATGCTTTGGTGCCCCCCAGCTCCAGTCACTTGCCCACCTGCTGCATGCCTTCACGGAGCACAGCCTTCTCCCACCAGCACCTTGATGGTTAGCAGTCACCGTTCCAAGGTTGGATCACAGGAGCCAGACTCCCTCTGCTCTTTTTCCAGCTGGTCCAGCATATCCCTGAGGCCATTTTAAACCACCAGAAGCTTCCTCCAGGTCCTGCTGAGGTGTTGGACCTGGACGCAAATATGAATGAGCCAGAACCTACTTCTAAACAGTGGCAGCCGTGGAATCACAACGAGGTCGCTGTCTTATTCTACTAAGGCCCATTTCACACTGCAGCTCAGAGAGATCCAGCATGAACTTTACTCCAGAACATTTCAGGATGTATCTGCTTTATTTTCCCAAAGCCCATCCTCCATGTGCACGTTAATATGATTTCATTCTAAATAGTCAGATTTCTTTTAGTTCAGTTCAGTTAAATTATTTCAACAACTTTAACATAAATACTTGCCAAGGTGGAGCTGCTCTGACAACAAAACCAAAGAAACTGACAGTTTTTGGATGCAGAGCAACAAATGTCGACATGTAGAAGGAAAGGAGGAGCCCAGTGCATTATGGGGCATTAAAAATACTATTAAATGGGTGATACTAAAGGTAAAGCTGTGTGGAGGGGTGCATTCTAGAGTCTTATATTCTGCTTTAGGTACGATTGAAAGAGGGATTAGTCTTCTAGTTGGTGAAAGATGGAGGTTTGTCTGATAGTTTTCTTTGTAGGAGGAAGATTGCTTGCTATCCAAGGCACGTTATTGTTGGGACACTGAACTTTTTTCCCCAATGAATTTTCATTTTCACTGGCGTCCATGGCAGACATGGCACCCTGTCCAACTTTGTCCACCTTTGTCATGGGAGGCATAACACGCCAATGAAAGGGTGGAATAATCTGGACCGGACAAGGTAGCACAAGGTTGTGTCCCCTACCAAGTGCAATAAATTCATTCAACTAGTAACAGAAAGCTATACTTAGTAGGATTATAGATTTGCAATGATATTGTCCCCATAGACATTTTCTTTTGTGTCTTTTCTTGAGGATGAGACTGAGATGTGGTAACTATTGCACTACTTCATTTTAATTTCATTTTAAAAGTTCTCCATAAAGCTGGATTGATTGATGGGTTGGGTTTGACCCAAGGATGGTATTTCCCAGGACAAAGAGACACCACTCCTCAAACACACACACTCACACACACACACCTAACACCCCAAAAATAAGGCCCAAAAACAAAAAAACCCACAAAGTAAACATAGATGTCTTGGCGGTGATAGTCAAAGCTCTTCAGCTCACAATGACTGCAGGTCGTTTGGAATTGAGCACTGATGAAGAAGCTCATCTTCCTTTTTTGTGTTTAAATAAATTCCAGGTGATGCTGGACAATGTGTTGCTGAACCCCGTGTCTCAGCTCTCCCAGGCTATCCGGGAAAACACGGAACAACTGGCAGAGAAAATGAAGTAAGAACAAGTTTTTGCAACTGAGTGTTCCTACAGACCCAAAACAGTTCTGATGTTCAACCATAGAGCTAACATAGAGAAAGCACTGATCACTTGGTTGGGTCATTCTATGGGCAGTCAAAGTCTTTATAAAAACAGGACTATTTTGTCCTTTCAGTGTTAAATTGGTTGTCTTCTTCACCATGATTTTCAAACAAAAAAAATATTATGGTGTCAGAAAATGCAACCACAAGGAGGCAAATTCCAGTGCTTTTTTCTGCCAGCACCAAGTTCAGCTCAATTGAAAAGGTTGTGGAAAGACAGGCACCTGGTGAAAAACTAAAGCCAGATTTGATATTGTGATCTGTAGTGAGAGCAGGGAACAGGTGGGGAACATCTAGAGGTGGAAGTTTGATCTGGAAAGGAGTGGAATGAAGGTAAACCGCAGCAAGACAGAGTATCTGTATGTAAATGAGAGGAACTGAAGATGAACAGTGAGGTTACAGGGAGCAGAGGTGGAGAAGGTGAAGGACCTTAAGTTTCTAGTGTCAACAGTGCAGAACTACAGAGAGCATTGGAAAGAGGTCAAGAGACATGCGCAGGTAGGTTTTAATGGGTGGTGGAAAGTTTTGAGTGTGATGTGTGATTAAAGAGTTTCATCAAGAATGAAAGGAAAGGTGTAGAAGACTGTGGTGAAAGCAGCCATGTTGTTGGTTTAGAGACTGATAAGAAGCAGAGCTGGGGGCAGCAGAGATGAAGATGTTGAGGTTCTCTTTGGGAGTGACCAGGATGAATCAGGAATGAACCCATGAGATGAACAGATCATGTTTTAGAGATAAATGCAGGAAAGCAGATGAAGATGGTTTGGACATGTAGAGAGACGGAACAGTTGGACATGTTGGTAAAAGGATGTTGAGGTTGGAGAAACCAGGAAAAAGGCTGAGAGGAAGACTAAAGAGGAGGTCCATGGATGTAGAGGAGGAGGACACGAGGGCGGATGGTGTGAGTGAGGAGGATAGAGAGGAGAGGATTAAGTGGATGCGGATGATTCTCTGTGGTGCCCCCTAAAGGGCAAAAAAGAAGATATTGATTTAAAAGGAGCAGAATGGTGAGAAAAATAAATAATAATTACTGTAACTTTGGGAAATAAGTCATTAAACAAAGCTGCTTTTCTAACTGAAGTGTGAGGGAAAGGATATCTTGAAGCACATATTACAGTCATTGCTGCACACTGAAACTCTAAGACATGCTAGCAGTCTAGTTAACTGCAGTCAATTCAACAAAAGATGCACTCCTATGTAAACAATGTTTTAGATGATTTTAACATTGACATTTTTTGATGATGGAGGACATATATAAAGAAATGTATCTTAAAATTGCATTAAATCCTTGTGAGTCAGGAGTAGATGAAAAAAATTCTATTTGAAGAAGCTTGTAGTTGTGACATAGAAGTTACAATCCGTGGGCCATAAGCTCCCTGCTCTGCTCCATTCTGCTGTAGCTGCTTGCAGAAGAATAGATCCTTGATTGTCTTTGTTTTCCTCATCTGAGCTGGTATCAGATCTAAACTGTAGTCCAACATTGCTTGATATTTCTGTTGCACCTCTAATGTTAGCTTGGGATTGTGAGGGGCGGTATGCTAGCGGGAGAGAGTGTAAACAGATGGGTAGCGGGAAATGTGGGTGGGCTTTCTCTGGGCCAGCGGTACTGCCCACAACTCAGAGGTGAATTTCTGATGAACTCCTGCAGCTCTGCAGAAACTATGTCCTAGAAAACGACTGCAACTGAAAGTTTTTGATTTTGCCTAAAAAACTAAATAACCATAATTAAAAGACCTCTGGGAACACTTTGAAAATAGATCACAAGATGATCAGAGAGGGACTTTAAGGACAGTTCTGCTATGCTGCCTAATGGTGCTTTCTGATAAAAGTACAAACTGTGGTTTAAAATCTAACTGAAATGAAATAATCCAAGTTGTTGGTTGAATGACTTGGTCATTTCACTTCAGGCTATTATTAAGGCAACTGTTTTATAGTCATTTCACAAAGCTGTCTTCCAAAATGGAGGCTACCACTATCATGTTCAAGTTTGTTTCAGAAACCTTAAACACTTGAAGTATAACACTTCCATTACATTCATTTTTCAGTGTTAAGGCCCTTTTGAACGTCTTTCTGGATTAAACGTTGTTCAAAGAAAAGGTTAGAAGGACAGAAATAATCTAAACACGTCAGAATTCTTCTGTCTATTGTTCAAGCCTAGCAAAGACCTCTACTTTTAGGATCAGTCTCTGGACTTCTGACTTGTTCAGCTCTATTTTCAGTTTTATCTCCTTGTTTCAGAGTTTTGTTCCAGAACAAGGCAGACGTCTGGGAGGAAATTGAGGCCAAGATCAGCGCTGAGAGTGAAGTTCCCTTATTGAGAACATCAAACAAGGTTGACCCCCCAGCTCAGCAAATTACATTAGGAGCTTAAATGTGAGCTGCTCTGAATGTTTGTCCTTTTCTGTTGCAGGAAATTATTTCCATTTTGAAAGAGCTCAGAAGAGTGCAGGGACAGCTTGCAGGTAATTTCTGATTTGTTCACTTACTCTCCACATGGAGGTTATTAATCAGTCTTCAGAGATGCATTTTTTCTGTATTGCTGTAATAATGTTGTCAAAGCACTGGGCCAAATTAGTTATTTTTAAGGGATCTCTCAGTAATTTGCAAATAAGGCAATGAATCAGAAGTGAACCACTTCATCAGTTGTTTTAGTACACTACACCACTGCACGGTGGTATAGTGGTTAGCCCTCTCGTCTCACAGCAAGAAGGCCCTGGTTCAAGTCTTGCATGGCTATGTTCTTTCTGTTTGGCATTTGCATGTTATCCTTGTGCATCTGTGGGTTTTCTGTAGGAGCTCTGGCTTCCTCTCACACACCAAGAACATGCTGCATAGATAGATAGATAGATTCATGGGTTTGATTCATAGATTAATTGATGACTCTAAATGGTCCCTAGGTGTGAATGTGATTGTGTGGTTCTGCAACAGGCGACCTGTTCAGGAGGTATGTACCTTACCTTAACCCAATAGTTGCTGGGATAGGCTCCAGCATCCCTGTGACCCCAAAAGGAATTAAGCAGGTTACATCTACGATTCTGCTGTGAGTACCAAACAGAAGAGGCTATGATGACAGTTGTGCAGCAGTACATTGGAACCCGTGACCTACGACCCATCGGTCCTATATATAAGCAAAACATCAGCAGTGAGACCATTCTGATAGTGAAAAAAATGGAGAATGTGACAACTGAGGGATCTAATCTGAAGCTGAAAGTGACTCATCACAAACAAAACACTGAAAGTAATATCTATATGTTAGTGACGTAAACACGTCTCACAGCTGACAGAAGAATGCAAGCTTATAAACAATGGTTGATAGAAAACAGATTGTGTTCTGAAATCTGAATAAAATGTATCAGTGTTGGTATCAATGTATACTTCTGCTGAAATTGATTAAAAAAGAGGGTTAGGAAGAGGATTTTTCTGACTGTCCATGTGTCATCTGAATGCTTACACATTACTGATTGCATGTTCTGCAGTATTTGCCCCCAGAGGAGGATTTTAGTTGAAAACGTTGTCTTTGTGTGCTTGTGCTCCTGTTGTAGTTATCAACACCATTGTGGAGCCTGGCGGTGGTCTTCAGGCTGCGGCAGCCAAAACATCCTCTGCTCCTCAGACACGTCCATCCTCAAAGCAGATAAAACCCTCTCACAGAACCCAAACGTCCAACGCCAGTGAAAGCACCAAACGACCACCTCGTGGGCCAGAGGCGTCTCGCTAGATGACCTGAACTGGCTCCTGTAGCACCTCTGGACAGAAAGCCTTCATCTTCACTGCCAGAAGCCACAGATCAGATAGGGCAGAGCTTTACATATGAAGTTTGGATGGGGTCAAATGAGAAGCTTTGTCTGAGCAGCTCTTTGCCTCTAGCTCCCCATCATCTGTCTGCAGCTGGCTGTGAGTTTCACACAGGACAGGTTGGTGCACAGCCTCTGTCAGAGGTCCTCGTCTGCACCTTTGAGTTTTCCAGCACAAATACAGTCATCAGCGTTTCCTTGTTTTCTGTGCCCCGCAGTACAGTGCTTACTGCTTTCACATGTGTTTTTGTCCCTGGTGTTGAACTTCACTGCTGTACCAAGGTTTTGCAGCACTTTGGCCTTTAAGATTTTGTTTCTGAGGTCCCTGTGTGTTGGACTGTGGGTCAAACCTGAGCTTCAGCACAGCGTTCTGGTCTGAAACAGGTGAAAAGCATCATCCTTTAGATTCAGTAAGTCAGAACAATATAAGGCTGCTTACACGTCGCACAGAATGCCTGACAGACCAGCAGCAGCTCATGCAACAGTGTTACATGAACTATTTTATCATAGTGCACAAGTAAAGTTATGTTTTAATGATGTTTTGATGCATTTAAACCAATGATTGTTTGTGCCATCACAACACTATATGTATCAATAAATAGAAAGTCCAACTTTCCCGTCAGCAGTAAGGAGTCGTACAACAACTGAATGTTCCTGAGCTGTGATACACGGGCCTTCATCTCCATTTACTGTGAAGCCGCAGCAGCTGAATGTTATTGTTGCTTACTGTAAAGTGTCTCTTTTTGAGAATCCTGCTGGTCTGTGAACATGCTGAATGAATCCAGAAACACTAAGGAGTGGTGAACAAAGACGAGACGTCAGACAGTTGTCCAGAGAAGCTCTCTGAACACAACAGCAATGTTGATGTTCTCAAGTATGTACACAAACTGTATTCTCCCACTGTTTAAGAAAAAGCAGAGATGATGTGTCTAATCAGGACTCTCATGTTGAGGGATATCAAAGTAGTAAAAGGTGACTGTCCTGTTGGTTGCAGTCTTCAGATCTGCTCAGATGCAGTGTTGTGATGTGGTAGCTACAGATGGAAAGATCTTCAGCTCTGTAGTCACTCTATGAAAACAAAACCACATTTCTTCTACGATGGAGCACATTTAGACACTCAGTCCCACACTGATTACATTTGTTCTAACAGGAACGTGTCCCAGATGACTAACGTTCCACAGTCATCTAAAGAAATGGGACAAACCCAAAACATGTCCTTTCTAGTAACTCTCAGCAGAGAAACACAGGATATTTAAAAGAAAATGACAACCATGGTCGAGTGTAAAACTCCTAGCACTCATGGTGCAGTTTGACCCACAGTGTTTACCGCCCCCCACAGGAGAAGCCGCTTTTCCTGACTATCAGACCCTGAAACAAAGACCTTCAGTTCCAAATCATTTTAACAGCATCCAAAAGTAAACCATCCACTCACATTTTCAGAGTCTGAGTTTATGTAAAACCTCAGTCACACTCGAGCAGAAGTGATACAGGTAGGTTAGCAGAGTTTCCCCTTTTGAGGAAGACCCCCACATAATGGTGTATCAGAAGAAAGAAGCTCTTGTAGAATGTGTGTTCCTGTACCTCAGTTTGTGGTGAAGTCTGTGTTTCCGTCACTTATGTTAGAGCAGCTGAGAGTGTTGGGTGGATGACATGGATGGGGAGCATGCTCAGATTGATTTAGAGAATGGTAGTCAGGTCCTGATCACCAGAGTAAAAGCTCCAAAACGTAGTATCTCACCATGACGCACTGACATGTGGCAGTTTCTGTATCTTCAAAACAATGTTTTCTTTCCTCCTGAGAAAGAATTTTCCTGTTTCAGATCAACATGATTGTTTCATTGAAGTGATGTAATCCAGTGACTCACAGGCCACAACATGTGCTTTCAGATTAGTGTGAATTCAGTGCTTTTCTTTTGATCCTGGGCTTTTCTTGCAAAAATGTGTACATTTAATAGAAATTAAATCACACTAAGTAACAAATATGAGTGGATAATCAACCACTGTAGACATCTGTTCTGTTTGTGAAAACAGTAGATGTAAAAAAACCTAAAAGTTTAGAATTTTGTTTGGTGTGGTTTTTTATATATATATGAAGCATCACACGGATGAACATCTGAGGTTCCAGTCCTGTTGAACAACAGAGATCAGTTAAACCGCTGATGGTTGTTTAGTGCTTTGCCAACACTGAACAGTTTTGTCTCCACGTTCATTTTTTTGTCTTGCAAGCAAAAATCTAATTGAGAAAGCTTTGCAATAGATAATAAGAATCTTAGTTTGTTGAGAAGATTTGGAGGTAAAAGTGAAACGAGATGTCATTGCTAAAAAAATTAAACATTTTCAGTTTTGATATGATCAACATAGACTTCTTTATTTTAACCAAAAAAATCCAAATTCTACACTGTCAGATTTTCTGATACTTGATTAAAAACTTTTTTTTTTTAATGAGTAATTGACTTTTTTTTTTTAGAGCAGCCATGTGATCTATAGTGAAAATAACATTTGTGTGTGACAGACATGGAGCTGTCAAACTGGATCCTGTGCTTTCATTTTGCGGACATCATCTGAAACTTTATTTTCTCTGAAGATTACTAAGAAAAGTGAATTAGACTTTCTGCAAACATAATGACTGCAGTAGCAGGAAATGTTAGACCGTCTTTGTGTTTCTGCATGGTTCCTATAGCTTGAGGCAGCTGATGGTTCATGGCTGGATCACCAACTGTGCACTTTATTTGACTGTCATGTTTTTGAGAATGTACAAATTTATAAACACAACTCCAGCCAGAGTGGTCATGGCTGATGTGATGTAACTACTGACGCTGCGATCATTTGACATTTGCATTGCAGTGCATGGAGCTGTAAGCAAACAAGCTGAATAAACAAAGCAAAGCAGACATGTTTTTTTTTTTTTACTGTCTATTTATTTGTTTGGCTTTAAAATGCTTTTGAACTGTCATGTGTTCTTCATCAAATGTTTATATCACCATGTCATTTATAATAAACTAAATTCATGCATAATGATGAAAAATCTGTTGTTTTTTTCAGCCTTTGCATTTGTCAAAACTGAACACTGAACAAGCAGGAATCTCTTGAAGAGACTGGACCTTTTCAAACCAGAGTGCTTAAATCAGCTGTGTGTGTTTAAAAGAGCTGAAAAACACTGAGATACTTTATTTGAGACTGTGAAGAGTGTGGGTGTCTGTTAGTGATAGCATAATAAGGGAGTATCCTGGTTTGTGCATAAAATGTGAATCTAGTTTTGCAATTAGAGGCTTGTGGAAGTCCTGCTCCATCAGTTTTTCTGTCTGCTTTATCAGCAGAGTGTTTGAGGGAGGAGGCTCTTGATTTAGCAAATGAAAACAAATACTTAAATCTTTTTTTCACAAGCACCCTCCCATTAAAAAGCACGCCCCTTTTAGCTAATCAGAAAATGGAGGAGCCTCACCTGTTTGTTTCTAATTATCATGCTACATTTCTGTTCGGAAAAGGAAAGGAGGGAGACATCTCCGTGAACAGAGAGGGAAAAAGAAAAAACGTGTGAAGAACTTAGAGTAAGAACTTTGAATGTAAAGACTGACCAATGAGAGTTATTCAGTGGTGAAGACATTTTTCCAGAAAAAAAGAACACAGGAAAACAGAAGTGGAAGGAAGAGCATATAAGTTGATGGATGCCCTTTAGTTAAGTCAAATGTTAAAATAAGGCAGCTTCCATCTGTTCCTTTAGCCCGTTTAATTTTGTCTTTATGGTTGTTTCCCAGTCTCTCCATTTGTTTTCTTCATCAGCTACAAAAGTGCTCCATGACAAATCCTTCCATTAATTTATCTTATACCAGGTGTAGCCCAAATTACTAAATTTTTAACCCTTAGTTGTGTTGTGCTCTCAGATGCATGCACCTGCATGTCTAAAAGCACTTCATGATCATAATGAGGAACATCAACATGCAGCACTTACAGTATATCTGTCCTGCCTTTTTAGCTGTTTCATCTGCAAATGTACTTCTCACAGCAATTGGGTTATTTTTTTTATTGGAACGTGCATGTGGAGGAAAAAACAGTTGAAAGACTTCAGTGATACTGATGTTCAGTCAGAATAACATTCTTTTCATGAACCTCACCAGAAAGTCCATTATTCCACTTTTATCACCTTCTCACTGTTAATCAAGTGTTAATCACAAAGTTCAGACTTTGCAGAGACTGTGACTCCAGCCTGCTGCTTTCATTTTCAGAAAAAAATAACATCACTTCAGTCAGATATTAAAATAACCCAAAATAAAAAAAACAATATTTAACTTGAGCAGCTCTGGAAAAAAATCTATTCAACTCTAAGGCCATAAATCCGCCTTACATCTAAAGCTTTCTAGACCTCCGCTTCAACACCTTTGCAAAATTTGAGCAGATCTCAAATGTTGGAGCATCTGTTACGACCATTGTTGTATTGGTTTCTTATATTTTGGGGGTTGTGAGCTCTGCCATAATCTTTGTGTTCTGCCATAAAATGAGCCTGATGACTCAGCTGGCCCTAAACCAGGTATGCGGGGGTTTGGTAATGCTAAAAAGTTTAGAGTCCAAATGTGAAAAGGTTTCTAACATACTGACAACAACATTCGTCTACAAACTTGTTTATACGTGTAGACATCAGTGCTACTGAGTGCTAGCCTTTATCTCTTTTCAGATTTACTTCCACTTCTTAGCAGTAATCCAATCTTTCCTAATCCATCTCTGCCCTCCTCCCTGACAGGCTCTGACTCTCACACATGTAGGCTTCTTTTCTTCCATTAGGACCAACAACCATTCATGTTGTTGGACTACTGTTGTCGCTGCTGTGGATTCACACTCATACAACGCCATGGAGCCTTCTCACTCAAGACCACAACCTCTGAAACCTGGGTAAGAAGATGCCTTAAACATGTAAAGGTGGGGAGATCTGCAGTGCAAGTTTACTACAGCACTGTTTCTACTGAACTGAACATGCTCTTTATAAAGTGCATTTTTATGAATTATTAGGCTTTTGCAGAGACATTGTTGTTCCAGGAAATGAATAAAGCTAATGTTTTTAGGTGCATTAAAATTGTTTTGGTTTAGCACTTTCCTGCTCGCTGAAGGGATTTAAACACACTTCATCAAATTCTGTTGACTGGATGTTTGCTGACTCTGTTTGGGGGTAAAACTCCAAGATTTAGAGCAGATTTCTCTTTTTTTGAGGCAGTTCCTCTGAGGGATGGTTCTCTGAGGAGTGTTCCTCTGAAGGGTTTTTCTCTGATGGACGTTCCTATGAGGGGTGTTCCTCTGTAGGGTTGTCTTCTGAGGGGCAATCCTCTGAGGAATGGTCCTCTGAGGGGCGGTCCTCTCAGGGGTTTCTACGAGGTCTTTCAGGTCAGCAAACTCCTCTGGACTTTAAAACAGAAAGAGCTGTGTGAAGTCCAGTATTCATGTCAGGGCCAAATTTGTTATCAAAATGTAGAATTTTGTGCATCTTGCAGTTATTAAGGTTAAAGAAAACATTAAAGAAAACAATCAATGCTTTCCAGCTCTTAAAGGATCCATCGTTCCAGAATCTTTGAATGCAGTGAAGCTTTGTGTTTCTTTTGTTATCCTTTGGTCAGCAAAACTCCTATTTTTGTCACAGAGCTGATTCTTATCCTGCTTCAGTGAGCTGTCAATCTGTTTGATCTGTTTGACTTTTTCCAACAGGAAATCACACATATAACTATTGTGACCCTCCATTCATTAAAGTGTGTGTGTAAGCCAGCCAGACTTGGCTTAGGAACTGAACTCATTATCAGTTACACCTTAGAAATGCAGCAGAGAGAAAAGAGCTTTGGTTTTTCCCGGTGGGGTTCAGTCCTCAGAATGCAGGCACTCACAGATAAAAGGAAGTTTTAGTAGGTACACACACTGACTGGAGATGGGACGTCCCAGTGGAGCCTCTGAAACCTGAGCAGAGCTGTTGCAGAGCTCTGAGTGGAGAGGCTCTCACCATAGCAGTTTACTAAGTGTCAGACATCTCAACAACTGACTTTGAGTTCAGGTTTGCCCCAAAACTCTGCTGTTAGTGGAGGAGCCAAGTTCTTCCTTCATAGATGTAAGCTCAGCAAACGGCCACTAAAACTGTTCTTTCTAGTTTCCTTGTGCTGCACATCACGAGACCACAGTGGGCTGCAGTGACTCTGAACATGGGTGAAGCTGGGGGTGGGCTCTGGAGCTGTTGTTTGTTTCAAACATGTAGAAGAGAGTGGGTTAAGATGAGCTGTGCTTGGGACAAAGATCATTGAAAAGTGAAAACGTTTCCTGTCTTTCTGCAGAAAATCATAAAGTTCAACTGTGACCAACTGCTGTAAAGATTCATCCTCTGAACTGAGTGATGTCATGGTCCCAAGCTATTAGGAAATAACAGCATCTGAGTGAACTGATCTGTATCAATGTCCTCATTGAAACCCTGTGTGTAACAAGCCTTAAGAAGTTATAACTCAAACACAACTGTACAGTTCCAAAGTTTTTTTTCCATTCAGATAACACAATGTGGAATTTCTTATATAATAAAGTCACCAAATGACACATTAGTTGATCCTGCTTTCTTTCTTCTCCTCAAACCTATAACAGAGCATCACTGAAGATGTGACATCTCCAGATCTGACTGACTTTTGCTCAGTGAACATGAGCATGGCTCAGATTTAAGAGTCTTTTGCCTAGTGGATACCTTGGTGTATTACTAAAGGAGTTCTTCTTCTCTGATATTCTTGGACAAGATAAATTTTACTATGAAGAAAAAACTAAGAAAATACTTTGTCAGCAAAAAAAAAAGGTTTTGGAGGGAAAAAAGTATAACAATGTGAGATCTCCTCCACAGCTAAAGATAGATTCAAGATGAGCATCAAATTGATGACAGAAATTGTGTAGCTTTGCACTTTTCGTTCCAAGTCAATCTTTGTGTTCAGCCAAACCAGTGTAATTACTGATAAAATAAAATGAGTTGTCCATCATCATCCTTCCTCAGTAGAGGAAGGTCTTTTCTTGAAAACTTGCTGCAGCATAAACTTGTTCCTCATCTTTCCTCAGGTGGTTCTGCAGAACCTGCTGATGTGCATGGTGTGCTTCTACTCCCTGTACTACATTGCAGTCAGTCTCTGCATCGGACTGTTCAGGTACGCTGTGGTGAAGCGGGCAGGAGAAACTGTTAGTCAAGCCTCTTATGTTTTTCTGTGGATTGTAGGGTTCATGAGATCAACAGCTTGATGGCTCCCTTTGACTACACGACCCAGCCATCGTGGCAGAGTCCCAAATACATGGGTGAGTCACAGCAGGGAAGCGGGCATCAGCGTAACAACAGAATGGGATCTTTTTGATATACAGGTGGTTCTCTGAAAGCTGAGGCAGTCATTTCCATTGAATTTCTCCTCTGTGATAAAAAAAAAACAATTCAATTTGATCTCACAGCCAATGTGTACATTCTTACAAGTTTCAGACTGACTGAGCTCCAGTGTTCTCATGATGCTGCCTGCTCTCCTTTTTTGGATGTCGTCAAAAAGTCCTCCTCAGTTTATCCTTCACTGACTGCTGAGGTTGGAAGCAACTCATTTCTCAGTTATACTCACATAGTAGTTTAAAAAATGTACTCATGTCAGTAGTTTTACTAGACAGAACTTCTTATTTTAGTATAATTTTATTAAAAAACAAACTCAATTTGTTAATTGTATGAACTCATGTTATGTTTCTAATGTTTTTATCATTTATTCTATGTATTCATAATAATATCAGCACAGTACCAGAAACAGCTGAGCTGAAAGTTGCATAAAAGGCAAATAACGGACATTGGACCTTTTTCTGACTTCTGTCCTCATCACCCCCCAACCCCCCACCCCTTTACATGTCATCTTCTCCTCTGACATCTGTATGCCCTTCTGTTCATCTTGTTTTTTCTGTAAACCTAGACATCATAAAGGTTTACTTTGCTCATTTTTCTTCAACCACCACCTGTATTCTTCATCTCTTTTCACCTTCGCCCTGGAAGCCCAGGTCTTTCCCCCACGAGCACAACACTACTAGCTAATGTCAACTATTATCAGTGCAAGAATACTAGAGCTGAGTCATCAGAACTTAGAGATTGTAAGGTTTTAATGATTACAAATGAAATCAGTGTCTGCACAGGGATGTGCAAAATTAGCTCTCTGCCTTTGCTCCTCTCTGGATGAGCAGTTACTCACAGCTGAACTGAGGAACCCTCAGGAACCAATCCAAGCCCGCTATGAGTCAAACAGGAAAACAATCAAGCCCATTTTGACTTTTTTTAATGCACAGACTGTGGATTTGAACTCACATAGTCTGTGCACTGTTGTTGCTGCTGAGAAGAGTCTGACGTGTGAAGCTAAACTGTGCAAACAAGGGTGCCACTGGGGTTGACATTTTTTTTTTCTTGCTTCAGTAGAAGTTGTTTCCACAGAAGTGACATATGTGTTGGGAGGCCTGGTGTTTGCCTGGATCGTAGAGGAGTGGGTCTGGGATTACGCCATAACTGTCACACTGCTGCATGTTGCATTGACAGTAGTAGGTAATACATAGACACATGCACACTCAAGGGGTCAACAGAGCAGAGCAGCAGATAGGATTGCAGTCTTCATTATATAACAGGATATGGTAGCCTTTATTGTTGTTCATAAACACATGAGCAGCCGCTCTGCATTAGCAGGTTAACAAGCTAAACTCTTGAAAAGTTTTTTAAATGCACATGTAAATGTACAACTTTCATATCTCACAGGCCAACAGAACATTCACAACCAAACATTAAACAAAGCAAATGAGAGAATTGTCTGTCTTACTGTTTTGGGATTCCTCTCTACAACCCTCCACCCTCCTCGGACAACCCAAAAAGCTGCAGCACTAGTACAGATCAACCCCGTGTTTGTATGGGTGCATGTGATCAAGGCATTAAATGTGAAAGCTACAAACAAAGAGTAACATACTGTGTAACCATAAAATAAATGTATTTTAACTCAAAGAAATGTGTGCTTTCATTTCAGAAAACTTTAAAAATCTAAACCTAACAAAAGATTTGTTAAACCTTGAAACTGAGATAATGAAAATAGGTTGTATAGTGGAGGATTTTAATATTCACATTGATAATTCTTCTTGTGTTTTTGCATGAGAATTATTATTTTTAACTGAATCATTTAATTTTCAGCATGTTACAGGACAAAGGTCATACTTTGGACCTGGTTTTTTTCTCTTGGCCTAGATATTGATCAGCTTTGTGTAAAAGACAGTCATGTGTGTGATCACAGCTGGATCTCCTTTAATGTGATGCTCCCTCTTTCACCCTCTCAGTAGCCTGTTGCGTTTCAGCCACATATTCTAGGTCAGAATGTTTGTTTCTGATGGTTTTACTGACCTGTTTGAGGTGAATTCGTTTAAGAGCTTTTACAATGTTGATTCTTTTATGCAATCCTCTCGAGTCATGGTGAGACCATCTGAACATGGCTGCTCCTGTCAAAGTGTAAACCGTCTCTCCTAAAATGCCTTCTCCATGGATAAATGAAGAAATCTGTTGCTCCAGTGGAGCGTTTATGGAAGTTAACTAATTTGGAAGTGCACAGATTGTACATTAAAGATCTCATCTTTTCAAGAACAGCCAGATCAGCTTCCTTTTTTGCATGTATTTTTTCAAATATAAGAAACCCCAAGATTGTTTTCAACACTCTTGATTCTCTTTTGTTTCACCTTGTGCCTCTACAGTCCCCAAACTTTCTCAGCCTGACAGTAGTTCTTTTCTTCAGAGTTTTTTAGCTAAGATTTTGGATGTTGGAGCAAACATCCCTCCTTTAGCCAGTGTTCAGCTCTCTCATAGCCTACACTGTTCACAGTCATGCTCTAATTTCTCTCCTGTGACAGTGGAGGATGTTCATTCTCTGATGAAAAAGATCAGGCCCTCGTCCTGCCCTTGGGTCATAATTTCCACCTCTGTCTTTCTGAAAGTGTTCCAGAGTATAGGTTCTACTGTTGTCAATCTCATTAATCTGTCTTTGAAGTCAGGATCAGTCCCCAGCTTCTTAAAGCACGCATTAATAAATCCCGTTCTTAAAAAGCCCAATTTAGACCTGTCGGATCCAAACAACTTTAGACCAATCTCAAAGCTTCCTTTCATTTCCAAAATCCTGGAGAAATGGTCGCTGACCAATTAAACCTGTACCTGGAAAAGCATATTATTTCGGATACTTTTCAGTCGGCTTTAAGAAGAACCATTCCACAGAGACAGCTCTCTTAAGAGTTTGGAATGATGTGCTTATGGTGGCTAATTTTTGCCAGTATAATGTCTTAGTGCTTTAAGACTTGAAATCTGCTTTTGACACTGCAGATCATAACATTTTAAGTGAACGTCTTCACAATGACTTTGATCTCTCTGGGTCAGTTTTAAATTGATTTATTTCATATCTCAGTGGAAGAACTTTCAATGTAGCTGTCAGTTGTTCAACCTCTGCTATAAAAAAAAATATTGTGGCGTTCCCCAGGGTTCTGTACTTGGCCCTATTTTATTCATCCTATATATGATTCTTCTTGGGAGACTTTTAAGTCATTTCAGCCACATTTCATATCACTTCTATGCAGATGATATCCAGCTTAAGTGCTCTTTCCCAGAAAATGATTATTACAAAACACAAAATCTGCTGGATTGTTTATTAACATGCAATAAAACATGGCTGTGTAATAATCATATACTTTTAAACACCAAGAAAACTGAGATATTGATCTTTGCCCCAGAAAATAAAATTCCTTCCATCAGACAACACCTGGGTTTTCTTAGTTCTTCTTCCAGTCGAGTCTCAGAAACCTCTGGGTGTTGTTTGACAAGTCTATCTCCCTGGAAGGTCACTCAGAACAGATCATTTAAAAAAAAATGTTTTTATCATCTGAGGAATGTGGCAACATTAGAATGTATTTTGTCTCAATCTGACTTGGAAACAGTTATACATGCTTTTATTTCTTCTCGTTTAGATTACTGCAACTCTCTTTTTAGCTGTTTTAACAAACGCTCCCTAAATTATCTTCAGCTTGTCCAAAACTCTGTGGCAAGGCTTTTAACCGGAACCAGTGAACAGAAAAACATTACTCTATGCCTTACATTGGTTACCTATCAAATTATCAAATTGATTTTAAAATTTTACTTTTTGTTTTTAGAGCCTTGAATGGTCAAGCTCCGATGTACATCCCTGACCTTTTAACTCTATTCTTTAGCTCGATCCTTGAGGTCTTTCCACCAGAATCTCTTAAGCGCTCCAAAAACCTGCTTTAAGACCTGCTTTAAGGGGAGATTTCTCCTTTCAAGCTGTTGCTCATCGTCTTTGGAACTCCCTCCCATTGTCACTGCATTAGATTGACCCTGTTGAGTGCTTTATGTCACAGATCAAGACGTTTTTATTCACGAGAGCTTTTAGTTGATTTCAGCCCTTGTTTTACTGTGTTTTATTTTCTTTTACTATGTTTTTTGCTTTTATTATTTTTATTGGATTGTATTGCCTTTTTGTGTTATGATTTGATTTCATTATCTTTTTGTGAAGCACTTTGTGATTCTTTCTGTGAAAAGTGTTATAGAAATGAAGAAATTCTATTCTGTTCTGTTCTATTCTATTCTGTTCTGTTCTGTTCTATTCTATTCTATTCTATTCTATTCTATTCTATGCTGTGTCTATAGGGTTTAACCCCACCTCTCCATACCCCAGAGAATGTAGTGTCCAACTAACAAGTACAAGAACAATGAGAATCTTCCTTGACAACAAGAACATTTGGACTAACCACAGAACTCCGTCCCACTTTGAAATGGGTCTGGATCCACAGGACACCTTGGTTCTTCTGAACCATTCAAAGATGCGTCCTCTCTGATGTTGGAACTTTAGTTTCATCTACAGACAAGAAGGATTGAGTTTATCCACAAAAGTTTCTGGAAGTTTCCTGGATCATTCAGAAATGTCACTGACGTAATGGTGTGCATGATTGATGCAGTCATGATTGAGTCTTCTGAGAGACAAAAACCTGAACAGATTCAAGTTTTCTATTTTCAAACTACTCTGACAGGATAATTCCATCAAAGGTGTCACATTTTTGTTTGAAAATTAATGTAATTTATTCAAAGTGTTTCAACTTTTCAAGAATGTGGGTGAAGTTGTATCTGTAGTAATGGGATATACTATAGTACCCCTCTCCTCATATTACATACAGTCTCTCCATTTGATTTTGCAGTGATGTCAGACTTCCCCTCAGCCGAGCATTGGTGGATCGCTTTGGGTGAGAATCCTGTCTACTTTGTCAGTTCATGCTAACTCAGTCTGTATAAAACAGCTGCTGCAGCTTAGCTTGACTAACTTTAATCCTGTCTTTGCAGGTTCAGGCTTGGTGATGATGATATTTGGAGGACAGCTTCTGGCCTACAAACTCTTCAGGAACAACTTTGTCTATCCTGCTGAACTTCAAAACTTCTGATGTAAACTAGCTTTGACCGGTTTATTGTCAGGCGCAGTCACATTGCTCTCTGATTCTCCCACAAAATGCAATTTTTCCTTGTTTTTAGGAACTCAAGCAACCAAAATGTTGAAGCAACCAAAATATTTTTCTTTGCACATTTTCCAGACAGTAACCATGGAAAAGTATTTTAGTTAAAATAAACATTGTATCATACACACAGTAATAAATAAAAGGCTGCACAAACCAGAGTTGGATGAAATAAAAAAATATTTTTGATTGATTATTGTTCTAGATCAAGCTTGATCTGATTAGTCTTCTCTGAATGTACTAGAAATGACAGACGGAATCTTGTGTTTTTCCCATAGTGAACACACTTAAAATTATGACAGCAGATCACTGATGATCATGTTGGAACTGGAAACAAATATACTCATTAAAGAAATGTCTAATTATGAATCATTTATTTAAATGATTAAACACATAAAAACACAGCATCTGTGTGTTTGATGTCAAAATTATTTTCCCACCTTCTTTCTCTATTTCATGAAGATTAAAACACAGGTTGTGAGCACTGCTGCCTCTGTTCCCCACTGCTGATAGCCACAAGGCCTCAGCTCAAATCCCAGTTGGGTCCTGTCTGTGTAGAGCAGGGGTGTCAACTCGACGCCTCGAGGTCCAGTGTCCTACATGTTTTCCAACCAACCTGCCATTGAAGCTCCTTATTGGCTAAACACACCTGATCCAGGTAATCAACAGCAAATTCAGAAAACCAGCAGGAAGCCGGCCCTTGAAGACTTGACTTTGACACCTCTGGTGTAAAGTTTGCATGTGTCGTGAGTGTGTGGCTTTGCCTTTGGCCTACAGTAGCTGGGATAGACTCCACCATAGCCATGATTCTGAACAGGATGAAGCTGGATGATGGACGGATAAAACTGTTCAAACTTTATTCCTGAGTTTTTATGTGGAGGTCTTTTCAAACCTTTCGGCTGACTGTACAGTGTCAGAGTTGTGAACTGTTTATTTCCAAGCTTCAATCTGCAAAACAAGAGAAAAAAGAACTGAAAAAATGTCATTTCTGTTACAAGTGAACCTTTTACAATGGTTCACTTGTCAAACTTGCAAACGCAAATGGAGAAAACTGACAGGTAATCTAAAAGGAAAGGAGGAAATATATAGCTATTTTTCATCTACAGTTCTTACAATATCCTTTAAAATCTTCACTTGATCAGTGATCATCTTTTTATTACTAATACTGTCCTTTATTAAAGTCCCACTGCAATCATCTTTTGATCTATTGTCCGTGTTCCCAGTGGTCTTTTGAGTATGATTTTGCCTTTTTTAATCAAAATCAAAAAACATTTTCTGGAACGTAGTTTCTGCAGAGCGCAGAGTTCGTTAAAAATTTACCTCTGAGGTGTGGGCGGAACTGCTGGCAAGGAGTGAGCCCCCCTCTCCACTTCCCATCATCCCTTTGTTCACACGCTCTCCCGCTAGCTTACAGTCCCTCGCACCCCCAACATCAGAGGTGCAACAAAAATAATAAGTAATATAGGAGCTGTCCAGCAACACAATTTTGATCCAGATTTAAGTTCAGACAAGGAAAACAAAGATGTACATGGATCTATTTGTCTGCAAGTGGATGCATCGGAGTCGAGTGGAGTAGGGAGCTTGTGGCCCGCTGATTTTAGCTTCTACATCACAACTACAAGCTTTTTCATACAACAATTTCTGCCTCTGATTCACAATAATCTGAATAAAAAAATACTCTCTTCTTTACATATGTCCTCTATCATCAAAAAATGCTTCAAAAACATGTTAAATACAATAATTTTCATCGAAGTGAGTCTTTTTGTTCAGATTTTATTACTAAAAATCTTTGGAAAAAAATTACTTTTACTTTTCTTTGAGGGGCTCCTTTTTGTACAATGTCTCTTGATATCTGATCATCTGAACTGCTCAGAAATTTTAAAAAACAAATTTTACTCAGCCGTTCACGTTTAGGTTTGCATACACCCACACACACAAATGAGATATTTTATTTTCGAGGGAAACCCTAAAATTTTATGCCAACCTTTTTTTGACACATTAGTTCTCTGCCAATCTATCTTAATGTGAATAAAAACCTCTGAAACGTCAGGCATCACGTGGAAGTTTCTCCTCCTGAAACAGAAGTATGGAGGAATTTGTCACTTTTGGTCCTTCTCTGTACAGCAGACTCATCACCACAGATAAAGAAGTGGAGCAATGATAAGTTTCTGAACATTCCTCTACTCAAATGAACTCATTTTTAAAAGATCATTCTTGTTTTTCTAATCTAGTGCCATGTTTCTTCTTGATTAACAGACAAAAAGGAGCCAAGACTCAAAAATGTATTTTTTCTAGAACCCAATTACTTTAATACATATATGTACGCATACATACAAACATACATGCATACATACACGCACACATGCATACATGAACACATACATACGTAAATGCATGTACGTGTACATGCATATCTACATACATACATAAATAACAGATAGTAATATTTCGATAAACAGGAAAAAATCATTTTCACCTCCATGTAGGCTTTTGGAGGAGTCTGCTTACAATGTCTGCGGAGTTTTCAATAAAGTTTTATTTAAAGGAAAGCAGCGAGCTGATAGTTCGCTCTGCCTGACGCCCATGAAGGTTCACGCTCACTCCGGTTTGGTTTCATGCACGAGCCGTTTGCTCCGGACCACCTCCCACCTTCACGCAGCAGCCCCCATGGCCACCAACGGCTTCCTGTCGGGACTCCACCGAACGAGGAGTTTCGTGGTATGTAGCTTTCCCGCGTGCTCGAAGTTTAGCAGACACGTGGCCGAAACTAAAACGGAAAGGGAAAGGGCCCAGCGCATCACATGACTGTAGGGCAGAGATGCACACAACTTGATAGTTAATGATGAAGGGTTTACCAAATGGTGAAAAACGATGAAGATTATGATCAGATGTGTTCATCTAAATTTTAATCAGAGAGGATTCCTTGCAGTTTCTGTGGTTGTTTGTTCTTCAAATGTAACATGATTCATGCCAGGTCTTTCAGAACATCCCACATTGTGATAGGTTTCATTGTCTGTGTGATTGAAAACTAGGGTTGGGCACTGATTGGGTTTTATTCGGTTTCGGTGCCACAGCGATTCTTTTGTTTCGGTACTTCAGTAATAAAGTAATACCTGCCTCCTCCCAAATCCAAAGCAGAACAGAACAAAGCCCCAACCCTGTTGAACACTACCTGACTGAATAATGCAATGTTTGATGGTGTAGTTCCAGAACCCCTTTGACCTGCTGCAACAGAGGATGGGTGATGTCCTGGGAGATGGAGGGATCCTGAAGGAGGTGCTCTATCCCGGAGAGGGGCCCCCTGTGCCTCAGAATGCCTCAGTTTTAGGTTTGAGCAAGTTCTCCTGTTCATTTATTATTAGAGCTGTGGATCAAAAAGGAGGCGATCCAATCCGATTAATGAATCAACACCAACGGTTCACAGATCAAACCCCAATTCTTTCTGTTTGATATATTCCATCTGTTTGGATGGTTGCTAAATGAATGTCTGTTTACTGGATGTATGAAAATTCAAATATGTATTTAATCACCATCATTATTCCTTTTATTTAGAACAGGAATCATTAAGACATAACAAATAAAAACAATGACTTTGAAGGTAAGAAGTGGTATTTAATACTTTAGACACAGTAACATGTAAAGGGCCCCATGTTATTGTTTACCTGGGGCCCCAAAACTGCTAAGTTGTGCTGGATAGTAGTTTAGTTTATTCTCCTTGGTCAGCAGTTTCTAGTGCTCACTATGGTAGATTGGGTTGATTTTCCTTGTTTTGCTTTACAAACTGTGGTGTTAGAGTTACCATTTAATTTCAAAGTCTTTGCCATGACTCCTCTGAAGCTTTGTCTGTCACTCTGGGATGAAGGGGCTTAGCCTCTTCAGGAAAATGCTCTAGACTTTCATCTGTGTCCTTTTTTTAGGTGTTAAAGAATTGCTTGTTTGAGCTTTTGCTGGAAATAATTGTCATCCTTCTCAGGAGCATAAACTTCCTTTATTTTCTGCAACAAAGGAACAGTAAGTCCAGCTGTAAGACTCTTATCAGCTGAATGTACAACAGTGGCTTTTTTTTTTCTTTAACCATTATTTAACCAGGAAAAAAATCCCACTGAGATCCACTGATCTCATTTTCAAGGGAGTCCTGGTCAAGAAGCAAAAAGTTGTACACACTCAAGATATTTCATAGAAATGAAATAATTGCATAAATAAAATAAAACAAAATAATTAAATGAGTTAAAAACAGCTACAGGTCAGCGATTTCATTTCCATATCCTTCACAGTAACGTCAAACTGTAGCAAAGGTGACCTTTGAAAGTGAAATGTTTTTTTTTTTTGCAGAATGTTCCAGTCTGTAGGTGCCTTAAACCTCTTTCCTTTTTCTGTTCGAACACTCGGGACTAACAGCAAGTAGATGCCTTGAGATTGGAGAGCATAACTCTGGGCTCACACCGCATGCAGTCTTTCTCCGGTGCGGCTACGGTGCATACGCTGGAGTCTTTATGTAACTCATCAAGTGTGAGAGGCACTCACACTGCATGCAAATTGGTCCGGTTTTTGCGGCACTCGGTATTGGCTTCAAATTGTTGCCAGACATCGGAGCTGAGCACTGGAAATCATTCGAATGAATGTAAAGTGGATCCGGTACATTTTTCAAAATAAAACCTATTTTTCGCTGTACTCTTATCGCTGTACTCGCTGCTTTCACCATGTCATAAACATTACATCATCTCTGCTGACACTGGGTCTCAAAGTGTGTGGTAGAGCATAATTTTGGCCATAGAACACTATGGACGATGAGATGCTAATCACAGAGATCCAGAACTACCCCATCCTTTTTGATACAACACATGCTAGGATAAAGACAAAAGGACAGAGCCTGGGCTGAGATACCGCAGGCTGTTGGACTTGATGGTCAGGGGCAGCCGTGGTGCAGCAGTAGGGTGGTCGTCCTCTGATCTGAAGATTGCCCGCCCATGTGTCAAAGTGTCCCTTGGCAAGACACTGAAACCCACCTTGCCTCTGATGGAAGGTTGGTGCCAGTGTTCGGCAGCGGATCCACCATCAGTGTGTGAATGGGTGAATAGGACTCTGACTGTAAAGCGCTTTGGGCTTTCAATGAAGGTAGAAAAGCATTATACAAGTATACACCATTTACCATTACCATTTTGTGTAATATGGACATTCACACTCAGATTAGAAAGTTAAGAAAAGTATACCCACCTTTGTAAATCCATTGTATGAAGAGAAGTAATGCAGAGAAAGAAGTGTTGTGAATATTCTCCAAAATCACGGCGGAATGAGGGTTTGTTTACTATGATGTCATATTTAAATGGGTTAAGGTTGTAATATACTTAAAGGACTGTAAGATGGCGCCTGTGTTTGGCTTTGCCACTGCCGGCTGGGGTTTTTTCCGTAAATCAACTGTGTTGTTTTTTTTCCGTGCTTTTAGTTTTATTTGGTATTAACGATGTTTTAGCTGCTTTAGTTTACGACCGCCTTACACTGCTGTCTATCAGATTCTCAATGATCGGTAAAGTTACCTCTTCTCCCTGCGCTGGCGTTCTCCATTCCCTATTCCCGGCGCCTCCAACCGGCGTCCTGACTGATGGCCTGCCGGGGCTCTGCAGACCTCGGAGGAGGAGGAGAAGAGGGAAAAGAGCCGGCATCCAAGTAAAGATCAGTCTTCTATGGAAGCGTGGAGCATCCGGTAAACAACGTCAAGCGTTCCTGGCCAGCTGTTTTCCAACAACGCCCTCTGATCCAGAGGCTTTTTCCGAGTCCCTGCTCAGTTATGCAGGGCCCGGACTCCTGAGGCCGTGCTATCTGAGGATTGTTCATCCAAACTTTTCAACTGCCTGGTCTTCTCTTCCCGTGGTGTGTGGTTTATCCGATGGTCTGGGATCAAACCCCCAGCTCCTGCGCCCCTTGACGCGGGCCACTAGCAACAAGACTCAGGCTCCCGCCCCCCTGAGCATTGCGCTCTTCAACGCCCGATCCGTGGCTAACGAGACATTCTTGTTAAACAAGGAGCAACCATACATGCCAAAGGTCACACTCTCGACCTTGGTTTTACCCTTAAAAGGTGTAAATATTGATAGTATTTTTACTGAAGACATTTTTATTTCGGATCACCATTGTGTCTTTTTTAACTCGTCCTTCTCTGTGTCGCTGTTGCCTGCATGCAGAGAAACTAGTTCTCGCATCCTAAACTCTTCTTCAGCTGACTTGTTTTCTAAAGCTTTTTACTTGGCTTTACCTTCGTGTACTAATGTCAATCTCTTAATAGGTTTTTTTTTAACAGCTATTGTTTTTTCATTTTAGATGACATCTGTCCCATTAATACCAGACTAGCTCCTGTTACTAAGGATTGTCCTTGGCTGAATGATAGTATTCGCCATCTTAAGCGGTCTTGCAGGAAAGCTGAACGTCAATGGAAAAAAACTCACCTACCTGTTCATCTGCTTCACTTAAGAGATCTTTTAGTTTCTTTTAACAGTACTGTCAGAGATGCGAGGACTGCATATTTGACTAATCTTATTTCTAAAAGTAGAGGTAACCCTAAGGTGCTATTTAACACCATTAGTAATATTGTTACGCCTATTCCACCTGCTGTTCCTATTCATTCGAATAATGATTGTGATAGGTTTCTATCCTTTTTTATTGAAAAAATCAGTTCTGTCAGAAGCTCCTTGTGTCCCGTAGCTGGTTCTGTTTCTGTCCCTAGTCCAGCTCGGCTGGAAATTTTAGATACGTTTTCACCTGTTTCTCTCTCTGAGCTAGTCAGATCAGTCAGTACAATGAAGACATCCTCTTGCTCCCTCGATGTGCTGCCTACATCCTTGTTTAAAGATGTTTTTCAGTCCATCGGTCCCTGCGTCCTGACAATAATTAACTTGTCCCTGAGTATTTTAAGGAAGCTGTCATCCTTCCTCTTTTTAAAAAACCCGGGCTTGATCCCTCCCTCCTGAGCAACTATAGACCAATTTCCAACCTTCCATTCATTTTCTAAATTTTAGAAAAAGTTGTTGCCAAACAGCTTACAATTGCTCTGGAGAGTCATGGGACTCTTGATAAATTTCAGTCAGGTTTTCGCAAAGCTCATTCCACAGAAACTGCCCTTCTCAGAGTCACCAATGACATCCTGATGCAGAGCGATGCTGGACACTGCTCTGTGCTACTGCTGCTGGACCTGACCACAGCCTTTGACACCATTGACCATCATGTCCTGCTGGACAGACTGAAACACTGGGTCAGGGTATCAGGATCTGTCTTAAACTGGTTCGCCTCTTATCTGTCAGGAAGATAATTTTTTGTAACTTTTTCTAAATTTAAATCCTCATCTGCATCTCTCACCTGTGGTGTACCACAAGAGTCTGTTTTGGGACTTTTACTGTTTATTTTATATCTGCTGCCTCTACAGCATATTTAAAGGTCTTTTAAGGATATCTCTTATCATTTTTATGCTGATGATATTCAGTTGTGCGTGTCTTTTAAACCTCAGGATGTTTTTAAAATACAGATTTTACTCAGATGTTTGGATTCTGTCAAGAGCTGCATGAACAAAAATCTTCTTCAACTAAATGAATCTAAAACTAAAATACTCGTGTGCGCTCCTGACAAGTATCTGCCTCAGATAGTCAAGAGTCTTGGTCCACTTGCTTCTTTTATTAAGCCCTCTGTGAGGAACCTCTGTGTTATTTTAGACTCTGTTTTATCACTTGACTGTCACATCAAGTCACTTGTTCGTTCCTGTTTTTATCATTTGAAGAATATTGCTAAACTGAGTCCAGTTGTGTAACATTCAGAGATGGAGATGCTCATTCACGCTTTTATTTCTTCTCGTCTTGACTACTGCAACTCCATCTTCACATGTTTAAACAAAAAATCTCTGGAACAGCTTCAGGTTGTCCAGAACGCTACTGCAAGGCTTTTAACCAAATCTCCCAAGTAATCACATGTCACCCCATTACTTTTCCAACTCCACTGGCTCCCCATCCCCTACCGAGTGCATTTTAAAATCCTGGTTTTAACATATAGAGCCATTAAGAACCAAGCACCGGTCTATATAAAAGACCTCTTGCAGCCGTATACCCCCAGCAGGTCCCTGAGGTCATGTGACCAGGGTCTGCTGGTCGTTAAGAAAACTAGGTTAAAAACTAAAGGTGACCGAGCCTTTGCAGAAGCGGCTCCATCTCTCTGGAACTCCCTTACTCTCAGCCTCAGATCTGTGGACTTTTTAAAAAGCAGCTAAAAACTTACCTTTTTAAAATTGCATTTGGTTTTACTTTTTGTGTTTTACTTCCTGTGTTTTTATTGTGAAGCACTTTGTGATGTTTATCTTGATAGGTGCTATACAAATAAAATGTATTATTATTATTATTATTATAACGATACTTTGTGAATCCGTTAAAAAATGATTCAAACTTGTCAACATGTTCATCAAAGTAGAAAATAAATGTGACCTGTACCTAAATTTAGAAATGCAGAGGCTACATCACGTAGCATGACACGCTTTTCCCCAAACGTCGTTACGTATTGCGTTCGTGCCTCAAAAGTCATGCGTAATTGACGTATAATTGTATAATTGTTTACATAGTATGAAAACAGTTTGATGTAAGGGGCAAAAAGAAAACATACTTGGCTTTAAAATACCTTTAATTCATTGTGTTGACAAAAAAAAATCGAAATCGTGACTTTAAAACGGTGAATCGAATCAAATCGTGGCTTGATTGCATCGTTCCATCCTTAGACTTTCTAACATTTCAGACAATATTGACAGTTTTAAAATTGGTCTGTAGTTGTTAAATCACACAGAAAAGTATTGATAAGAATACTGGTAAGATACCGGATCGATAAGCGGTTTTGATAAGAGGAGCAGTATTGATAAACTCTTAACAATACCCATCCCAGCTTAAAATCCAACAATATTCTGCATTTTAGAGCAATGATTACATTTCCCTAAGTGTATTTTTACTACACTACTATATTTATAGAGATCGTGAATCAGCAATCTCGGACATCACAAATATCCGTACTCTTTTTTTTTTTTTTAAACAAATTGGGAATATCCAAGGTACTCATTACAGCCTTATTCATTATGTTGTCTTGGTGCTACCAGTGTTTTCCTTCTCCCTACAGCCCACTATTCCGGTTACTTGGAATATGCTGACCAGCCTTTTGAAACCACCACCCACCTTAAGCACCCCTGCCTTCTGAAAATGGGGAAGGGTAAGACAAGCCTCTTCAGTAGAGAATGAATTTTAAATCCATTCATGTTTTAGTTTAATAAAGTTCAGCCCACTGTTGTTTTTCCACATCAAAATAATCCAAAGGGAACATCATTAGAACATTCTACCACACTGTATGGTCACATGTCTTTGCTAAATTCAGTGTTTCCAGACATTGGACTGGAATGATGGTTGATCAGTTTTTACTGACATCACACATGTGTTGTCCGCTGTGATGGAACTTGGGCATTTTTATGTTAAAGTAAATAAACCTACCATGTCTCAATCCAAATGGTATTTTCTAAGACTAATATAATCGATTTATTTCCTTTTGAAAAATTTTGTAATAGTTAAGTTTGATTTAGCTACCTGTCTCAGACAGATCAATTTGTTGGATCGTAAAAATACAAATCGATTCATCAACTAATTGATTTATCGCTACTGGTCAGGTTTGTTGTGGTGCTAACAGAAGGTTTTGTGTTTAAAATCCAGTCTGTTCTGTGCCATGATGCAGACTTGACACTATGGGGGCTGGAGTTGGGTCTGCTAACCATGAGAAAGGGGGAGCACTCCCGTTTCCTCCTCCAGCCACAGTACGCCTATGGAGATCTGGGATGTCCACCTCTCATCCCTGCAGCTGCCGTGGTTCTGTACGAGTTTCAGATTGTGGACTATTTTGACATGGGACAAGTGGATGAGTTTTTAGCCATGAGTCTGGTAAGTGTGTGTAGGGGGAAGTCATGACCATGTGACAGAATGTAGAACAGTGTATTATTTCTCCTTATTGGGGTTATTCTCTTGTGTCTTTGGTCCTCAGGAGGAGCAAAGCTTAGTTCCTCTGTCCGAGCTTCTCAAGGTCACCAACACTCTGCGCAGCTTTGGCAACCAATACTTCAGTCGTAGGCAACAGTACCGGGCTAAAGGAAGCTACAAACAGGCAAGCTGCTGCAATTTTCGTTTAAAGTTGCTGATGGCCACATGTCTGTGAGAGGCCTGTGTTTTGGACCCTAGAATTCTATCAGTGCAGTGCCGCTCATGTGGAATAAGGGTTTCCTCAAATATTGCTGAGTGGTTAAAAACTAGAAAACCATAAAACAAACAATTCCACTGCTGAGACACAGAGAGACAAACAAACACAGACAGCCGCCGATGTCTTTCTGTCGTCCAGTTGTTGGTGTTAAAGAGTCTAATTAAGCCAGAGAAGGGAGGAGAGACAACAGCAGGTGGTCCCAAAAAGTCCGCAGTCGCACAACAAATGAGTGCATGGACTCTTGGAGGAGATGCTTTTGTAGAGCTTTTCACTATAAATAAATCTAAACTCTAAACATCATCCAAGTTTTCTATGCGTTGTGAGTGAGATATAGACAGACTCCACTCCATGTAGAGATTAGGCTAAAAACATTTGGCATTAGCTCCTCCCACATGCATCTGGGGCGTCAAGTTTAATAACACATTTTTGGACAGGCGACAAGCAGCAAATTTGCCGCATGTCCAACTGGAGGCGTCAGATGTAAATTTGACGCAGGTTTGATGTGAATGCAGCACAGACTTGGCTGCTGTAAAATGACAAACAGCCAACAGATCCACCGGAAAAAAGGAGCAAACAGCACCCGCAGGACAGCAGGCAAAACAACAGTGACACCTAAGAATTATGAACACAACTTTCAGCTAAGCAAACACACATATCTGTTTGTGCAGTGGCAGACAGACAGTCACTTGAGCAGTGCAAACATAACTTGTGGTGCAATTACAATATAGGAGTTCAACTCTGATCATTTTTTGATCTATTTTTAAAGTGTTCCCAGTGGTCTTCTAATTAGAATTATGCCGTTTTTAGTTAGAAGTTAAAAAACTGCGTCATTTTCTAGGACATAGTTTCTGCAGAGCAGCAGGAGTTCATTAGAACTGATCCTATGTCATTTACCATGCATGTGAAAGTATTGTGGGGATTTGCTGTGTGAATTTTGTGGGCTGCACGGTGGCGCAGTGGTTAGTGCTCTTGCTTCCTGCTGCTCCCACTTCCAAGTATAATAAGCAGAAGCAGACAAATTCATGATAAATGGCTGTACTATTATTCTCAGTCAGAGCAGAGATCTGTTTTAGGTCTGACTATGAGCTTTCACACATACCAAACCAAGAGGACCATCAGAGGAAACCAGCTCAGGAGCAGACCTATCAGAGGAGAAGCTCTCTACATGTCCTGTAGAGGAACTGATCACTCAGACATGTAGCAGCTCTGTCTTTGTCTCAGCTCATGTGAAGTCTTGGAAGAAAATTGCCAGCCATTTGCCATATTATGTTTTTGAAAAAATGTACAGGTGTAAAGGCAGCGTTTTTGTTGGCGGTTCATTTGCTTATTTTGTGGCACTTCCCTGCCAGGCAGTAATGCTGCTGGAGAACAGGGAGGTGCAGAGCGAGCCAGTGAAGGAGAAGATCCAGACTGCACTGCTGCCTCTCTATCTGAACCTTTCCCTCACAGAGCTCCGTCTAGACAACTTGCACAAAGCCCTGAAGTATGCCAGCAAAGCCTTGGAGATGGACTCTTCCAACACAAAGGCTCTCTTCCGCTGTGGACAGGTCAGTGGAGGCTTCGTCACCTGTTGAGTTGATGTTCTCACTTAGATTTAGAGCACATAGGTTACTTCAGTTGCTAGGAATTTTATTTTGAAAGGATTTGGAGCTGTTATGGATGTATTCTGCTGTCATCAGATGAAATAATCTTTCTTAGGCTTACCTGGAGCTGGGGGACTTTGATAATGCTCTGAAGTTCCTCAAAGCTGCTCAGGCTAAAAAACCATATGACACGGACATCAACAATCTGCTGAAGAAAGTGGCAACGTAAGATGTTTGAAGTAGAGCATCTAGGACAACAAATGAAGGAAAAGTTTCTCCCAAGGTCATAGATGTGTGTCACTTTTGGATTCCAGACAATGTAAAGACAGCTTGGACAAAGAGAAAGACTTCTGCTCAAAGATTTTCAAGAGTCTGAGGAGCCCTGATAAGATGTGAGGAAGCTGCTGGTGAAATCTTCAGCTCTGTTTCAGTCTGAAAGGTAAAAAAAAAGTTGACTCAACTTTGTTTACTGCTTCTCATAAAGCAGATCAATGCTCATAATTCTCAGTCTCCTTTGTTTCAAATAATCCAGACTTTCCTCTAACCTCTTGAAATAGTCTGGAGAAGTAAGACAGAGACTTCATAAAGTTAGTTGTGTTTGTACTTTTTTTTAGTTTGTTTGTTCTGCTGATTGACACTAAAGTAAATGAAAAAAACATTTGGGTTCTTCTGGAGATGGACTGAAAATAAGTCTTTAAATTTTTTCTACAAACAGAACTGTTGAAGAAGATCACACTAAAGTGCAGTGTTCTGCACTGTTTGACATTTCAAAGTAAGGTAAAAAGGAAATCGGTCAGCAAGTCCTTTTCTCTGCTTGATGCTCATTTTTTCTCATTTGAGATCACTTCCTGTTGGACACAAAGGCATTTACAAAACAACACTGTTCTGTTTTGCTTCGTGTTCATCATGTTTGGCTCATCAGTCATGAATGTGGCATAAAAATAACTTCCATGACCACTAAGCAGTTTTCTGATGTGATCACACAGGTTTCCAGAAGGTTGACAGAAACCTTCAGGGTGTTAACGTCTTTTCATCGTACCAACACTTTTTTCCCCTTTTCTTGCTCCATTCTACTGCATAGTCTTGTCACCTCCTGCATCCACCTCTGGAAGCGTCCTCTTTGGCCTGGTACTGGTCAGAACAGAAGATCCATCCTTCCATCATAATTATGCCCTGACATCTCGCTCTCTTCAAATCTAAACTCCCATTTTTGCTTTTCTTTCTTACTCCTCCTTTCATTTGTATTTTATTTGCTTTAGCTCCTTGTTTTACTGCACTCTTGTTGTTGTTTACTGCTGAGCAGATTTTTTTGGCCTTTAAAAAGTGCTTTTCAAATCAAATGTGTTTATTTTTCTGCAGGTTTCAGGATTCAGCAGTGTTTTTTTGCTGCCCGCTCTACGTTAGGAAAGGATCGATGGTTGTTCCAGCAACAGTATGTTAAAAGTTCAGCTGTTTTCTGTTTGTTGTTTGATCAAAAGCTGAACAGTAAACTCATTTCAAAGCAGAGTTTAATGTCCTCATTTGTTTGAAGAGTTTTCATGATGTGGACTTAAGCTTTGGTGTGAATCGCCTCAGTAGTTTTAATTCTAAGCTAAAGCCAGAAAACTTGAAATGTGTGTGTGCCTGAGGTTTCGTCTTAACTTTTGTGATTAATCTTTCCAAGAAAAAATGTTCACACACACTGTCAGACTTCTTAAGATTGAATCTTCAAAACCCTACAAGCTTTTTTTGTAATCTCATCTGGACTGATTCTTGGCATGATAATCTAATACTAACAATCAAGACCAACACAAGTGTGTCCTCCATGAAAGTGCTTCAGGCCCCAGGCTTGCTGTTCCCACATTCTCTGTAAATAGTAAAGCATCAAGAGCATCCCCTGTCAAGGTGGCGTTGAGCAGAGGGCCAAAAGGAGGATGGATGAACAGTAAAGAGCGATCTTCTCCTTATTGTGTTTTTCCTGCAGCTGACATCTGACAAGACACACATGACATGATAGTCTCCTGGATTTCAGACAACATTCATCTGCAGTAGGGAAGCTGTCATGTGCATGCATCTATTTGTGAAGAGTTTGTTCACATTTTCACACTTTGGAAGGTGAAATTTGAATTTCAGCTCTGCAATGTCAAATGCATTTCATGCAGTTTAACAGCATATTAATTTGAATCAGTTTTAAAAATCTTCCTGCTAGCAAACGGTGGAACCGCAGGGATGAGGGAGTGCTCTGGCTGAACCTGCCTCATCACCTGACAACTTCATTTCACAACTCCATTCAGTATTGATGCCGTTTTCAAATTTTAAGAAGAACTCAAGAATGATAAACACTTCAAATAAGTAGAGACTTAAACTAAACTAAGGTGGAACTTAAATAACTTTGAAAACTAACAAAAATGTGTTTTTGTCCGGAAGAAAATGTGGGAAGTAGCTTTAAATTAAAAATGTATCTAAATATTTGTTGAATTGCAGTGTTGTGTGTGAATTTTTAATTGATTTGTTAAAATCCAGCTTTTGCAGAAACTGGACTGGTTCTTGTCCGCCATGGTGAGGATCCTGCAGGACCTTCAGCTTTAATACAGCTGGAACCTAAAGTATGCATGAAGTTCTTTAGAAATGCTTGTTTTGGTCCATCACAACTTTAATTTATAAAGATTATTTTTTCATTTAACCTGAGGAGGATATTTTCACTTGGAGAATTGTTGAGCAGATTAATCTCATATGACCGAGGAAAAGGTCATGTTAAAATCATGGCTTCTACGTCTTAGAGATAATTTTTTATGAGAAACATACAGTAAAGCCAGAAAAATCGGTGCCTTAAAAAGATGTCATTGAAAGATCCACTGAGCTGCCTTGAGCAAGGTCAAGGAATTAGCTCCATATTAGAACAAAACCGAGGCGTTAGTGTCATGATTCCTCTTCATCTTCCTGCCTTTGCTGCAGGAAGATTTGGACAAACAATTTAACTGAGTAATAAATGTTTTGCACCAAACACATAAAATGTAAGTGCTCGCTTGACTGGAGAAGATCTCCAAGCATTCATCTGGGTACCAAAATGGACCCAGTCTCCTGAGGAAAACCTGGACTTAATATAAATTGGGTTACGCAGCTCTTTGCTAACTTTTAAATAAAAACTGATGATTCTAACTAAGGTTAAACTTCCGATATAGCTAGACAGCAAAGAAAAGTCCTGTTTCACTGACCAGCTATTGATCTGCTGAAACTCTTGTATTCTGAACAGTCTGCAGAGCTGGAAATGAGCCGGTACCCTTTCCAGCCTGCAGGGGGGGGTGTCCGCTGGTAAACTTTGTCCTGGGCAGGTCCAAACCGTCTCTCGCCCGCCCTGCTGCAGTTCACAGCTCAGACGGGCACCGGTCTCGGAGTCCAGTTTGAGGACCACCACGGACAAGTCACTCCCAGCAGCCCCTGCAGCGCTCATAGGCGCGCGGGACGCAGGTGTGCGAGTCGCAGAGCGAATGAAGACACGCAGAAAAGAGGAGAAGCTGTGAAACATGAGCCGCCACCAGCAGCAGGGAGTGGTTCTGACGGCGTACCACAGCAGCGTGCAGGACGAGCCGCAGACTGGACCGGGCCCGGACCACCAACTCGCTGCGTCCAGGTGGGACTGTGCGTGTGTGTGCCACTCTGATCGTGCGCGATAGCGTGTGTGGTTTGATTCTTCACAAGGTGCTAAAAGTCGCGGGGTCGCGCCGCGCGTGTCCAGTGCTGGAAGAAGTAAGGTTTGGCCCCCTGTTGCAGACCGCTCTGGTCCTTGCGCTTTCATGTCAACCTAAGCTTTGCCAAAGCAAGGCCTCTGGGCCCCGCTCCTTATATAAGTTAAGTTCACATTTCTGTTAAAGAGAAAGACTGTCACTAATGTTGGAGCCTCCTCATCGTAAACTCAGTGTAAACTTACTCTCAGTATCTTTCTGGAGTCTCCAATTTGTTTTTTCAATTCTATCTGGTTAAGGTTAAAATCATACCCAAAATAAGTCAGAGTTTAAACTCTGCTGTTTGTTTTTATTTAGTCTTCTTAAATTGCTGACATGGCTGTTTTTAAAGGCTTGGCATCTCTGTCAGCCTGTGTCTACAGAGTAGATCTGTTATGAAGGAGGAGGTGCACCAGTAAACAGGAACCGGGATCAGCTGGAAACAAGCATACCTTCACGCTTTTTTATTTATATCACAAAGCACCGGAGCAGGAAGTGAGGTCTGTGCCACAACTATTGCTGTCCTGGATGTGCAGACCCACAATCATGGTGTGTGTTCGCCTCTGTGTGTGTGGTGAATAAATGTGTCAGGTCCAGATGGTTATCCTACTGTGGAAAAAAAACAAAACAACCCAGTGTCACATTTCAGTCTTCCTTTGTCCGACCTTCCTCAGCATGTTAGCGTCTGTCTGGTTGACCTTAGCACTTGAGTCGCTGGTGTTTCCCTGTCAGGAAACAAGACAGAAGAAGGTGCTGGCCTCACACCAGGAAAGGAGATCTGGCCCATGGAGCTGCTTGCACCTCCTGATGTTGCTTGATTTAAAAAGTTTAGGATTAACACATTGGACTCACAGCAGAAAGCAGCTGGTGGAGTAAAACAGAAACACACAGTGGAAAAATGAAAGATGATGTCCTCAGAGGCTGCACCAACTAGACAAGACAGTTGGTCGACATTTCCTTAAGGTTTGGGGAGACCAGAAGAGAGCAAGTCTTATACATTTGATAACAGCTCCGAGATGTCTCATCATGGACTGGATGAAAAGAGGAGCAGAGGAAGAGATTCCAAAAGAGGCGTTTGATCGGAATGTTCTTGAGGTGAAAAGAGGGTCATATACGATGATGAAGCTGGAAATTGAAGGTGTGATGTTGAACGTTGTCAGTGGTTATGCCCCCCAGGTAGGATGTGAGGTAGAGGAAAAGATTCTGGAGGGATGAGGAGATCCAAGAGATCTCTAGAGGGGAGAGAGAGGTGATGGGGTGGACTTTAACAGACATGTGGGTGAAGAAAACAGATGATGAGGAAGTGATGGAGAAATTTGGTGTTCAGGACAGAAATACAGAAGAAAAATGGTGGTGGACTTTGCTGAAAGAATACTAATGGCGAAGCCTTTTTTTATTACAGAAAAAGAGACGGGCATAAGGAGATATATTAGAGTGGAGGGAGGAGCACACAAGTTGATTAGATCTTGTATAAACATTGTAATCTGAAAGAGATCACAGACTGCAAAGTCAAAGCTGGAGAGACTTTGAAGAGCGTCAAGTATTAAATATGCTGTAAACGGGAACATTTAAACGCACATACAAACACAGACGTCACAGCTGCTCTTTACTGTGTGTCTTTCACTCCTTCTGAAATTCATGATTGCAATATTTACAATATTATCTTTAGTAATTCCTGTTCCATCATATGTGTCATTATCTGTCTGTGTAAGTCATTATAATATATGGAGATATTTGTTATTTTTTAAAATAAATACTGACGTTTGAGTTCCATTTTTTAATGAACATATTCACCTGCTTTATGCAGATTTTTGCCTTTCTGTATGAGGCTCAATACTGCAGTGGAGCCCTATTAGTACATACATGTAAAGAATTTCACATATTTTGTCTGTTTTATAGCTTTGACCAAGTTTTTCTCAAACACACTTTCAGTCCTTGTGTTCAACCTTTCAACAAAACAAGTGAAGCAAAGTTTAATTTTTAACCTGGTTGTAAAGATAATTTGTTGCATCACAGGAATGCAGTTAAACTAAAGACAAGGGAAGAGTTTCTCCTCCTTTGAGTAGTGTTTCATGGGGTCCTGGTTTCTGCAAACACTGGACCTGTCAGAATCTCCAAGCCGGTTTTTTTCTCCTCAAGTTCAACAATCTGACATGTTTGGTGGAAGACATTTTACATTTATATATGTGTGTGTTACGTCCTGCTGCCGTCCATCCTGTCATTCGGCTCACCTGGCAGGTGGAGCAAATTGTCTTAATCAGCACCTGCCAGGTATTTAAGACAGAGGAAGCCACACCAAAGGCAGGCTGGGGTGCAGGCTGGGTTTGGTTAAGTTTGGTTAAGTTTGGTTAAGTTGGGTTAAGTTGTGCAGGTTTGTTTTCCTCTCTTTGTCCTCAGCAGTCTTATACTGCTGGTTTTTGTTATTTTAGTTTGGGTTTGGACCTTGGCAGTCTTAGTTTGTCGGCTTTCTTTTGTTTCTTCTCATTAGTTTTGGTTAGGCAGCCCTTAGCAGGGAGCTGCTGACTCTAATGGTCTGTATGGCTGGGTCAGCAGTTTCCCTGATCTTTTCTTTCTTTGGCCAAAGTTCCAATTCCCTTTGGTTTACCGTTTTGTTTCAAACCCGCAAACTAATTATTCTCCCTCTTTTTGTTTTTGAGGACACAGTGTCTTTTCTATTTAATAAACTGTGCCTTTTATCCTGGTGTCCATTTTTGTTTTATGTTGTGGTCCCTTTCTGTCCACCCCCACAGACCCGAGCCTGGGTTCTTATTGGGGACGTAACAGTGTGTCAGTATGTTCTTACTGTTTGCATTTTGCTGCAGCTGAAATCATTAGTTGTCCTAGGAATCTTTGTATTCCTGTTTGGGAAAACACTTTTTTTTTTTTAATTTCTCATTTTAAGTGAATTAGGTATGATTTGAGCAGTTCAATAAACTACATCTGTTTGTTTCTTAGCCTGTCTGCAGTGTGTCACACTAAACAGCTAAATGAAGACTAAAGTGCCATTCAAGAGGATTGTTGGAGATTATTCTTTGAGTTGATGTGTGTGTGCATTTATACTTTTTGTGGTTTAGTAAAAATCATTCTGGACTCTATGGAAGTAACATGCGATGAGGTTTGTGGCTGGTGAGGCAAACTACTGATTGTGTTTCATACCAGAATTCTTCTTACTAACATAGAAAGTTCAAATTGGACCAAGAATGTCAATGTAAAGCACTAGAGTATGACTCTCAACAAAACCCCAAGGATGGATGCTACAGACAGACTATAACCATGGAGGATGCTCACACACACAGTTCAAACAATGGTCTAACCTTTACTTATAATTGAAGTCCATACACCTCTGCTTCTGGACAAAAATCTCTGTGACTTCAACATCAAAGTTCTCCTTATCATCTTTTAGTTTTAGAAGTCTGCAGTCTCAATTAAGATGTTGGTCTAGCATTGGTCATCCAACATTTATAACTTCATGTTTTCATTGAAAGTCCAAATTCATTTAAATTCAAGACATTTTTTAAATTATATTACATCCTCCACTTTGGGAGGATGTAATATATGTAAGTTCTTATTGAACTTTATTAGCAATCACTGAAGAACAGACGTGAGCTCATGAACACCCTCCACGTTGAGGCAGAGCCACTTCCTGTTTCCCCTTATGTCTTTCCAAAGCAACTTTATATCAGATCTGAACTCTAAAGAAATGATAGACAGACATTAAATACATTACCTATTAAATGAAAAGTGAGGACATAAATTGTCCGCAATGTATGAAATCATTTTTACATTGGTGGGAGTGCACTCTTTAAAGGATCCTTCTGGATTTGCATGCCATCAGAGAGGCTCTGTCATAAACATAGAAGGTAATTCATTAGCAGGCAGTGCAGTCGCTTTTCTAAGACCTGCGATGCTAAATCACTCCATTGGTTGGTTGGTTGACTGTCTTTAATATTTTTTAGTTGCTTGATCAAAAGGAAGTGGAGGCAGAACTTGCCATATTTAAGCAAGTGGTCTTGCCCTGATAAGAGTCCGAAAGATTACATTCTCAGTTTGAGTTTTGGGTTGGAAAAAGTGTGACATCCTGTAAATGAAAATGCATCAAACCAGGAGGACTCTGTTTTGTAATTTCTTTAGAATATTGACACAAAAACACCATGGCAAATGCAATAGATTTGAAATTACTTTAAAATTAATTTCATACAAGCTATAAATTGAAATATTGAAATGTCATTTTGCGAAATGCCTTTGTCAAACTGCATTCTCAAATTGCAAATTGAATTGCCAATTATTACTTGCATATTACTTTGAATTATGGGTGAGAAAAACCTTCCAAATAAACCTCACCCTTTTACATTTTGCATCACTGGAAAGCCCCAAATGTCCCCTGTAGAAATCAAAACGAGTTAATTAATTAGCATACAGTGGTTGGGAGCTATTCAGGTATAGAAATGACAAATGATCATTTCTGGTAGTCAGGAGGCCAAACAGAGATAAATCAAACTTAGAATAATTAGTCATGAATTGATTCGGAAACTATATATACAAATGCATACGTCCAGATACACATGTAAATAATTAAATTCTAAATACTCTTAATCATGAAAAGACCTTTTAGTTTCTCATACATACAGAACATGAAACATTCATACCATTAAATAATAGGTTTGTCAAAAGGAGTTTGATGAAATGCTTAAAAAGGAAGTGAGAGTAAGCAAACCTATATCCCTTAATCCCTTAATCTTAACTTAATCTTAATCCCAGCCTTTTAGGTTACTTAGCTTTTTATTTGATTTTTTTTACTTAAATTATCATTAGCTGGTTCTTAACTCCCAGTCAGTTATTTATACTTTATCAAGACAAATGCAGATCAATAAACAATTCCACAAGTATTATTAACATCAAATTACAAAGATGTAAGAATACATGAGATTATTCAGAAATCATTTTTAACATTACAGACCAGCCCGTATGGGACCAACCACCATTCAAAGTCACTCACGTTCCAAAAAGACCTTATTCTTGTAGCTGCTGGTGGGGTCCCTCCTCTGTGTCTCATTTTTGAGAATGTAATTGAGACGGCTGTTGAGTTTGTCTTCATCGTCTAAATGCCTTATGTAATAAAAGATAGACAATGCTCAGTTGACTGCTTTATCCTTTTAACTCTTTGATGAAACAGAGAAGTTTATTGATGTTATTTTAGGTGTCCAAAAGAATGTATTTTTTAAATTTTGTTTTAAATGCAGCTTCTAATATGTACTCAATGCCTTTGGTTGCTTTTTGAGCCCTTTAAAACAGTGTCAAAAAGTCCTTCAAACCTCGGCTCCATTGTTTACTCACAGTAACAGCTGTTGGTCCTGTGACATCCTGGACTTATTGTCATAGTGAGACCAGAGATCCACATTGAGACGAAGAGGCTGCAGAGCTAAACTAAAAGGCAGAGAGTGAGAAGACATTAAAAACCCTGTATACCATGCATGTTATTGAATATATACAACATCTTCTTAATTAGATGGAAGAGTTGACAAAGTTACAATAAGAATATCACCCACCTCCTGCTCTTCCACCTCCCAATATTGTTGGGAGGTAGAAAGAGTAAAGAAGGAGGAATAGCGAAGTTTGCAAGTAGCTATGAGGAAACGCTGGAAACATGAGGGTGAAAGAGCAGTGCTAAAGTGGAACGGTTTGACACTGTCAAATTCCTGGATTGACTCACAGCCTTACAATGTAATACAAATCCTTTAGATATTGTCATAGTTTTCTATTTTCCTTTTCATAATCAGTTTTTACATTCTTGAACACGTACACTATATTCCCAAAAGTATTGGCTCACCCATCCAAATGATCAGAATCAGGTGTCCTAATCACTGGGTCTGACCACAGATGTATAAAATCAAGCCCTCAGGCATGCAAACCGTTTTCACAAACATTTATGAAAGAATGGACCGCTCTCAGGAGCTCAGTGAATTCCAGCATGGAACTGTCATAGGATGATACCTGTGCAACAAATCCAGTGGTGAAATGTCCTCATTCCTAAATATTCCACAGTCAACTGTCAGTTCTATCAGAACAAAATGGAAGAGTTTGGGAACAACAGCAACTCAACCACCAAGTGGTAGAACTCATAAACTGATGGAGAGGGGTCAGTGGATGCTGAAGAGCATAGTGCAAAGAGGTCACAGACTTTCTGCACAGTCAATTGTTACAGAGCTCCAAACTTCATGTGACCTTCAGATTAGCCCAAGTCCAGTCCAATGGATGAATGGGTTTCCATGGCCGAGCGAGCAGCTGCATCCAAGGCACACATCACCAAGTTCAATGCAGTGTCTGATGCAGTGATGTAAAGCACGCCGCCACTGGACTCTAGAGCAGTGGAGACACATTCTCTGGAGTGATGAATCATGAGTCTGGGTTTGGAAGTTGCCGGGAGAACGGTACATTTCAGACTGCATTGTGCCGAATGTGAATTTGACAGCTTGAGGGCAGAAGCTTATCAAATGATGGGGCAGGTTTTTTTAACTACCGATATCACAGAAAATGAATGAAACCAGTATTTGATACTACTTTGTTTGTCCCTGTTTCTAGTTGAGTCTCTGGTAGCTTATACATTTCTGATAAATCCTTTGGAAACTTGTCAAACTTTTACAGTTTAGCTCATACTGCAAGTTAAAACTAGATGAGTGGTTTTACACTGTTTTCCTGTTTAAAAAGGCTAGATTTCCTGGATCTTGGAGAGAGCATGTCTTTGTAAGACTTAAAACTGTTTTTTTTTTATCACTTCTGGTTTACGCTCTTGGTTCAAGCTGATAGTGAGCTGTGTTTTTTTTATCTTGCAGAGTTCAAAGTTCAAACAGTTGCTATTCTTAGTTCAGCTGGATGTTGTCCTCATTAGATGGTTGACTGCAAATTCATCTGATCTTTGTTGCTTTATGTCCGTTTGACTCACAGACTTTGAGGCAGACAGGAGGCACTGCTAGAATATAAACCCTTCATCTTGCATGTTCAGGAAAAATATTCATACAGAAGGGTTTTTTTATGATGAGGCCATACCATCAAGGGTAATGTGCTGTTGGTCCAGCACATTTCCTGTTTCTGTTTTTGTTCGAATGGTTTCTTTTTCTCAGTTATGGCGGTGGTAAATGGGCTGAACCTTTACCAAATGTCATTGAGCTGGCCCGGAACACAGGTCTGACCCGAGCTACGTCAGGTTTTGTTTTAGCTGCCACGAATCAAATGTTCAGCCATCTCACAGCTGCTCCATCATGAGTACCATTCTGGGACATCGGCTGTCCTTTGGGTGAAGGTAAGGGAACAAAAGCAGAACCGTTCACAGACATACTGCTCCAGTCACCGTTTAACTCAAGAAACATCTATTTATGCTGTGGGAGAAACCCAAAGCCCATACAGACACAACATGCTGACCCAGAGTGAATCGATCCACTGGGGTTGGAACTAGGAACCTCTTCTTGCCGTAAAGCTATAGTGTTTTCCACCACTGTGCCTCCCATTACCCAAGCTTCCCAGACAAAAAGCAGATTTAAGTGAATTTAAACTTTTACACTTATTGTGACATGAGCCATCTGCCCAAACACTGCAAAGTTTGGACTTATCTCTGTGTTTCCTTTGTAGCCGCAAAATGGGACATGACACTCTGCAGCAGAACCACAATCAACCGCACAGAGACAAACATGAGACCCCCATCAGTACTGATTCATCGCTGCTGCCAAAGCCAAACTCTGCCCCCAGCACCAAGTTTCAGCCCCCCTCCAGCTCCAAGTCAGCCACCAGCCCTCGGCACAGTCCCAACATTCGACCACGACCCACATGTCAGCGCACCAGCTCTCAGGTAGGCTGGACACTTTGGAGTTCATAAAAACAGTTGTAACTCAGTAAATTCCGCTGTCTGGTTAGGCTGGGGTTTAAATCTCCAATTTGTCTATTGTCCACTGAAAAATGGAATTTAAGAACATAAAGTGTAAAAAGCTGTTGCAGAAAACTGGAGAAAAAGGAAAAAAAACGCCATGAAATTCATAATATGTTGTTGAGGTTTAGACGTGTTCCTACAGGCTGTAAAAACATGTTTTTTTTGTCACTGCATGCATACCACTAAAGAAAACATGCATGGAGAGTCTGCAGGTCAGAACAGAAATGAGGGAATGAGAAAGAGGTGGATTATTGCCGCAAACACTTTGGGGTTGTGCTGCAGGACTCTCTAGATGAGCTGCAGATGGATGATTACTGGAAGGAAGTGGAGAACATCAACTGCTCTGGAGGAGGTGCAGGCAAAGGAGAAGGAGAGCCTCAAGAAGAGGAACATCAGAAAACTCCTGAAGGTACGAAAACATATAAAAACATATAAATGCATATAAAAACCTGTGATGAAAGGGAATAGGACTATGGTCTGTTGGTGATACGGTTGCGGCTGCACAGAACGACACTTGAAGTTTAGGTCGAAAGAATCGACTCAAAGAATTTTTTTTTCAGACTCTGAAACAAAGGAGAGCAGATGAAATTGGACATGAACAAAAACTGAGAAACATCCATGCCTGTTCAGATAATGAAGACTTCTTTCATCCTTTCACACAACAGGATTTGAGTTTGGTTCAGTAGATTGTTGCATGTTTGAAAAGATTGTTGTTCCGTGGACTAACCTTTCCCTGCCGGCATATATCTGACCAATTATGCCTTCTCCTTCCTGCAATCCGGTGGTCCTAACAAAAACCACTACTTTTCCTCTCATATGATAGTCATGTCAGGTGTGTTATCTTGTTCTAGAAGGAGAGCAGGAGGAGGCTTGGCTTGCAGAGGCGGGGCTAGCACGTCTGTTTGACGATTCGCTTGCAGCTGATGACCAAGATCAGGTGTCAATCTTTTGTCTCTTGGGTGAACATTTTAACTACTTCATTCTCTAAGATGGCATATTCTGTCTGCTGTAAATTGATAACTTCAGACTCATGTAGGATTCTGAATCTTTGACAGGAAGAAGACAGTGCAGTCTTCCTGTCCACACTAACCAGAACACAGGCCGCAGCTGTGGAGCGCCGCGTGCAGCAGACACTGTTACGCCGACGCAACCGGCAGCACCTCCCTGATGTTCGCGACATATTCAGGCCTCCAGAGAAGGTGCTGAGATCAGGTTACACAAACGAGTGCTGCAGGCTGACTTTGATGTTGTGTGTGCATCTCTTTGCTTAGCCACAGCAGTAACAGCAGCCTTTAATGAAAGAGACTCCTGACAGCCACCATTTATGACCACACAGTTCAGGTGGTTGAAAACAGCAGCATTAAATCAAACCAGTTCATTATTCAAAACATCCAGTGTTAAATGACCTTCAGGTTTCTTTATGGAAATGATGTCCTGACAACCAGTGGTCCCCAACCATGAGCCACAGACTGGTACCAGTCTGTGGGGCAGTTGGTACCAGGGTGCAGAGAAAAAAACCTGTCCCCATTTTTTTTGGTTTTATTTCTGAACTGATCTGAAGGAATTTACTAGATTCCTCCCACCACTTCCGTTTCATTCTTGACACGTCAAGTTGCTCTGTCACGTGTCAAAAATCCTTCCACTAGTTTTTTAAAGCGGCTTCGCAAAGTTATAACCCCTCAGCTCGCAAAAAACAGACGCATTTGGAAAGTTTCTTTACATAGAAAAGAGTCAGTGAAGAAACAGAAGAAGAGTCTTTGACTTCTAAACAAAAGAAATCTGCATTCAACAGACAAAAACCAGGAGTCTTTACTACAAATATGGGTTAATTGGATTTACTGTGACAGTTTGTTTGACAGACCATAAAAACGATGCAGAATATTCAGCAACAGGCTCTCTAATGAAAGTTAATGTAAAGTTTTAGTGACAGGTTTTTTTTTATCTGTTGCATCATAGAAGTTGGATGAGGCTGAAGTTGGCACAGTCAGTGAAAATATTGTTTGGCGTCAAACCGATTTGTGGACAGAAAAGGGTATGAGACCACAGCTGCCAACAATGTGTACTCTAATGTTATTCAGGCCTGTATTAAAAAATACAGTCTTTTCATTCCTTTAGTAAGAATATGTCATCAGGAACCAGGTTGTCCTTCTTAAACTCTGCAACACCACAAAATCATCAGGAGTTTTTCTGAAAGAAAAACACATCCAAATCTTGAGTGCTGTTTTCTCAGCATCTCACTTCGACTCTGATGCCTTCAACTAACTGTCTGACAGATGGATACGTTACACCATAAGAGATGGCATACCATGTAACAGAAGTCCAATCCACTAACCTCAAGGCTGTGTTTTGAGTGATGTTTCCCTGTTCCAGGACGAGAAGAGTCATCGACTGCAAAAAGGAAGTGAGAATGGACCAAAAGATTCCTCAGCAGCTGGTATGTGTGACACAGCATGACTCAGCCCCACAAGGAGGAAGCCTTTGTAAAAATGCACACTCTATCTATTTTCTTAGAACAGTTGATTTTTATGAATTTATGGGGATGAGTGTTTTATTTCTCCTGCTGTATATCATTCAGATCAGCTGTGAAGAATGGTGTGGGTGTTTTTTTTTTTTTTTCATATGTATGCATCTCCATAGAAACGGAGACAGAGCTTGACGTTGAAGTGGCCTTTTCTGAGCAGGCCCTCTCTTACTGGGACCATCAGCACAAAGTAAAGGTTACCAACAACCTGAACTCCCCTGACGACAAACTCCCGGTGAGTCCTCCCTTGTACCTGTGCAAAGGGGCTGTGTGTTGTAACAGTCATGGTAATACCATTGCGCTCTTTCATGAGTTGAGTTTTATAATCTTTACAATAAATACAACATGTTTGCTTGATAAAAGTTGAGAAACCTGGTAAATTAGAAAGTTTCCTTTGGACTTCTGGGGCTGTGAACTAGTGCGGTTTGGGACAGTTTTTCTATGAATACTTTAGTTTAACTTTGTTTAGTTTTGTTGTTTCTGTTGAGAAGAATGCTTCTCTGTAGAAGGGTTTGCGCCCCGTGCTGCTGTGGTGGCAAAAACTTGGTTCTGGGAGTAGTTTGGTGATGCCATGGGGAAGGACTATCTGTTGGCCTCGAAGAGGTTCTGGTAAACCGTCTGGCGCCTCAGGAGGAGGAAGCAGTTTTCTACAAGTACCGTTTTAAGTGCAGGTGGGGAGCTTCTGACTTCAACTGTTACATTGTGGAGTGGTGGAAGGAAAACTTAGAGGATTTCCTCAATCCTGCTGACACGCTTCTCTTGCAGAAGCAGATGCTGAGGACTTTGGGGTGGGACTGTCCATCACTCGAGCTGAAGTCACTGAGGTAATGGATGAGCTCCTCGGTGGCAAGGCACCAGGAGTGGATGAGATCCACTCTGAGTACCTCAAGTCTCTGGATGCTGTGGGAGTGTCTTGGTTAACACGTCTCTGCAGCATTGCGTGGCAGACGACAACTATACCACTGGACTGGCAGACAGGGGTGGTGGTTCCCCTTTTCAAAAAGGGGGACCGGAGGGTGTGTTCCAACTATTGAGGAATCACACTCCTCAACCTCCCTGGGAAAGTCTATGCCAGGATACTGGAGAGGAGAGTCCATCTGATAGTCAAGCCACAGACCCAGGAACAGCAGTGCGGTTTCTGTCCTGGTCGTGGAACTGTGGAACAGCTCTACACCCTCTTTAGGGTGCTGGAGGGTTCATGGGAGTTCGCTCATCTTGTCCAAATGAGTTTTGTGGATTTGGAGAAGCCATTTGACCACTCGTGGTGTCCTGTGGAGGGTGCTCTGGGAGTATGGGGTCCAGGGAGCCTTGCTGAGCGCTGTCCGGTTACTGTTTGATCATAGCAGGAGCTTGGTCCACATAGCTGGCAGTAAGTCAGGCCTGTTCCCGGTGCATGTTTGTGCATGTTGCAGGGCTGCTCTTCATCACCAGTTCTGTTGATAGTCTGTATTGACAGAATTTCTAGGCGCAGCCAGGGTTCGGTGGGGGTCTGGTTTGGGGACCACATGATTTCCTTTCTGCTCTTTGCAGATGATGTCCTATTGGCTTCATTAAACCAGGACCTCCAGAATGCATAGTAAATATTATTCAAATACATCAGGATAACTCTTTAGATTTTAAACATTAGAATGTATTTTCTTTATAGCTGGTAGCTCCTCCAACACGTGACCCTGGCAGCAAGCTCAGGGAACACATTTTTGGCCAGGCGGTGAAAATAGGGGCGGACCACGCGAATTGGCCGCGCGAATCGCGTTCAGTGTGAATGCACCTTTAGGGATAGGGTGGGAAACTGGGGAGAACTCTGAGTAGAACTGCTGCTCCTCCACATCGACAGGACTCAGTTGAGGTGGCTTGGACATCTGGTCCGGATCCCTTCTGGACGCCTCCCTGGGGAGGTGGGAGGTGTTCCGATCCCACTGAGGGGAGGCCCCTGGGAAGACCCAGGACACGCTGAAGAGACTGTGTCTTAGCTATCCTGGGAACGCCTCAGGGTCCCCCCAGAGGAGCTGGGGTAGTGGCCTTACTCAGACTGGTGCCACCACAACACGGTCCCGGATGAGCGAAAGAAGATGGATGGATGGATGGATGGATGGATGGATGGATGGATGGATGGATGGATGGATGGATGGATGGATGAAACATTTAAAATGAATGAAACTAAGATCGTTTAGGGTATAATAATTTTTGGGCTGCCTTTTAAAAAGTCAATTGGTTAATTTAAAATAGATCTTCACTTGCAAGATAGAACATTAATTCATGAAATCTTTGAATAGAATTTTCTTACTAAAACTTTGGGAATCAATCCCCAGCTACACATTTAACAAGTTACAAGTCTATAACTGGAAACTCTCACTAATCCGTTGTTTGAAATGTTGTTGGTAAATAAGTAAAATTAAAGTTGGCTATTACTTTCATTCATTTTAAAACTTTTTTTTTTTAGAACTTCAAGGTGCTTCGAGATAAAACAGGTCAGACCAGAGCTGAACATCTGTCTTCTTTGGATATGATTAAGGTAAAGTATCTCCTAAATACATGTCGGGGTTCTGGGGCTTTGTGCCACGTTTATCAGAAATGGAATACAGTCTATTTCTGAGACACACAGACCGTTAGTAACTCAGCAAGTAACAGTGAAGAAAATAAGTATTTGATTCCTTGCAGATTTTGTAGGTTTGTCAATTTGAAAATAAATTGACAGTATGTCATTGTAATGGTAGGTTCCTTTAGACAGTAAAAGATAGAAAATGAAGAAATCCAATTTATAAATAGAGTATTTGTTGTTTTTCTGTCTCTCACTGTTTAAATGAATCTACCATTAGGATGACAGGCTGTCAATTTCTTTATTTATGGGCGAGCAAACCTGCAAAATCAGAAAAAAAACAAATATTTATTTTCTCCACTGTATACAATGTGATGTGTGCATGACTCACTGAAAATCTTTTAAAAGTCAGTTTTTAAAATGATCTTCCATAATAAAGTAATACAAGTCTAAGAGGGACCAAGCTCTTAATAAAACGGTAAAAATGAAACCTTATTCACAGAAAAAGAAAGCCCCAGGATATTCAAATAACTCTAGCTGGTGTTTTAGGGGAGGTAAAGCTGACAAAACAAAGGTCAGTAATACTGGAGGGGGGGACCAACTGCATGTCTCCCCTTTTCCAAAATCAGTCCACCTGGTCCATTGCGGTACATCTACAAAAACAAAATCCCAGCTACCAGCATGCAAAACAAAAAAACAATTCACTGCAAAGATAAAAAATCAAATTCTTCAAAAAAGGAAAACGAACAAAAGAATTGAGAGGAAAAGGATGCACTCTGATTTACACACATTAACTCACTACAACACTATTGTGTTTCTGATTCTGTCTAAACTGACTCACATGGAAAATGTCACAGTTTTAAACCTGAGAGGCTTCTTCCGACATCTGATGGGATTTTCAAAAACAGAAGTTTATCACTAGCTTTAAGTGAACGTCCTTCTGCTTTCATCATATCAGGTGTGTGTTAAGACTTGCACACCAGCCACACACTTTATACCCAATTCTGTGAACAGACATGGTTAAACAGGGTCGTTCATTCAGACATGGTTGGATGTTGTTTCAGGTGCGCAGGCTGGTGCTAGTGGAAATGACGGCTCTGTTTGACACGGCCAGGATCGACCTGAAGACCCACAAACCTGTTAAACTCAAGACCAAGGGTAGGAAAGTGCTTTTGTTTAGAGGAGCCGTGAAAAACACAGACATGGATTTTTAGACAATCTATCATTTGGTGCATTTGCCTGACATATGGCTTACTAATAAGTAAAAGTGTTTTTTAACTAAGATGTTTCGGTTTCACTCTTTACTCATTTGTGTTTGTAGATAGTGGTTTGTTTGGCGTTCCTCTCAACACTTTATTGGATCAGGACCAGAGACGGGTCCCTGGAACCAAAGTGCCTTTAATTCTGCAGAAAGTAAATGGCGTTACTGTGGAGAGTGGACTGTGACTGTGGACAGAAGACACCCAACACTGATAATAGAAATGCTTCTAATGTTAACCTAAACAGGAGACTCATGTTTTATTAGTGCATCCTAAAGGATTCAGAGTACACTTGATCATATCATCAGAGCCTCCATTTCTGTACCTTCATCTAACCTCATGGCTTTTCTCTTCTCATTAGCTCATCAGTCATATTAAGGAGGAGGGCTTAGACACAGAGGGGCTGCTGCGCATTCCTGGAGCAGCCACCAGAGTCAAGGTAATTCTCATCCAGGGAGCAAAATAAAGACATCTTCACTCTCACTAAACCCACAATGCACACCTGTGTTTGTTCATCTACCTGCATCCAGGCTCTGTGCCAGGAGCTTGAGTCTTCATTCTGTGACGGGGCATTTCCATGGCAACAGGTGAAACAGCACGATGGTGCGAGCCTTTTGAAACTCTTTATTAGGGAGCTGCCTCATCCTCTACTGACTGTGGAGTACCTCAATGCTTTCATAGCAGTCAACAGTAGGTATTCTATGTGGGAGTGGGGGGGTTGTAATGCTGTGTCATGATGAGTTGGTGTGTTCTGTGACAGAGCTCCCCACAAAGAAGCAGCAGTTACAGGCTCTGAACCTGCTGATTCTGCTGTTACCTGAAGCCAATCGGAACACACTGAAGGTAACTCTCTTCAGAGGTGTCACATTCTCATGCCAGCAGGTACTAACAAGGACTTTGTACTGTGTTCATTAACACATGAAGTTTGTGTTTGCAGGCATTGGTGGAGTTTTTTCAACATGTGATCAACCATCAGGCCCAGAATAAGATGACTCTCAACAATGTTTCTGTTGTCATGGCGCCCAACATCTTCATGTTTAAAGGTTTTAGGTCTAAAGTCTCAGAACAGAAGGAAATCTCTATGGCAACCAGTACTGCCAACATTGTCAGACTGCTGATCAGATATCAGAATCTTCTGTGGACAGTAAGACCAAGACGGTTCCAGCATCATACTTATAAATGTGGTTTGGATGGCTGGATTAATGTTTTTTTTTTTCTGCTTCATTTAGATCCCCAAGTTCATTTTAAACCAGGTGAGACAGCACAACATGGAAAGTCAAAGAAAGTATAACAATCAGAGGGCTGTTCGGAAGCTGCTGAAGAAGATAACAACAGAAAAACCCTCAGAAAAATCCATTCCTGAGGTAGGACTGGTGGGGTTTCTGTTTTTGCTGGGGTCTTCAGCTGTTTCTAATCCACCTATCTTTTCTTATAAAAGCCTAAACCTATATAAAACATTTAGAAAAAGTAGAAACATGAGAACTTAAAGGTGTCAGCAGCAATGGACAGGCACTACCGGCCACCCTCGCCTACACGCACCACAGCCGCCTTTGCAGCCCACCTTTGACACAACCCCATTTGCAAAACAGCCACAATGCATGCCCCCCCCCCTTTTTTTTGACTTTCTGTGTGGCTGGTCTGAGCTGTATGTCAGAAATTGATGTAAAAAGCACTTGGCAGCTTTGCTGTTGGTTTTATCTCCATAGCAACCATTTTATCTTTTGGTCTCCTGGTGATAACAAACAGATTGATGTCAGTTTCAGAAAAATCAGAAAAAGTAAACTTTTGAATTTCTTTTGCAACCAAGGTTATTTGGTAGCGACACCCACATTCCTAATATGTTTTGTATCCAGTCTTATATTATGTTCAGCTCTTGTCAAGGCTCAACATATTAAACTTTCACAATATTTCGTCAAAAATGTGTGCGTTATAAGAGTGCGCTACTTTTGCGAGCACGTCATTCGCACGCTGTTTAAATTCTGCAACTTCTAATTCCAACTTTTTTTTGCAATTGCTTCCCAGAAGTTACGAGATAAAATAAAAAAAATCCCTAGGACGAGTTTTCCTTTGTAACTTGTACTAAAGGCATCAAGCTGTCAAATTTTGACCCAAAGATGCAGAAATTTTTACAACTGCGAGAACAATATGGTCCTTGCAGTCAGGGACTGCTGCTGTGGGGCATAATTATGCCTACTGCCGTAGTTAAGAGATATAAAGATGACACCTGCATGATGTCAGAGTTTTTAAGCAACTATAGGAAGCCTTTCGTCACCAAACCTTAAATTTTCATTTCTCATCTTTCCTTCTCTCTCAACACTTAGCGTAGAGCTCTGTAACTTAGACAAGAAACCAGCATAGTAATCTTTGAGGACAGGCTTCCCCCAAAATTACAACGATGAAGGTCCTCCAGATTTAATGTGGACATTTAAAGCCAAAATGGTGCAGTGGTCGACCTTTGATCTGAGGCTCGCAAGTTTGGCTCCCGCCTTGCCCACCCATGTGTTGAAGGGTCCTTGGGCAAAACATGGAACCTCATGTTGCATGGCACCAGAGCAACTGCCAGTATGTGAATGTGTGTGTGTGCGCGCATGGGTGAATGTAAAGAACCTTATGCCTTGATGAAGGTAGAAAAGCACTATAAAAGTATATGCAATTTACAATAAATAAGAACAGCTCAGCTCAAGCTTTGTTGATGGCCTAAAATTATTTGAGAAAGTAACAATGTCTCTAATCGGAAAGTTACAGTATTTGCTACACAAGTATGGAAGTGTTTCAGCTAAAGGAAAACATCATGGGTGTCTGTTATGTCCCTTTTTGTCTAGGGGAACATAACAAAGGTAAACTAATAAAAATGTGCAACAACAAAAAAAACCCAAAACACTTTTTTCCACAGAAAAATAAAATCTATTTACAATAAAACAATAAACAAACAACCAACAATAACTTAAGTGAGGCATAAGGCTTGAGGGTGAACAAAGGTCCAAAATAAACAAAAACTCCTACCAATCTGAAATCAGAAAACATCTTACCTGTGAATTACAGAAAAGGGAAAACAACGACAAAACACTAACCGGCCTAGCCTAACATAAACAGGAGAAAATGTGTACTGAAGAAAATGTCAGTTCACCCCTACAGCTTCACTTTAAACATAACTAACAAACAAAAGACACAGCGTGGACCTGAACAGAAAACTACAAAGAACTACAATAGAGTGCACCACAGACTACATGCCGTGTGGAGAAGAGCGCCAAGCTTCAGTGGAGACTGCTTGAAGCGAGGCTCTCTTCTCGCAGTGTGGAGGTCCACCTGGTGCTTTTAAGGCTGCCCCCATCAGCTCTGGTACAATTGGGAGCCACACCTTTCAACACCACACCTGAAATAAATCAACAGAGAGACACAAGGATCCATAAAAATACTGTGGTCCCACTCTGACAGAAATAAAACACAGAATACAAAGAACCACAGCAGTGTCACCTGTCAGAACGCTCAAAGCAGAGAAAAAGTTTCCATTATTGAGCAGCTTAAACCAGCAAGACAACAGGAACTACAGCAAAATAAACCAAAAAGAATAAAAACTCTCCCATGCCTAGAATCAACCACAGGATCTACAGGTCTAAAGACTGTGCTCCCCAGCTTGAAGGTATTAGGTGAGATCCTTCTACAGCAGGTGTGTCCTTATCTTCAGTGCTGCTGTTCCCAAAGCAAACTGAAGGCTTTCCAAGCAAACCTGGAAGAGTCAGTAATGTACATAATGTTGGTGAAGGTTTTCATTTATCCAGATGAGTGTGAAATGTTTCCAAAAATACTCAAAGTCCAGATACCATGACTCAACTATAAGATGTGTACATGGATGAAAAAACCTTCACATCTCATGACCCCTCTCATGGCGTATGATGCTTTTCTACCTTCCCAAAGGCCCAAAGTGCTTCTCAGTTACAAGTCTCGTTTACACACCGATGGTAGCAATGCTGCCATGCAAGGCTGCCAGGAGAAATGTGGGGTTTGGTGTTTTGCTCAAGGACACTTCAACATATTGGCAGGAAAGTGGAAACAGTTTATATTATATTGATTTTTTCTTATATTCTCAACAGGACATTAAGCATAGCAAATGTAAGAAATTTGGCCCCTTTTATCTACTAAAGTCAATTTTAAAAGTGATGGTGCTGCAAGTGTTAGAGCAGTTGAAGCATAGTTGCAATGGTTACCATGATGCAGTGGATCAAGTATTCTCTCCGGTTGTTTTCAGTCAGCAGAGTGATGTCTGATGTTCACACTGCTTCTGTCATTTCTTTATGAACCCTGACACTGCCAGAGTAATCCAGCCTGCTTCTCTGAAGAAATATTGGGTACATGATGTTATTGTTCTTCAGTAGCAAGGCTGGGTTTTATTTGAAATGTCATTCACCACATTATTCTGTCTTTATGTGCAGGAGAGCTCACAGGGATTTATTCGAGTTCAAGCTCCCCAGTTTAGTAAAGTCTCCATGGCAGTCCAACTGACTGAGGAGCTGCAGGCTGTCGATGTGTTGACACGCTTTCTCAGCCAGGACAGGTGAAACGGCAACTCCACTGCAAAACTGCTTTACTTAGTATGGTAAACTTTTTTTTTTTGTTTTTAATGTCTTTCCAAATGAGTCTTTCTGTCCTTGGTCTCTCAGGCTGGTGACAATGAAAAAAGATGACTTGTGCCTCTTTGAGATTGGTGGAAACATCAGTGAGTAATCCTGAAAAATCCATCAATAATACTGTGAAGTTATGATCCCTCCTGGTAAGAGGACAAATCTATGATAGTCACACACTCTTTGTTCCTTTGTTTCAGAGGAGAGATGTCTTGATGGAGAAACATACATGAAGGACCTCTACCATCTAAACCCTACAGCAGAGTGGGTCATCAAGCTTGTACAGAGATAAGCAACACATTAAAGATGGTCACCTCTAAACAATAATAAAAACACCACTGTGGATGCTGTGCTGCACCAAATCCCATATGGAAATGAGATTCTGAGATGACAAATAGTCACGAACACAGTCGTCTGATTCTAACATGTAATGAATTGCCTGTAATCTAGAGATTGGTTGAGTGGCACAGTTTACCTTACTAAAACCTCACTAAGGGAATATTTGTCGGTCAGGTGTATAGCACCGCCAGATGCTTCAGGGATATCAAAGCTGCTAAAACAATTTCGAAATGCAAATTCCATTCATTTAACCTGACACAAGCTGCCTATTGCTACTTAATGACATTTTAGAGGTCAAAACCACTAATCCAAATTCAAGTGTGGGTGCCCAAGTAGGAGAAAACTTCCTGTCCAAAGACTTTTTGATATATCTGTGAGCTGGTGAAAAAATATTTTTTTCTGTGGTCTGCAATTTTTAATCTGTCTCTCAATTTACTAACAATTTTAACATGATATTATGAATCACAAACATGCTGTCATCTCCAACACAGTGACAACACTGTACTTTTGAAGATGCAACATGGGAACAATGTTTGAATGTGTTAAACACTGATCTATTCAAGGAGGCATGTATTAAAGGATGTGCTCAAGAGCATGAAAGAGCATGAAATCACATTTGTAACATTATGAGAACAAATGAGAACAAAAGTCACAACTTGAAAATGAAAAAGTTCAAACTTCAAACAAAATGTACAGTTTAAAAAACTTTCTTAGTTGCAAATGGGGGGATGGGGGGGGGGGGGGGGGGGGGGGGGGGGGGGGGGGGG